>BMAV01013684.1:0-348468 GCA_019973955.1 Trichonephila inaurata madagascariensis | reverse complement strand
TAAAAAATTCCTGTGTGCGCTACTGTAAATATATATACATACATTTGTCTGATGTAAATAAAATTTTAAAATGAAGTAAATTTTTTTTGTTCTTGGCGTATATATCACTATTCGTTAAAAGTTTATTATGATATGAAAAACTCTGTCTTTGTTGAAGAAAAAGATATTTAGATTTTATTTTCGTTATGTTTAAACATTGTTGCTGTTTTCAAATCATACATTGTAGCAAATGAGAAAAATATGTAAAAAGCCACCCATGCGTATGTTCCTGTAGAGCACGCGAAGATTCGTTCGTCTAGATTTGGTCTTTTTCACTTGGGATGGTTTTATTTCGTGCGAGACGACTTTTTTAAGGGCCGTTTGTTTATGTATTTGATGCGCATAAAAGAGAAGATAGTATCAATGGTTATCATTCGATCAATAATCAGTTTCGTTGTGTTATCCTGCTATTTTATGCTTCTAGTTTGTATTTTGCAGTTGCTTCATGTCTTTCTAAATCGGGTCTCAAAATATATTTTAGTATTTAGTTCCTTTAAAAATGATAACTTATACAAGAATTTAGAAGAATTAATCATGTTTTTAAATCTTGATTTCTAAACTTTATATATATATATATATACTGTTATACTAAATATTTATTGTATAACATAAATGCGCATTTATTTTGATTTGCTATGTTGAGACTTATACTATAAAATATTTAGTATTATTAAAAAAAAAAATTAATTTCATGTTAGAATTGGTCTATGTATAACATGAAACTAACCCGCATTCAGATCTGAATTATTTTTTTGTATATTTTCATCTACTTTAAACTGAAAAGATTCAGAATAATTTTTTGCCACACTCGGAAAATTAATTCCTTTTGCTTTTATAAAACGGGCATGAAATTCGTTATGATCGTTTCTATTTTGTGACGTTAAGACATTACTAAAAATCAAGAAATTTCGTCTTTTCTGTTTTTCATATCGATCCATGTTTTCAATTATTTAAAAATTACCTTTTACGAATGTTTTTTAAAAGCTTGGGCATCATATTCGACAGTGATTCTTTTTCTTTTGAAAAATCTCTACATACCGATTGATAATAGCTTGAAAGATGAAGTGTGTGTGCTGAAAATACTGATCTTAATGTATTATAATTATTGATTATGTCGTTTTTTAAAATATAATGTCTTGGAATAAATTGGCCTGTAAGGTTTTCTTGTGTATCTCTCAGAAAATCCTCGTAACTATATATATATATATAGAGAGAGAGAAGGCAGGAGAAAAACAGCGGGGGGGGGGCACTTGAACATATAACATAAAATAATCATTCAGTTATTGGAAACTTTAAAAGATTGTTAAAAGATTTGCAGAGAGTGTTATAAAAGGCGGCGCGACTGAGGACAGCTCTTGATTTTATATAACGGGGAGCGGGGATTCTTAATCAATTTTATGTCTAGTCAACCTTCCTCTTTTCTGATTATAATATTGAGCAAAATCCTATTGAAGTTCTAAATCTATCATGATAAAAAGGTAAATTACTTAAAGATGCATTAAAAAATGATGTTTAGATCACGATGAATCAATGAACAGTTAGCAAGTTAGTGCCAGATTCAAGCTCCACATACAAACTCAAAACCGTAATAATATAAGCGGAGTTGTAGCAATTATTATCAAATTATTTTTACTAAAATAGTTATAAAAGTAGATTAAGTTAAATACTAAAATTATATTTGCAACACACACAAACAATATTTTTGCATTTCTCTACACTATAACACTAAGCCTAAAAATAAATTATTAGAATATATTACTTTTAAGAGGCATTGTGTGTGTTACTCCATCTATATACATAAATAAATAATGAGAGAGAGCTGCTCAAATAATATATGTAAGAATGGGACTTTAATCCCTTACATCATTTATAAAAACAGAGATTGAGAAAAGGAAAAGACTATTATCTTCAAATTTCTAACCACTTGTTGCATTAAGTATCACATACTTGTTGCTGAAAAAAAATTGCCTCATTACCTTTGGTTGATAAGTTACACCTGTAAAAGACACACATGGTCTTTTTTTAAAATCTTTATCTTAGTTAAAAAGTGATTTGGAATCTTGAGCAGGTAATGGAATTGCATATTATGTCACGAAACTTCCCCTTGAAATACTGGAGGATGGCATTAGTTGAATATTTGTGGTTGAAATATCTGATATTTGCTCGTGGTTAAACTTACCTTTATCACTCAAAAAAGGTAATTATGGTAGTTACGGTTGAATTATCATGAAGTGTCCTTGATAGAGATTTGCCTTGGATTATTATTTATCCCTTAAGTAAAACATTAAGGTAATTTGCACATTTTAGTAATTGTCATACTTGTAACAAAAATATGTAAAGTAATATAAGGCTTTAAAGCGCAAGCATTATGATACATTTTTGACTCGATAAGTATCTTATGACAATCTGTTTTACTTTTATACGATAAAAGATTGTCGTGAAAATTAAAAAATAAATCTAAAAGTCTATTGGAAATACTGTGTATCCAATTTTAAATTTAATAAGACATTTTTTGAGATAAATCTGCATTTTTTTCTTTCTTTTACACTAATTCATTTTAAAGTTTTATTTCTGCTCTGAAATCTTGTAAAATGAAACATTATTTGTAAATGTTGTTTTATTATATTGATGAAGTTTCTCTTCGAGTAAAAAACATATTTCATGTTAAATAGCATTGAGTGAATTTTATTTTTTATCACTAATTTAAAAATGTGACATTGAGTTTAAATTTTACAGCTTTGGATAGTAAGACATATAATATCAATGACTGATGTCTGCCTTTTAAAAGTTGTTCAAAATGAATTTATTTTAAGAATTCGGAATTAAAATGAATTGCAGATCAATATTTTTAAAACATTTTTTCCCCAACTTCTTAATTTAGAATTACCTAATATTATCTTGGAAAAAAATAAATAAATAACAGTGTTTATATTTATATTTCCCTTTAAAGCCTTTTTGATACTGAATGATATCTTTTAAATAAATCTAAATTACTGTTTTTTGAATAGTTCCTGAATTTTTTGACAAATAATATCCGAAATTTCAACGAATTCGTCGAAAAAGGTGAATGAATTGCATAACAATATGCCAATTGTTTAAAAAAAATTTCAATATAACAATGTATTCAGTTTAACAATATATTTCAATATAACGTACGACAAAACAAATTAGGCTATATGAACTATCTTAACAGTTGTTGAGTTGTAATGGTTGTTAAATTCCATTTTCATTTTTATTGAGGAAACAATGGAAGGAAATCATGTGTAAGAAACAGTTCTTTCGAAACATAATTGCCTTTTAATGTATTTGCTTTGACGTAACTCGAATATTATGTAAACAAAAACGTCTTCATAAAGATACATGGATGCAAAATGTAACGATTCTCAATTTTGTTCTTGAATTGCAAGTACAATGTAACAACGTATGAATCTTTCCCGATGATTTACACTCTATATATTTATGATTCACAGTAATATTATAGTGTTTTTTTTTTAAGAACCATTGTGTTGAATCCGTTGGTCAGATTTGGGGGTGCATTGCTCCGTGTTCGGCGCGACGAAGTGTCATGCGAAGGTGAATGCCCATGCAAGTGTACTTATAGCACAACCCCTCCGTCTGCCATGCACCTAGCGATGAAACGAGTGTCAAGGTCAAGGTAGATGCAAGGGAACAAAGGCCTCTAAATGAGAGTCTCTTTTGCGTGAGACGTGGGATGGACACTAGGGGAAAAAATAATAATATACATGAAAAAATAAACATCAGGATTTTTTTTATAACGTCTGATTCTTTTTTTTTCCTCCTGTTTTTTTTTTATTTTCTTCAACTATAAGATGTGAGGAAGAAGAAAATATTGTATTTGATGGCTTTTGTGCGATAAGGTGGAAAGCGGTCGCCCTTTTTTTCACTTTGTTATGACTAACTTTTTTAGTTTAAACAGCTTTATATTTTTTGAATTTTTATCGTTTTCTTTTTGGGATCGGAAAATAATATATATTCTCCACTTTGAAATATATTATATTTGTGCATTTTTAAAACAGTTACTAAAAGATAAATCAGGCTGTATCTTTAGCTGTGAGACCTTCAAAACTTTTCATACTATTTCATTGATTGTAACCAGTGGCGCACACAAGGGGAGGGGGTCTGGATCCCCCCCCTCCAAAGCCCTTGATTTTTTTTCCGATTGGTTATAATTCTAAGTATATAATACGTAAAATTTAATTAAATATTTGTTATTAATGATTAATTTTATGAATGAATGCTAATTATTTATTCAATAATTAGTTTTTTACTGTGTTTTTGTTCCTGAAAATCGACAAAATCAAAAATAGCATGGTACAAGAATGGTGAACTTTCAACCCCCGAAAAATTCCTGTGTGCGCTACTGATTGTAACGATTGTATTGTACTGGTAACAAAAATCTTCATTATTAGTGATTCGTATAAATTTTTGATTTACTCTTGTGAATTACTTGATACAAAGTGTAATTCAAAGCATTCAATATATAGCAACAACAAAAAGTATATTCACTAATGACTTTCTTCACTTTATTATTAGAGGATAATATATTCTCTAGTGCATAGGTCTCTTCAACCTAGATTCCGAGAAACGCTAGGGTTCCGTGGAACTTTCACAGGGGTACCTCAAGTGATTAGTATTTGCTTAATCAAATGCCAAAATTTTAGTAAAATTTTAATTTTTATAAAAGATTGAATTCTTTAAGGTAGTTGACATGTAAAAATAAAAATAAGTAAATGTTTTAAAGTCATTAAAAATTTTCTTTGTACTAATTTGTTATAATTTAAAATATTGTTGCTTTTGTTTATTATTCATAGAATGTATTTTAGGAAACAAAAACACTCCATTAGCCACCGAACTAATACCTTACCATTCATTATCTTATTAAGATGTGTATATTTTGATAAAAGTGCATGAATGATTTTTTAAATTGGAATAGAATATGAAGTTTTGATATATTTTCCCCTGCTCTTTGATCAAGAGTAACGATAAGCCCAAAGGATTTCCCAAAATGCAATAAATTCATTACCTCTGCTCTAGTGAAAGAAATCGGAGAACGTGTCTCAAACTATATTTCATGTTACAAAAATTAATTAATGTTTAAATTGCTTACAATTGAAATTCGTAAATTATTTGTTGAAGAAAACTTGGATCAAAGCCTTAAGCATTTCGAAATATTCAATCTTAAATTGATTCGATTTAAAAAAAACCGTGACTATATATTTTAGAAAAAATAAAGGGACCGTAATATCTATGTTTTGTTTTTGCAGTCTCAAGCAATTCAGAACTATACTATGTACTGATAAAACTTCGATAAGAAAATAATGGGGAAAAAAACAAAGAATAATAAATATTTCTTCTTCTTTTTTTCCCCTTTCCTTTTTTTTATTATAATCACCAGTGTGTGTGCCATCTTTTCTTCGCAATTCAGAAATTGTTTTATTTATTTGTTTTTCCCCTTCTTTTCCACGGGTAATTTTCCAATTTCAACGGAAAGATGAGCCAGAGTGTGTCACGGTTCAAGGTAAAAATGACGAAAAAAATCTACCATTTACGGAAAGGGGGTGTTTTATAGTGTCTGGAACAAAATAAAAAAAAGAAAACCTTTAAATGAGGAAAACGTCTGCCTTTCGGTACGGTTTTGATTGACCTTGCTACTGCTTTTTTTCCCAAGCAAATGGTGAATCAAGAGTTTATAGAAGCTGAAAATGGCACATTTTGTATTTGCTGTAAGCGACGTAATTATCCTTTCTATTGTTCATTTGTATTAACGAATCCGTTTACTTCATGAAACGTGGCATTTTTTTAAAAAAAAACTTGACTTATGTAAGTTTTTTTTTATAAAAGTCTAAAAATGGGAGGAATATGGGTAATTAATTATTTTCTTCTTTTATAAATATTTATACATATATTTGCATCATGATTGTATAACTGCATGTACTGAAGAAAGTTATTCGATACGGTTTGAACACAAATGTCTCGACAAACGCTTTCGTCAAGTTAAAAATTCGGAGTTATTCTTGCTGTTAAAATTACTCTTCTGTTCAGATTATAAAAAAAGAATGTAGAAAAATTTAATTTTTTTACAGGGATTAAAATCTGAAATCATGTTTTCATTTTGTTTTTCGTAAAGCAACGTTTTAATTTTTTTTAAAAAAAAATTATAACCCTTTTAGTTTTTCTCAAGTTTTGTTCCTTTTTAAATAAAGCCCGAAACATTATTGAGCATTGACGTTTTGAAAGGTACAGTTGAAAGGAAAGCAAATATCAAAAAAGTTTTCCTATTAATTTGTAAAATGTAGAATATTTTTATAATTTGTTCTAACTGTTCTACGAATATTAATAGAAAATTAAAAATATGTTACTAATATTTAAATAATTTTCGAAGTTGGAACTATTCAGTTATTTGGTATTATGTCCTATCATTTCATAAACGAAGAAAAGATAAAATTATTTATCATTAATCTCATATAAATAATCAGAATTTTTACGTATAGTAGCTAATCAATATGGTATCTGATTTGCATGATTATTTTTTTCATTAATTTTTTTGTTGTGATTTTTTGCACTTATTGAGAGTTATTAAGGAATGTTCTCGCTGCTGAATTTCAAAGAAAATTACAGGAAAATGTATTATTTATATCTACCTTCATAATATTTAAAATTCGGAAGAACAACAAATTATAATTTTTCACATTTAATTTGAAGTCTTTTTAAGAATTACAATTTATAACTTTAAGCATAACTAATAATAGTATATTTGAGTTAAATCTATCTCTATATCCACCGTTGTTGTTTTGAAAAAGAGGAAACAATCCTTCGAACTGAATTCAAGCCTGAAATACTAAATCTTATTTATAAAATAAACAGTCAACTATTCGGCTTGATGGATTGGTAGTCTATTAACGTCATATTTAGAAGCAACACCATAGTTATTGGCGACAGGCATCATAATTTTTAACTAGAGTTAAACGACAAGAACGACAAATGAGTTGGCACCCCACTCTCGAAATCATACCGTGCCAAACATGAGGTCTCTGAACCTCCAGAAATTTAACGTGCATCAGCATCTTTACATGGCGTGTCTTCAGTGACAGCAGAAAATAAAAGCAAAGCTGGTCACAAGATTGCGATCATGACAACAATTTAGCTTTTAGTAATATTTCTGTGCTTTTATTTACAGTATCAATGGTTTCATTTTATTTCCTGATTATCCTCTTATCTATGACTATTAAGTAATTTGAACTAATCCGAAAGGCTGTCTTTTTTAATAGTGACAGAAGGTAGTCAATTTTGTAACCAGAAATAGCTGCTATCCATATGAAAATCTCTCTGCCAGCTCTCTCTTAGGGTTTTAAATTAGAATAGGTACTTTCTCAGTGTAATGTAAATGTCAACTGTCATTCATGTGTATTGTCTAAAGGTAAATGAGTTTGGAGCTCATTTACATTGGAACAGAGACTTCTTTGTAAGAGGAATTGTCATGTAGGTATTTCGAATAGTCTTTTGGGAAATTTAAAATTTATTAGGGGTTTATACCATTACTCGTGAAATCACCTTTTAGTTCCCACCTTTTCTCCCATTCACTCTTAGCATACGTGTACCATGCAGTTTTAAAATTTTAAAGTGATTTGTTTTTTATATTCCCCGCATCATTATACAAAAACATTCTTGCAATTGAAATTGTTTTTATTTTAGCCCCATCCTCCCTTCTTCTCCGAAATGTTAAGTGTCAAAAATTAGAATTTTTCGTATGTATTCAGATTTTTTCGTATTTCGTCATTTCTGATAATTTAAAATTTAAAAATCTTTTTATTCTGTGAAGGTATTACTTTTATATTATTGTTTTACACACACATTTACTTTGTTAGATAAACTTATAAAAATGTCACAATAATATATTTTGTGTTATATTTATTTAATAAAACGCAAGTAAACCAAGACTTTTTTTTAAAAAAAATTTCTCATTTCTTTTTTGAGTTTTTCGAAAGTTAACATGTAGTTATAATATTAATTCAAAATATACGATTAAGTTGAATGAAATAAGTTCATGTATTTTATTGAAAAAAATTAAAATATTTTTATTTTTGAATACTATATATATTTAAATTTATTTTGAACAACATCTTTCTAATTTTCACTCTATATTTGAGATAATCACACCTTATAATTTTTTTCAATTGAAATATCAAAATTCTTTTGAAATTTTTTTTTATATTATCATTAGAAGGAAGAAACAAAAAAAAATTTCAATTTTTTTCTGTAAAAAAAGGCATTTTATTTTATGACATTGCACAAAAATAAAATCAGTTGTTCGACATTTTTTTTATCGTCCTATCTTATCTTTGAATGTAAAAATATACATCTCCTCAACTATCAGTTTCTACCACTCTTACAAATTAAAAGGTATTTTTTGTCTTTTAAAAAATTAAACTTAAAGAATTTTCGACTCTTACTATTACACTTTTAAAAATAAAATCCAAATAAATATTTGCGAAATGATAATAGTTAATTTTTCCCCTCAGCTTTCAATTCTATAGCTGTGTGGTGAAATACATTGAACTCTTAAAAATATGTTCATAATAATTATATACAAATAATTCCCATTTAAATTTGATAAAACTGAGAAGACTATTCAAGGTATCAATCCATGTCATCCAATGTGTTCTGAAGTAAGATTATCAGGGAAAAATTCAACCCCCTTTTAGAACAATTATTTCTATAATATGCTAAGTCGATTATAAAATGTCTTTTATTTTAAAACCAGAATTATATATCATTATATTTTATATTTATTATTCTTAGTACATGTAAATTTACATCAACAACAAAAAAATGGCATACACCTGAGCAGTAGCGCACACAGGAATTTTTCAAGGGTCGAAAGTTCACCATTCTTGTATCATACTTCTTTTGATTTTGTCGATTTTCGGGAACAAAACACAGTAAAAAACTAATTATTGAATAAATAATTAGCATTAATTAATAAAATTAATAACAAATGCTTAGTTAAATATACTAAGGTACTATATACTTAGAATTATAATCAATCGGAAAAAAATCAAGGGCTTTTGGGGGGTGCCCCCCCCTTGTGTGCGCCACTGCACCTGAGTAATTTCTTTTCCCTCATAAAAATTCTTTTCTAATAAATAAATCTTGGGTTCAATCTTATCTGTCAGATACATAAAATCTGTTTTGTGCTCTGGTTTACTCGATGGTAATTATGCTGCTTTTTATGGATAATTTTTGTTATATTATTTTTTTTTTCGTTATCAATTTTTGACTAATGTTCTCTTGATGAAATGTTAATTACAATTCATTTTAAAAATAAATAAAATATTCCGAAGTATTTGAATGACTTATTCTTTTTTCAAGTCTATGTTCTCTTTTCCTTATCCTGCCGGCCTTTCATTGGGTCTAAATTTTGGAGATAAGGTAGCCGCGCGCTGCTGTTATTTTTGGAGCTTTCGAAAGATTAAATGCGCATAGTTTAGTCTACAAAGAGTAATTGGTGCGAACATAAATCTTTTATCTTCGATCTTGTTTGTCTATACTTTGATAAGTGAGATTGTTTGGACCAACGGTAATAAATAGGATCTTGTTCGCGTGTCACGTAACACTGACTGGAATTGAGAACCAATTATAAATCTCTTTATTTCGATTGATTTGGAGCGCTGGTTGGTGTTATTTGTAATAAAATTGATATGCGTATTGTTTAACCCTTTATAAGGCCGTGGTAAGTGGATTTTCAAGTCGCAAGCGCAAAGAACAACCTGTAAATTTCCTGAGCAGCAAGAAAACTGTTCCAGATGAAGTAGGATTGATTAAAGTTGGTGACTATGTGCCAACTTGACAAAAACATATAGATTTTGTTATTTGTTCTCTACTAATGCTCATGAGAATAAGATACGTTTGTGTATCTTGCAATGTCCTACCATGTATTGATCCCTGCTTTCTGAAATTTCATTGAAAGTAATACGTATGAATTGTTAAATTTTTGAATAAAAATGTATCTAATTTGTATTTCTTTCAGTATATTTTAGTACTTTACAAATTATCTTTTAATATATCATATAATGCAATACAAAAAAAAAAAAATATTGCAAACTATAAGATGTCTGCTTTTAAATGTCCCAATGGGTGGAGGAAACACACTTCCTACCGAAAAAAAGAAGGCTTAAAAATCAAATTAATTTTAAGTAATGCGTTAAATGAGAATTTCTTTTTATAAATCAGTCTAATATCTCTCCCAAAAGTATTTTAACATAACATTAGTAGAAAAAAATTATAATATTGATGACCCAATGTATTTTAAAGTTATATATCGAAAATTTTAATGCTGGCAGTTTTAAAATTTTCTTAATTTCATTTACTTAATATAAATCTACACTAAAAATATTCAAATTATTTATTAAGTTCTAATTGATGGAGATTGTGTCGTTTTAAATTTGGTGCAACTCTTGATAGAGCGATTTTATTTATGTACTTATACAAACGAGGTAAAAAATATGTTGACTCCCCCGAACACTTTTTACAATTAAGAATGCGTGTGGTCGTTCCGAACTGTTACATCAAATTGCTAACAGAAATGTACATTAGGATGAAGAAGAAAATACAGCCTTTTGAAGTAAAACTTTTTGTTTGTCTTTGGTTCCTTGTATCTCATCTTGTGCGATTTTAGGGGAAGAACGAGACACGCAAAAAGTAAAATAAACATGTCATTGTCTGCGTTTGCGAAAACTGAACAGGAAGCCGACTAGACATATCCAACTAAGTATACCACACACATGCACTAGATACTAGTATACATAGTAACTAAATCAGCCTCCTGCAAGGAATACAGTTAGAGTGAGCGGCGAGACTCTGGAGAGAGAGAATATTTATCAACATCAAGAATTTAAGAGATGTCCGTCAAATGTATCAGTTTTTGGGTTGCTTAGTTTCTTTTATTGAATGCTGGAATCTATAATTTAAACTAAGATTTTTCTCTTCTAATCCTAATGGAAACACTGCCTATAAAATTTTTTAGGAGTTGAGTTTCACATTCCAATAAAATGTTTTGAATTCCTATTGGATATTATTATTCATCAGAATTCAGCTAAATTTGTAATTTATTTGTAAAATGTAGTTTTGAAATTTTTCCTGATCTATTTAAGCTCTGAATGATACATCAGAAGGATATCGTTTATATTTTTAAATTTCGATCAGTTTTAATTTCTTAAATTATCATATTCTTACTATTATAAATTTTTATAAGGTAGTAACACTTTTTAGAATGCAGATTAAAAGAAAAGACGTGAAGAAACATTTATTTTCTTTTAGATTTTTTTAGTTGTTCTGTTTTTGGCATAGTAATAAAGCTACACATTTTAAAAACATATATTGTTTCCAGTGTAATTAAGAAATATAATAGTGAGTTTATATAATAATTATTCTGATATATAATTAAAAAATGCTATAAAATTAGAAAGATTAAATTTTCTCCGTTTCTATAACAGTTTCTAAAAAATAAATATATATTCGCAGTTGTATTAGAATTTTTACTAAGAGGCTACTGATGCTATGTGTGAGCGTATTTCGTAGTATATTAAGAAAAGAATCCGTAAGTGTAGTATTGTATACCTTTGATGAAAAACATAAAAATTAATATAATATCGAGATCAATGAATGTGTGAAATAAATATATATATTATGATGAAATTTATTTAAAACATAATATTTTATCATTTTATTTTCCCAGTGAGGTTTTTAAAAATTATGCGATTGTGAAAAGTGCTACTTTTTTAAAATGACACATTATTTTTTTTTATAGTGAAACAAGTATTTGAATAAAAAAATTTTTTTTTAATGTACCATGTTTTTATAACGGAATAAAAAGTATATTTTTAATTTTTCTTTTATCATATTTTCATGCATTTTCATCCACTTCTGAGCCAGGGTCCAAATTTCAAGTCTGTAGCTCATCGGAAAGTTAGATTAAAATCAATTACAAAATTCCACCTGGACAGACATACAAGAAAGTGAGTTAATAAAAAAAACATGGTATATATAAAAAACCCATAAAGTTATGCTGAATAAGTGTATGTTTATCTATGTAATTAGTAAGTTTAAGAGAGAAACTATATTGCAATACTTTTGTGATTGTTTTGTTATTTAAGTAGATTTCAATATATTGGGGTGGGTACTAATATAGTTATTTAATTAGAAATTTAAGAAATGTAGTATTTTTTTCATTCCTCTCATTTATTTGAATTTAAAAATTTTTCAAATAGTAAAATTCATCATTTTAATTGGGAAAATACCTCAGACTTCATATCTATAATTCTTATTATTTATTACTGGTAACATATAAAATATGAAAGGAGTTCGAATACTTACAGATATTTGACCCGATTTCATAAATTAAATTTGAATTAAAATTCAAAAACTACAAAAGTGATTTATTTAAAAAAAAAAAAGATTTTAGAGATTTTTTTAGAACCTCTCTTTTTGCATATTTTTGTTTATATAACAACAGATTCTATGCGTGATATTTCACTTTCTCCAAATTTAGGCATTTTTTCGATTAATTATTTAAATTTGTTTCCATTAATTAGAGTAAAAAGTTTCATACAAATTCTACTAATATCAATTATAATAAAAAATATCAAACGGCCTTCTCGCGATTTTCGACTGGTCACCTGAGGTGCATGAATTTTGAGGGTAGCGAAAGAAACTTCCCAATTTGCACCAAATGTAACATCAGTATTTTTTCTCCTCAGCACATTCTGCAATTTTTGGGGTTTTCCTGAGAGGAGGCTGTTGCTTCCCCCATGCTGTTCTTAGACTTTGTACAGATTTATGGACTCATGGATTTGGTCTAGTTTCACTGGAACAGATGGGGATTAGTCCCACCACCACCACCATAATAAAAAAAATTACATTTCCCATAATGTAGGGGAAAAGTACACAATGTTTAACTTACTGAGGTGCATA
Organism: Trichonephila inaurata madagascariensis; assembly: GCA_019973955.1. Taxonomy (NCBI): domain Eukaryota; kingdom Metazoa; phylum Arthropoda; class Arachnida; order Araneae; family Nephilidae; genus Trichonephila; species Trichonephila inaurata. The sequence goes on along the minus strand of BMAV01013684.1, from coordinate 335,439 downwards.
AAAGAAACAAAAAAATATTTTAAGGACATAAGTAAAGTTTTCATAGTAAAAACATTTAAAAGAGATTTTGTAGTAGTATATATTTGTGATAAAAAAAAAAGTAACAAAATGGGAGAAAATGCCAAACCTTTTAATGTAATTTATAATAATGATGAAATTTTTTTTTAACATTGAAGTATATTTCTGTGCTATTTTTGTAAGGAAGTTATAAAAATAGTTTCTTATTTTTACATAAAAATTATTTATTTTTGATCTAAGAAATAAATAATATTTTTTTGTTTAAAATAGTTCCGAGGGGGGGGGCGTTAATGTTTACGCTGTCTGTTGTGGTTAGATTTCTTATTTAAGCTCGCAAGTTATGTTCTATTTTTAATCAGTTGGTTGAATTTTTTAAAAATTTTTTTTTATTAATGCACTTAAAATATAAACATTTCATTTAGTGCCAGGAAACATTTCAAATACATGATACTGAATTCTTAAACAGCACTTAACCAAAAATGTATTTTCGTTTTTTCCCAAGACTATTTAAGAAAATTATTCTTATTCAAAATTAACATTTAACTTCGAAAGCACTGTCGTTTTTTTCTTTCTCTGGAAGACTAAATGCAATATAAGGCTGAAATATTTCTCTCCGCGCGCGCGTCCGAAATGAAATATCTCTACTTAACGTCGTAATACGTCCGATCACAAAATGATGTGCACACATAGCAGCTGACCTTCAATCAAATTGCATTCATCACAATTGGTTATAGATGTTCTAAAAGTAAGACCAAGTGTATTTTTTCATTAAGGTATCCGACTACGTTCGGAACCGTGATTTTAAAAAAGTGAATAAATGGATAATTTTCATGATATTTAGTGTCACTTAGATTAGAATATATGTATAAAATTGTTTTAAGGACATTATGACAAAAAAAATTTATTTAAATACAATATTTTGGCAAAAAATTAACTTAGAATAATCTTTTTCAAAATGTTCTCCTTCTGTGAAAAATGCTTCTGTTATAATAATATTTTGCTTGTATATTGCTCGGACCTCTGTACAGTGGCTCAGGTATGATTTTTGAAAAATTCACATTATTTTCAGAGTTATCACTAATCACACACTCTTAGAATTTCTTCCTTCTGTTGTAGTAAAATATGGATAAATCCACTTCTAAGCTATATATTTCAAAAATTCTAGTTCAGCCTCTGTACAGATATCTGAGCTATATACAGGCAAAATATTATTATAATAGAAGCATTTTTCATAAAAAGGAGAATGTTTTGAAAATGGGTCATTCTATGTTCATTTTTTGTCAAAATATTGTACTTAAATAATTTTTTATTGTAATAATATTCTTAAAACAATTTTATATACGTTTTTTAATCTAAGTGACACTAAATATCATAAATATTATCGATTGATACGCTTTTGCAAAATCACGGTTCCGAACCGGATACCTTAGTCGAATACCTTAATTTCTATTTAATACAAAAAATTGTGAAGTTGAAAACTAAAATAAAAACGGCAATATATAACCATATTAAGAATACGTAAGTTTTCTGAGGCATCTAGAGGTTCACTGAAAGGTAATAGCCAATATGTTTTCTACTGAATTTATTTATTTTCACTGAATATATGTTTTATTTTATGAGTTTTATGTATTAGCTTATTGGTTTTCTTGCGTTTTTAATTTTAGTTATTTACACCTTGACCATGGTTTCTACTCGATACTTTCAATGCTCAATTTTTTCAGTATTGATTTTCAAGAATAATATTTTAGTTGTTAATATTTTTGGAGACGATGAAGTATTTTAGAAACCATCAAAACGATTAACTGCCGAGTTTTTAAGGTTAGCTTTTTAAATTTAAGGTGTTTAATCTCTGCATTACAATCACTTAAAGTGTAAGAGGGTAAGCCCTTCCTAAAGTTATAAGGTAAAACGCTATAAGTATTTATCTAAATTTTTTATTTTATGAAAATAAAAATGATTTAGATTTAAGAAATAATTATTCGAGTGTACTCAAATAATTATTTCTTAAATTGTGGCAGAAAATATTTTCTTACATTTGTGGCGTATATTTTTACGCTTATATCTATCTATTTCTATTCTTATATGTATATATTTAAGATCAAATACAATTGTTAAGGTTATCTTTTACTATTAATACTTACAAGGAATATACGATAAGAGAATAAGCTGTGTAAAATTCAACTCTGGATGGAATCTTGTAAAATATCTCACTTTGACTTGTTAGGGAAGTGGTCCTAAAAATTCTTTCTCTTTCTTTCAATGGTTGTCTGTTCTTTGTACACCACTTTCAAATTATTAATCTCCCTGTACAGATTAGACTATTTGTATCATAATTTGAGAGCCATTGTTTTAAACGATGATAAGAAGTGTTTATTAAATTTAAATTTATTAAAGAGGATTGTTTCTGCTCTAAATATCTGTTTTGAATACATCAGTATTATATATATATATTGAAGACAGATAAAATAATTCCCGTGCGCCACAAGTATCACTCGGGGCTTACAGACGTAAGTAAAACAAACGAAGATAAATAAAATAAAAAATAAATAACAAAACAAAAAGTTACGAAATAGTGAAATAAGAAAAACAAAAAGTACATTACAAAAACAGATAAATGAAAAATTTACAAAAATTACAAAATCTAATAAATGAAGATACAAAATAATAAATGAGTGAAGCTTACTTGAAACAAGTTAAGAAAAAATTAGGAGGCCAATTGTGATTTTAAGAGCGGGCAGACGTTTTCTTTTTCTTAAATTTTGTACAAAAAATGGATAAGAAGTTCAACACTTTGCTCCCCACCAACATTGCAGTCACAAAACCTGGAAGTGCACAAGTTAAATCTATTGAGGACACTTAAAAATTACCATGGTCAGTAAAGAATTGTATGATTCTATAATTTGTGAAAAAAGTAATCACAAAATAGTCTTGTGAAGTGGTCGGAAAAAATTTCTTTGTCAGAAAAGATTGAGTTGTTTGCGTGTACTGATTGTTCCAAACAGAGACAGTGTTTTCTTCAATTTTTTCTTGTTGAATGATCAGTATTATAATATAAGCCCTTTTTTTCTTTTTAAACTGTAGCTCGTTAAATTTTCAGCATAAAGCACGTTTGGTAGCGATCCCAAACTCCTTTGCTTTGGAAAGTTCTTTCGATTTATAACAGAAAAAAATTAATAATGTTGAGACATAAAAAATAACGTTTTCAAGTCGCATATATTAATATTTAAATAATCGGGATACGATTATTTTTAAAAAAAAAATTTATTTTTGCAAGAATGAATGCAATAAAAAAAACTTGATGTGTGGCTCTCCAATGGCTCTCAACTTTTCTAAGACTTCCTCTTCATCTTTTCGCTCTCTGTGAATAACACCTCGTTCCAGTGGCGCACACAAGGGGGGGTCGGACCCCCCATCTAAAGCCCTTGATTTTTTTCCGATTGATTATAATGCTAAGTATATAGTACGTAAAATTTAATTAGTATTTGTTATTAATGATTAATTTTATTAATTACGGCTAATTTATTCAATAATTAGGTTTTTACTGTGTTTTGTTCCCGAAAATCGACGAAATCAAAAGGAGCATGATACAAGAATGGTGAACTTTCGACCCCCCCCTTTAAAAAAATTCCTGTGTGCGCTACTGCCTCGTTCTGATATATTTGTTCATAAGTTCCATTCTTCTGTGGTCCGATATAGTTGATATCAATATCCAGTGATTGATTATATTCTCTTTTTAGTGGCACACAAATTTTTAATCCAACAAACATCATTGTAAAACAACATTTAATTTGAGCATTTTGTATCCAGCAATAAAATAAAACTGTTTTATTCAACTTTTCCCAAATTTTTTGTGTGCACGGGGCATCAAGACTAAGAAACTAGTTGAAGAGAGAACGAAGAAAAGAATAAGTGTGTGGAGGAATAGGGGAACGCAACTACGTCAAAGTTGAAAGGGGAGGGGGAAATATTACATTTATTTTTGCTTTTGCAGTTGGCAGATAGTTGTTCATCATAGTTTAAGGAGTAACACCCGAATTCTGTTGCTAAGGCCTACCCTACCTCCTGCGGTCTAAGGAGAGCAAGAATAGAAACTATGTTTAGATGCATTGCAGAAGTTGGAGTAAACTCTCCGTTTCTTCTCTTCCCTCATTTGCATATTCTATGGTAGAATGTCCTTCAAATCACGTCACTATTTCGGCTTTCCCCGGCAATTCGTTATATTTTTATTTCGATGCTCGCTCAGCTAGGAAACGTGGGGATCTTCTTGTATTTTGTTGCTTGAACACTTTTGTTGCTTGCTAGGTTGTAGTCCTTTTCTTGTTGGTATTGCTTTTTGGGTAGGAATAAACTTTACGAAATGCAGATAATATTTTACAGTTTATGGTACCAGAATTAGAAATTTCTATTAATAAAAGATCTATGCAAATGTGAATTTAGAAAGATTGATTTCTTAACTATAGTCGATTGTTTGGAAATATTTATAAAAAAACATCACTCAAATACTGATCACTTCAATCAAACAAAGCCGCTTTTATACTTATAAAATATATTGTCATGTAAAAGAGGATAAAATGGCTGTAGTTTATAATTAAATAAAAAATTCTGTATACTAGAGGTAAAATCCTATTAAATATTTTTATTAGTGAAAGGATCGAACTTTTTGATGCATTTTAATCTAATCATGGTAAATTTTAACTTAAAAGGTTCGCATTTTATAGTAAAATATAAGTATTTTATACTTTTTATACATAATATATATATTTATGGGTAATTTCTTTTTGTGTTGATGGACATAAAAACTTTTATAGTCTTTGTAATATGATAAATATTTTTCGTGTGTTAAAGGAAAGAAATTCAAGCATTCTGAGACGGAAACATTTTAAAAAGTACTGACAAAATTTAAAATATCTTTTATTATTTTAGGCTAGAACATTATATATTAGATTTAAAATTTGTAATTTAATACCGTGCTAATGCTTAAAAATGAAGTGGTGTCATATTTCAAAATAAATAAATTAAAGCTTAATTCAAAAGAAGCACAAATCAAATTAGTGTAATGCTTCTTGTTGGAAATTTAGTGTAAAAAACATGAAGTTAATAACTCGCCCAAGTATGTTATGAATTTAAGAGTATTTCTTTTAGACCAGAATCTTTCCTTTGCTCTTTCCTTGTTTGCATAGTTTCAACTGTCCTTAAATAAAAAGTCCTAACAGATGTGCAAAACTATATTTTCTTTGAGTTACGTAATTAATTGGGTTATTTTTCGTTGAAATAAAATCTAATTAGTTACTTTTCTTTCATAAAGGCGGTGGTTTTTATTTCTCTTAGAAATGTGACTAAACATCTATTAGCAAAGTGGAAGCAAATATTTACTCTTAATCCATATACACATTTTAACACAAAGATGGAAACTGTAATAGTGAAAATTCCATGGTTCAATTGTTAAATTCCATATTCGTTTATCTTTTGATGAGTTAGCTATTTTTCAAGTAAAAAATAATAAATGTAGATTTTCTAATAATTTGAAAATAATTCAAAAAATTGATTAGGGTATTCGTGACAAACTCTGCCTCTCTCTTCTGTAGAGATAATTACTATCTGAAAGTAATTATCTCTCTCTCTCTCACTGTACCCTCTTCTAAAATAAACTATTCTAAACATACACTGCTTAGATTGATTGCATAGTTTTCAGATTTCAAATTGCGAATTATTGTCTGGAAAACGTTTCTAATTTATTTCTGATTAACATGAATATGGAATTTATCATGGGATTATCATGGCACTCATGAGATTTAGTGGCACTGAATAATTCGAATTTAATAATGAAATGAGAGTTCTTAATTCTTGGGGAGGAAAGACAGAAAAATAATGAATGGTCTGTAGAAAGGAACACTATCCGTTTCAATGCATTAGATTTTACCGTACCTAAGTTTGACTTACTCTAAAACTTAACGAAAAAGATTGAAGGATTCATTATATTTCCAACTAACGTCAAAATGTCCTAGTACGATTAAGGGCTACTAAAATTCTTTGGTGCTCGTGAGAAATTCTGATTCTGCCTAGTAGATTTTCAAAGTTCTGACAGCGAAAGACAGATTACTCTCCATAAATTGCACCATAACTTGAACTATCGACTTTCTTCCAAATTTACAACTTCGTTGTTGGACTTCGAAGTTTCCAGTATAGGAATTCAATGATTTCATCCAAAGTACAATAAAATTTCCAAACCAGTTGAGAAAACATTGTAAGGGAAATCTGAAAATCCCACGAGCTTTTTTTTATCTTTTTTATATTCACGTACCACTCACCAGATGGTGCGATAAAAAAATTTTTTAAATCGAAATTTTTGAAATTTGAGATAAAAAAAATTTTGTGTTATTAATTTTTAAAAAAAATTTTTTCCCTTCAAAGTTAAACCCTTTGGTTAAAACCCCCTATTCCAGAATTTTGTTTTTTATAAATATGAATAGTTTTTGAAACATCCAGTTTATATATATATATATATATATATATATATATATATATAAATAAATAAAAAATTTGTAGAAACATTTAAAAAAATTTTAAAAAAAGAGAGCTTACTTTCAAAAAATTTTTTTCTTTCTTACATAACCATACAATGGTTAATGATTGATTGGGTGCCGTGGATTGGGCCCGGGAATTCCCAAGGAATGGATATTTGTTTGTAATTCTCCCCCCTTTCTTTGATGGGTTCACGCTACTTCTGGGTTTAACCACCGTATTTTGTGGTGCACGAGGTTATAAATGTTTTTGACTTTATTAAAAATTATTTTTTCTTCTCGGGAATATTTCACCATAATTTTGAAGAGTAAGTAATATTAAGTAATATAATTCTTTTCCTTAAAGTAGCTTTTATCAAAGAAGTATTGAACCAATGTCATCCGAAGTAAAACTAGTTAAGGATTACCTTTTTCGTTTTTTCCCAATGGAGGGGGGGGAAAAAAAAATTTGGGAACTTTCGTATTTTCCGGAAAAAAAAATCTTGTGCAGACAAGCTTAAGATTTTTTTTCTTTTCCTTTTTTTCTTTTTAAAAAAAATGTCATTTTTGTGTTGTTTTTAAATTTTAAAAGCCCGTGCCGTGGATTTAAGAAAGATCGTATAACATGGGGAAAATTCATGAAGAGTTTTTTAAAAAAAACCCCATTGAATATAGTGATAGAATTGCAGATTCTTGGATTAATAATCATGCACACTATATAAATACATTTTAGTAATTTGTAATAATAATATTAAAATGCCCTTTTACGTAAAATAGTAATGTAGTTACAATGTTTAACATTTCCTATTTAATGTAATAATCTTAAGTACAAAACCGTTGCATTTTTTTAAAAATCTAAACATACCGCTTATTGAGAATTCGAAACAAGCCATTTACATCAGAATAAACGTAACATTTACGTAAGATAATCTAATTAGGTAGTTTCACACTTTGATAAAAAATCAATTTACTGTTTGCAAATTTTTTGGATTTTTTTATAGTTAGTTTTTTAGGTATGGCTTGATTTCAGAAAGTGCAAGCAACCGTTTGTCGATTTTCTAGACTGTTTATAATTAGTTTTTTGGGGATTGTCTTAATTTTAAAAAGTTCAATAAACTTTTAGTGAATTTGTTTGTAGGGTTTTTAGAATTGGTTTGATTTAAAAAAGTGCAGTTGACATATCAGAATTTTTACTCATATATATGTATTTAAATTTTCAACAAATTTGTTGGCAGCTTTGTTCCACTTTTTGAATTCTAGCTCCTAAGGATTCCTAGGATCTAAACGACTTGTTTCCTCTGAAATCGAATTCTGATTTACTATTTTATAGAGCATTTTTTCCCGATTGTTCTAAAAAAGGTACCACTTCGAATCCAGACATTTTTAAGTTATGCCCAATTTGCATATTGTAGAGATGAAATTCTCGAATTGTGAAATACGTATATAAAAAAGATGTGGGAAATATGTTAGAATCACTATGAAATACGATGATTTAAAAGATATATATTTGAACAGAGATTAAGAGAAAGAAGTTTTTCTTACCTACATTACTTCAGGACTTAAGTCTCTTCGTAAAGAACAGACTTAAAGACATTTCCAAGATTATTTTTCAAATGGAAGTAGAGATATATGAAGATAATGCTATAGGCAACAAAAGTTTTATTTATTTATTTTGTCGCAAAGATTGGGTATTAATCCCTTTATTCTTCATTTAAGAAATTCTCTCATGAGTTGGATCAAATATTTAGAGATTGGATCAGATATTTAGGAGAAATTTTGCAGCCACTTTTTTATAATTTGAATTTTAAAATCTGGCAAATAAATCTAGCTTATAAGACTTGAATAAAAAATGATATATTGATAAAATTGCTTGCAGCACTGAAGCTGAAATGTCGGGTCTCAGAAGTGAGTAAGTATGACGTCATACCTTGCTTTGACGTCACAATATATCAATGTTTGCAAGGTTCTAACGGAACCGGAATCGGAAGGGGGTAGCTAGAGCCCCGAAAGACATAACTTTAAGCCAAGAATTTTTAAATTATCCTTAACCTATCCTTTCTTGGTGCATATTCAAGACAGTTAAATCAGACCTCATAACAATGTTCCATTTTTTGTAGCTGACAGATAGTACGAAAAAGAGCTACTAATGCATATAAATTTAAATTAATAAAATATTTTGTACTATTAACTTAATGTAGTTAATTATTTTCAATACTTTCAATATTTTTTTTATAGTTGGATGTATAATATCTTTTGTACAATCAACATATATTGTGGACGTATAAACAATATTTTTTGGAGGGGATTTAGAAAACATACTTCAATATTTGTGGAATGTATTCCTGAATAAAAATCTATATGTATTATTATTTATTAATTAATAAATAAAACTAGCATACTAATTTAACATTACTACCTTGGATAAGTTTAATTTATACATATTAATTTTTTGACTAGATATTTTTATTAAAAAACTGGTGGGTACGCTTACAAAATGTAATACCAAAAAAAAAAAAAAAAAGTGACCCTAAAAAAAATTGATCTACGTATAAAATTTGGAATTAAGATATATATTCAAAGCTTAATGGAAGATTTTAAAGTTATGTGAAATCCATTATATATATATATATATATATATATATATATATATATATAAATAAAAGTACGACTGCGGCTGAAGAGATTATACACATACAATTATTAAAGCTTAACTTTTCCTTTTTGAAAAACTAATCACGGTTGTAAATTGACGAATGCAAATATCGATATTAAACAATAAGTTTTCCTATTTCATTATTATAATTTTTCAGATGGCATTTCAATTTCCAGCATTTAAAGAGCAATTTTCATTTCCTGCTCCCTGTGTCTGTTTTGTTGACTTCAAAGCAAAAGAAAAAAAAGCTGTATATATGAAATATTGACATTTGTGCTTACTTGAATATGTCCATGGTCTTATCAAGGCTTCATACAATTCATTAATAAGGGAATTTCTTATTGCTGCATAATTAGAGATCAGCACAAAATTTTAAAAATACTTCTGAACTTACTTATGTGTTTGACTATAAAATTGTTGATATTGTTAGTTAGCTTTTGGCAACAACTTAAATGCAAAAAGTACTAATGATTTGCTGGGTATAAAAATTTTTGTTAAAGTTTCATGTGCTTACCATTTACAAATATTTACTTTGTTTACAATATATACAACTGTTTATAAATTATAATTTATCTGAAGTAAAAAGGTGGCTTTAGCAATTAGTTTTAATTATTTCTCTCTCTGTCCTTTGTCACCATGTCACTACTATGTTTAATTTATTATACAGTATTATTATTCATTGGCAGGTCATATCAAAACCATTTTAAAACATATTGGAACTGATTTTACTGACATAATTTGTTATGATTTATAACTTTATAACAGAATTATTTTCATTTTAGTTTGGAAAATGTTTTTTAAATCAGAATTTGCTGAAATTAAGGGGAAGAGAATTTCAGAAAAAACCTATATAATGAAGTACTCAGAATGACTGAAAAGATAACTCAAAAAAAATATTTTAGAGATGCTTACAATATTAATGTTTACTGTATTATATACAATTATGTCTTAATATAGAAAGTTTTAGTTCTCTCTCTCTCTCATACAAAATGTCTGCTGACCGTTCCAACTGTGGTTTTACTTTTTTAAAAGTTATTTCAGGAATTTTAATATTAAATTATATTATCAGTACTAATTATATTTTATATTTATAAATATGGAATACAATTCTACATACATATAGGTACAATTTTAACTTGTCACAATAATGCAAGCTGTATAAATGAAGCTGTTCAACTAAAATAATTCATTCAAAGTTTACATCTATTATGTATTTTTAATTGTGTAACTGGATACACAATTAAAAATACTTAATAGATGTAAACTTTATACCTGTAACTCGTACTTTATTTCTATTATATTGTGTAATAACCACGTGTCTCATTTGGTTATGAAATACTTTCCTTCTCGAAGTATTTCTTTTTTTTATTGAATTTTTCATACTATCCTATGTGATGCATGTACCGATATTCCTATATATACATATGTATCCTGAACATATTTTTTCCCTCGAAAAAATAAATACATCGTTTCATTCGCTGACCCATTAAAATTATTATTATGCTACATAGGAGCAAATTTATTTACACTTCTTCTTATGTGGAATTTTATTTTCTTGATTATTTTATTACAACAAGATTAAAATAATAAGTTGTCCAGTATTCTAAAAAAATGTTGTTCAATGAAATATTAAATCAAATGGTTAAGTTCTCAGAGTAAGAGTCTTCTTCTTATTCTCTTCCTTTTTTCGCCGTTCCCTCTTCCCAAATGAGCTGTGAAGAAAAGTAGTTTATTGTATTTCATCAATCGTTTTTTGTCTTGCAGTTTGCTTTTTTTCTCACCCTCCCTGTATGTGTGTGCATAATAATAAAGCAGCAAAATGATGATTTAGTAGTATAAATATATCTTACAAATCACAGGAGACTAAATTCTGAATATTAGAACATGAGCCATATTAAAAGAAAGTCAATTGACCACAAATACTATTTCTTATGTAAACCTGTCCTTTAGGCTCTAGAACGATCAAAGAGTTTAAACCTATCAAAACACACTCTGCTTTTTTAAATTATCTGAATTGTTTCGAGCAAAAAGTTTTCATTGAATTTCACAGATAGTTTTTTTCTTTGTTAAATTAAGCATAGCAGTACATTTTCTTATTTATTATTCATAAATTATTGCTATGCAATGTCCAAATGAGTAAATCTTATAATTCTCTTAGTAAATCTCAGTAATCATTTATTAAAAATTTTAATTTAATTTCATCCTATCGAATTTTTCAAATATCTGCAGAAATATAACACCCAGAATCATGTGATTCTGCGAATGTTTGTTTCGAAAGATACTATAATGTCTGTAGATAAACCCAAATTTTTCCATTCTACCTTTCGGATGACATCATATAGGAAAACGTTTTCTTTTTAAGTGTGTGAATGTGTACTTTATCCTTAAGAATTCAACGTTACATCACGACATCTGTCCTCTATTTTTATCGCAAGCGGCATTCATCGGTTTTGTAGATTAAAGAAAAGGGGTTATCTGCAGTCGAAAGTGCAATTCATATTTTGTGATTGTCTACAGAAGGGAGTATAAAAAAAATTGTCTGGAAGGAAGAGTCACGCAGATAAGCAGATAAAAAGGTGGTGTTGCCCAAAATGTTATAAATGTGTGTTGAAAAACAATGTCGCAAATGAGAGTGTGTGATTATGTACTAATTTTTATTTATTTATTTATATTTAAAAAACTAAATGGGAAAGTAACAGTTTATGACTTATTTTTCTAATTTTATTATTTTTTTTATTCGAGTTGAATATTTTATTCTAAAATGCGTTTTAATTAATGTCACAAAGAATGAAATCTGAATATTTTGTATTCTTAATATTTATTTCAAAACTTTACAAAAATGTATTCAGTTTTTTAAAATTTTATTTTAATACACTAAAAATTTATTTGCAACGTATTTATATTGTATTGATGGAACTAAAAATTATTTGGAATGGGAATTTGGACATGAAATTGTTAGCGAAGTGCATCTATCTATTTTTGCTCACAAGAATCAAATTTATAGAAACCTTGGAAGTATTAGGCGACCTCTTCTTCCGTCATCACAGGAAATTTGTTTCAGTTTATATATTTCAACTTATTAATTCTAAGAAATAATATTTAATGAAAGCGTGTCGGCTTTCATTATATTTATATAAAATGGTTTTCCCTTTTCGTAATACATTCTTTCATCTAGAAAAATTCTGTTGATTTGAAATTTATTCTGTTATTTATAAATAGAACTTTTAGAAATTGTCCATCAGACTGGTTTTCTGCTGAAATTCAATTTTAAATTTCGCATATTTTGCCCTTTATTAAAAAAATAAATTAATCGCGTTATATTGATATCTATAATATTTACTGATTATATATCCATAGTGAGCAGGACTTATATATAAAAAATTTGTTGCATTGAAGTGTAAAGTTTTAAATTTAATCTAAAAAATCTTAATTTTCCATTTATCCGAGTTAACAGAGAAACACGCATTTTTGTTATTCAATTTACATATTCATGAAAGAACTGAATGTTGGATCACAGACGTTCTATATTCTTTTTGTACGCTTTTAAAGTAATTTTCTGAGATGCAATAGAGCATTAAGAATGAGATCAGAATTATGATCATATCTTCATTTCTGTAAGATGTGTTTCTCTGAAATTATAAGGTATTAGTGGCGTACGAAAAAGTTTGCTTTTTGAAGGAGATGAGAATCGTAGATGAAAACTTTTTATCTCATTTATGCCTTTTTCACAACTATAGCAAACATTTTATATTCTGTGCTATGTACATTAAGATAATAAATGTGAAATTCATTATTTTTGAAATTTATAAGCTGTATAAAAGTTTACTTCAAACTAAAATGACTTATTTTGCTGTATTCTAAAATGACATTATCATAAACTGAAGCAAAGGTGTTTTTCTGTTATATTTCTTAGAGCGTATGATATGAGTTGGCCATACAACACTGATGAAGTAAAATACCAGCTTAGAATTTGTAACTAATCCTTTTACCATATTATTTACAACAAAAGGAAAGCTTATATGTTTTATATTTCTGAGATTCATTTATATTTCATAATTTAAAAATTTTTGCAGTTCAAATTTTATGTGAATAAGAAAGAATATCTCTTTGGATGATACTTTGTAAAATAGATATAGTATATTTTTAATTATTTTACAAGATGTTTGAGATTTTATGCTTTGAAAGTATTTTTTAAAACAAGCTATTTTTTTCAAAATGTAAAATATTAACTTAAATATTTCTTTATATATTTTATTGCTACTTCTGGAAAAGTTTTGCTTACGATTAAATAGAAGATGCTATTCTAAATTTGTGGTAAGGTATGGATATATATAATTGAGTTTTTATATCTCAATCTACTTAAAATTTTTAAAAAGGGCATAAAAAAAACTATAGTGTTGATAGAATGTGCACTGAAACGATGTTCTTCTTGAATATCAATATACCTTCAGGTTAGAACTTATTAATCATTAGATTATTACGTTCTTAGCTATTATTTTTGAACAAAAACTGGCAAAGATTGCCGATGGAAGAACCTACAGAACAGCTGTAGCTCAATAGCTTTATTGAGTAAGGAAAGGGGAAAAGCGAGAAAAAAAAAACACTTTCATTTATTTTAATCAATAAGATTTCATTCTCATAGAATGTTTTAATATATATTCGGTGTCTTACTTGCATTTCTAATTTGAGGTACTATTTCAAGTTAGCATCAAGCCTTGAGGCTCCTCTGTTTTCGTATGATGGAAATATTGTTAAAAAATCATTAATGACGTAAAAATCTAGATTTGAAAATTCTGGGAATATAAAATACCAATATTTTATTTTGAATAATTTGAAGGTCATAGTGTTTGCTTGCCGCCCTTTTAGATGTTGTATAGAGAAATGTTAAAATAGTATCAATTGCCCCTTCTTTGCCTCATTTTTCTATTTTTCAATACTCTGACGCGGGGATTTGAATTTGCATCAGTATTTACTTGTAAATCCATTTAACTGAATTTCAAAATTTCTGCCTATTTGATATTATATTGCTATTAATCTATTCTACTTTATGCATTTCATAAAAGCTTTAAAAAATGCATTTTTTTGACAAATTTTTCTAAGTATTTTTATTAGACAAGAAAATAATAATTAATAATATTAATACTCACTAAAAGGAATTAACAGCTTGATTTTGTTGAGCTTTATCACATAATACTTAGGTTCGAATGAACATTTCACTTCTGAAAATTCAGAAAATATTAAAATTGTTTTATTATATTATACATCCTAATATATATTATAAACGTGAAAGTTTGTGAGGATGTTTGGTCGTCTTTCACGCAAAAACAATTGAATGGATTTTAATGAAACTTTACAGTAATATAGCTTATACATCAGAAGGTACATTATCATCAGGCTATAATTTATAAAAGATATTGTGCGAAGTGTCCAAAATATAATGATATTTGTCAAGTAAGTAGGAAAAAATTCTGCCAACTGCAAGCAATTCTGGCGTGCGCTGCAAAAAGGCCACGACAGCATATATCTATCTTTTATTTGTGAAGAAACCCTTTTTGTTTTGACTACGCGAGGCTCTCGCTTCTAATTTATCCCTGTAATCAGCGTAATTCCTAATTTCTTTTTTTTATTTCAGAATAAAATTATACGTATAAATAAATCAAATTTTCAAAAACATTTGACATTCGGAATACATTTTTATGGGAACATATCATTACTCGCACAATAATATTCAAAACGACTTCCCGATGGCAATAAACAACGACGTAAACATCGGAAGAAATCATTTCTTTACCGTTATCCAATTAACGAGATCAGAAAACTTCAATTTTATTCCACCACCCGCTATTTTACATTGCATACATAACCCTGTGGCAGATTTTCTCAGATGGAAAGACTCATCTTTTCTCCCTGTAAAAAATGATCATTAAATCTCTCGAGTTTTTGGAAACCGATAAATTATTCATCAGATCTCCATCCCAGTTTGTGAAAAAGGTAACCGAAGTGCTTTTTCAGGTGCGGAGTTGCTTACCGTAACCTGAAAGGTTTAAAGTTTTAATCTGAGAAGCGGTTGAAAGTAGATACGGTGGAGTTCAAGGTCGAGGACAGCAACTTTCTAAGTGAATGGACTTCATGGAAGGACTTTCAAACCGCTTTTTGTCCCGATCAATTTACTTTCACTCACGAGGATGTATCTTGGCTACATTTGAATTGAAATCTGCATTTTTTGCTGCATCTTCCTAGTGACGCAACAACAAGGAACTATTAGGAATAAAAGCCGAGGTGGATTTTAAATACTTTATTTCTTTCATTCCCTTGAGTTAATGATATTGTTTCGTTGGCGGGTTCTCTTCTAGCAATTTTTTGCTTTCTGATTTTGTTAAATTATTATTATTTTGCAGAGCATTTTTTTAATACCTTTAGACGAATAAGGCTTCAACGTTTTTTGAGTTTTCATTTCTACATGTTTGGGCAGATTCTTTATTTGATTTTTGTTGTTTCTGTGAAAAACGGTCCCCTCATTTGATTTGAATAACGTCGTTTGAACATACTTTATTCTTATCCTTGATAATATTGAAGTTTTAGTGAGGTACTTCTGAATTGTTTTCTTTCTTACTACACATTTTGTAGAACTTTTTAAGACATTAAACTTTAAGAAGTAGTCCTCAATTTTTGTGATTTTCATTCTCGCATATTTTATGAAACTGTTCCTTCCCCTTTAATTTTTATAAAAATACGATGTATTAAACCCTTAATAATTTTTCATAAACTCGATAGCTCTGTTGAACGATACAAATCCAGGATTTTTCAAAAAAGATGAACATGGTGAATATTTACTTGATATTAGGAAGTAAAATATATATCATAATTTTTAAAATGATAAATTTAAAATTATTATAGTTTTGAAAAACTAGATAAACATTTTTCTTTTTAGTTAATCGATAATTTTGCCTTTTCAGTCGCCAGAATGAAAGTTTTGAAATGTACAACTTGGAAGTCGGTTTTATCCATGTTGCTTACGTAAAGGACAAACGAAAAATTTACCTTAAAATTAATTATTTCAAAGTGTTTGTAACTTAAAAATGTAACTTGATTTTTAAAATCTTAAGTGAATCCTCTGTAGGGTGATGGGAACTATATACTGTGAAAAATATTAATACAATAAAGCATTTTTTATAAAAGTGAACATTTGGAAAAGAGTGATTCTAAGTTAATTTCCCAAATATTGTACTTTTAGCCAATTTCTTTTTCTTAAATTTGTCCTTAAACACCAATTTTAATACATTAATCTAAGTAAATTGACAACAATAATACATGAAAATTATCCATTATGTCTTTTTAAATCGGGTTCCGAACGTAGTCGGATACCTTAATGATGACTATTAATTCTGATCCTTATAATATCGAACCGTATTTAATGATGAGGTGGACTTCTGGATTGTTTTCTTATAATCTTAACTACAACATATGTCGCATGTAGAACTTTTAAGGGACAGGTAATCTTAAGAAAGTAGTGCCTCAGATTTTGTAGAATCGTGCTTTTCTCGTATTTTATGATAACCTCGTTCCTTTTCTTTACTTTGAAGTTTTTTTATGGGAAAAATACTTGATGTATTTCAATTTTTGTTTACCCATTCAATAATTTTTCTTTTTATCTTCAAACTCTCGGGATAGCCCAGTGGTACCCCGAAAGAACAAGTCTAGCCGGGGATCTGCTTTCATCAAAGAAAAATGAAGGCTGCTGGGTGTTAATATCTTTACTTGGAGTGATTAGGAAGTACGGCGAGAGAAGTATATATTGGATGTTATTCTCTCCTCATTGTCCATGACTCAAGATTTAAATAAATTATAGTTTTAAAAAACTAAAAAAACACTCTTTTATAGTTAATCGAACTAAGTTGTAACTTAATCTTTTCGTCACCAAATCTGAAAATGGGAAATTGTTAATCCTGATGATCCTGATCAGGACAATGGAACAGAGTTATTAAATTATTTCATTGCCATCGGTCCTGGACAAGTGAGCAAAATTTCGAATAAATTTGACCTTTTAAAGTGGGTAAAAATTGAGTTCAAAGATTCCGTTACATACAAGTGAAGCTTATAAAAGGGTGTTAAAAAATATATATATATATAAATTTAAGTCAATTCCTACTTTGAGTGGATGAATAGGAAGTATTTTATTAACGATTGAAAATTTGAATAATATATATATATATATATATATATATATATATATATATTGGGAGATAGTGAACTGATAGTAGGAACTGAGAAAAGAGGATGATTAAGGGCATTGTTGTAACAATGCAAACCCGGTTTGTTGAAAAACAGGTTTTCGACGCCAACTTGTCTTTGTTTTAACAGTTACATTGTTACAACAATAGAGACGAATATAAGTTGGCGCCAAAAACCAGTAATTATTTAATTTAATTTAATCAATGAATTAATATTTGAAAACTATATATATACATCAAATGTCATCCACTGAAAGTTAAAAAAATTTATTTGGACTTTGATTAAATGAATAGAAATTATTTTACTAACGATTGAAAATTTGAACAAGATAAATAAATATATATAGAGAGAGTGAGCTAATAGTAAGAATTGAAAAACGTCACTATTTGCTCTTATTGCTTTTGATCACCATTAATGAAATAAAAATAATTTTCATATTTTGTGTGGGTTTACAAGTTTAGAAAGTTTTTAATAACGTTTTTGAAAAAAATCTGAAAGTTTCTTTCGGAAATTTTGCATACATTTCGTGACAGTGTAATTATATAATTGTTTTTATCTTCAATTAATGATTTCTTTTAAACTTAGTTATTTCTTGGAATGCTATGAAGTCTAACTTTATTACATGCTTTGTATTTTGATCATATTTTTTAAAAAAATTTTCTACAAATTAAATGTAACATTTTTTTAAAGAAAAAGTCTATACTTCCAAATTCAGTCAAGTGAAGTCTGGAAAATAATAGAATCACACCTGACTCTTGGAAAAATACATATATTTTTCATTTATTTCTTCGCAGAAAGAGAAAACTTGAAAAATCACTTGTTTTTATTCCCCAAACCAAAAACTTTGTCAGATATGAGTGCTCTTTGTAAAGTGAAATATGTATGGATCTCCACGTGGAGGCCGCTTTCGAAAAATCCCTTTCTCTCATTTTTCTTCTTCCTTCGATACATTCTCTCGTGTTTCAATGGCCGTATCTCTTCGACCATATATATTTTTTCCCTTTTTTTGTTTTGTTTCGTGTTTTATTTTTTATCTTACCTGTACTTACTGTTAAAGGCATGATTAAGTTGTGTATGTCCACGGATGAAAGAAAAGATAGAAAAGAAAGTTTGTATTTTATGGTTAAGCTTTTATGCTGATAAATTATGTCTTCGTTTGTGTGAACTATTAGAACGCACTTTTCATTTTCTAATCATTGTGTGTAAAAAGGTGTTCTAATTGGTCGATTAGAACACCTTTTAGAATTAGAATCAAAGGTGGTCTAATTGGTAATTCTTTGCTCTCTCTCTCTCTATTGTTTTCACTCATTACAGTTTAATGTACTATCAGAATATCTGCAAAAACGCTTCTCGTGTGTTATTGCCATATTTAAATACTTAGCTGAAGTTTAACTTTTTCTATTAGTGAACGTATGTTTTACAGTTGAAAAGAACTTACAAAAAGTGCATGTTATTTTTACAAAATATGTTTCGCTAATTTATTTGCTTAAACTTTTGAGAGAAATATAAATATATAAATCTTTTGTAATTATCATTTAATTAAAACTAATGGAAACTCATTGTTTTCAGTAAAAATAATTACGTCATTTTAAAATTTTTTTTTTTGAAAACGTTATTTAAATCTACTCAGCAGGATATAGGATCAAAATGCTTACTCATTATTCAATATTTTTTTTAAAAAAAACAAACAAATGAAGATTTAAGTTATATCTGTTGGGTTTTATTTATTTCTTATAAACTTAAACCCTATTATAAGTGTTCAGATTTTAGTCTTGAAGATAAATGAAATTTTTAGTCCTTTAGGTTTTCGTCCTTTGTATTTTGTAATGCTTAAAAGATACAGTTAAATAAATATATTAAAGTATTTCTATTTGTACAATAGTTTATTATTATTTTTGATATTGGACAGTATTTTGTGACGTTCCTAAAATATCGATTTGTATTTTTTAAAAAAAATATATTCTTAAGAATAGATGAATAGATTTCCCCTGCCCTCTTCCAAGACAGCATGCGTGAAACACGTCGGGGCAGTATTCCTTTTGTCGTCTGCGGTATAAATAAGCAATATCTCTCAACAATAGGAATGTAAATATATATTAACCCTGATACATTCCCTACTGGTTGAAGGAGGGGGAGGGCTGCTACGACAACTTAAGTTTTTTTCCCTTTTCCTTCCTTGCTCTATTTGACTATTACTCCCACCTTCCGTCTGGACTGCTTACAGTTTTGCCCCATGGCTAGACAACTTTTTATTCCAATCCCTCTGAGTGAGCGTGTGTGTGTGTGTTGCGTTTTAATACTTGCCTTTGTGTCTGCTGGAGCATGATAAGTCGTGTTTCGACCCTCCCGCTCCAATGACGTTTCCCTCTCGCATTATTTATTGTGATAACTTCGCATGATAACGTTCCGTTGCACCCTTCATGTCTGGGATCCTAAAGGAAATAACCCCGAGTTAGAAACAACCAGCAATTTTTTTCCCCGACTGGCCACTTGGTAAAAAAAAAGACTTTTTTTTCAGTGTTTCGTACTTCATGCTTTGCTATTTCAGTTTTTGAATGCTGACTAATTATTTCACACATTTGAAGGAGAATGAGAAATGGCATTTTAATGTGTGGCTTTTGAGATGCGTGTGATTTGTCACTTTTGATTTCATGATAAACTTTTTTTTTATTGGATAAAAA
This sequence comes from Trichonephila inaurata madagascariensis, assembly GCA_019973955.1. Taxonomy (NCBI): domain Eukaryota; kingdom Metazoa; phylum Arthropoda; class Arachnida; order Araneae; family Nephilidae; genus Trichonephila; species Trichonephila inaurata. The sequence continues at coordinate 315,355 of BMAV01013684.1, read as the reverse complement.
ATTTTCTCATGTGAACTCTTATAAATTTATCTGATTCAAGGGGTAATAGTCTATTACGGGGATTTATTTGTATGCTTTTTAGTGTCCTGTAGATTAGCGGTCGCCAAACTTTTCGACTTCACGGACCATAATTTAAATCCCGCCGACCATTAATAGGATTTTTGAGGGTTAAACATATTTATAAAAAAAATTGTGATCTAAGAACTAGTTAATAAAATAAACAAAAAAAATGTAAAAATTAAAAAAGGGGTTTACGTATGTGAAACTTTTAGCATTATACGATCCTAGTGTGATGAATGTTTCTTCTTTTCACTGTGTTCTTTTTATGTATTGTTATGAATTGAATTATATTTCAATGCATCTTAAAACATATCTTAAGGTATCCGACTACGTTCAAAACCGTGATTTTATTAAAGCGCATAAATGGATAATTTTCATGATATTTAGTGTCACTTAGATTATAATACATGTATAAAATTGTTTTAAGGACATTTTGACAAAAAAAATTATTTAAATACATTATTTCCGCAAAAAATTAACTTAGAATAATTTTTTTTCCAAATGTTCTCCTTTTGTGAAAAATGCTTCTATTATAATAATATTTTACCTGTATATAGCTCAGACCACTGTACAGAGGCTCAACTAGAATTTTTGAAATATATAACTTAGAAGTGGGTTTATTCATATTTTACGACAACAGAGGGGAGCAATTCGCCAATAATTTAAATTGGTGTTAACTCTGAAAATAATGTGAATTTTTCAAAAATTCTAGTTGAGCCTCTGTAGAGAGGTCTGAGCTATATACAGCCAAAATATTATTATAATAGAAGCATTTTTCACAAAAGGAGAATATTTTGAAAAAAGATTATTCTAAGTTAATTTTTTACCAAAATATTGTATTTCAAAAACTTTTTTTGTCAAAATGTTCTTAAAACAATTTTATACATGTATTCTAATCTAAATGACACTAAATATCATGACAAATATCCATTTATGTGCTTTTTTAAAATCACAGTTCCGAACGTAGTCGGATACCTTAACGGGATGAGTAAATATATTCCGCATTTTTCTGGGGACCAGCGAAATTTTCTCACGGACCACCACTTTGGCGACCGTACCAAAGATTCTTTATCATACACATTAAAGGTCACAGACCCATAATATGAATCCTATCCTATCGGAAATTTTGATGGTTGTATGATTATCCTTGAAACTGGACATTTTGTTAGCCAAGCCACACACAATAGCATACCTGTACGCAATCCTGTTTGGTACTGGTACATAATACAGTTGTAATCTAGTGATTATTGTCAGAAAAATAAATTGGAAAGCCTTGATGAGAGAGAAAATAAAAGAATGTTGAACTTTAAGTAGTATAGAAAGTTATCTGTGTGTTCTGAATGAATATATAATACATATAGTTAATTTATTACACATTAATAAAAGAATAAAATATGTTGTTTATTTATTTTTTATAAGTAAGGGACACACAACTGTGTAATTTTTCTTCTTTTTTGTCATCCAAGAAAATGCACATAAATGCTCCTCGCTCTTAAAAGGTCGTGGGTTCTTTTGACTATTTCTGACATATACATGATAAAGTTTCATGTAATTAAATAGCATTTAATAGGGAATCTGTTACTGCGTAGAATCTAAGTTGAATCTGTAAAATAGATGAAGTGTAACTGAATTCAAAATTATGAAGATATAATTCTAACTTTTGAAGAATATTTTTATGCGTGAAACATCTTTGTTGATCAGAATCTGTTTACTTGAAATATTATATTATACTGGAGTTTGAAGAAGCGTAAGGAAATGCATAAAAATTATCTAAGAACTAAGTAATCATTTATTTTTGTTAAACAAAAGAAAGTATATTTAATGATTTAATTGTATGTAGATGTATTTATTTATTTATTTTTCAATTTTTGTCGAAGTACATTACACCAAATGTGGTGTGTTAGTAGGAAAATGAGGCATAAACTCTGGTATTAACCTGCTAGTCGCTTGAGAATTAACGAAATTCCAAAGTTTTTAGACAATTATTCATTTTGAAACTATTAAGTGAAAATTCACATAAAAATAAGAAAATTTACATCAAATATATATATATATATATATATATATATATATATATATATATATATATATATAATTCTTGGTTATCATTAAAAGGTAAATATCCCAAATTGTAGTTTCTCAAATTACTTTTATGATTTGGTTCTCCAACCCCAATTTTGTTTCTAAATCACATGTATTATTTACAGAAAAAGTTGTGTTTTTATTCGGTTAATCCTATATACTCCTTTAAACATTTGATTTGTGATTTTTTCCCTTTTTAATTTTACAAGCTTTATATTATGTTTTCGAAGTAATACAGAAATATACCTATTAGGATATTTCGTAAAAAAAACTACGTCTATTTATTCAATCTTAGAACCAATAGTAGTAATGTAAGAAAAGTAGTCTATTGCTGCTACTAATTATTTAATTTTTACTACCTTTTTGAACATACCGACTTTCTTTTGTGGAAATTTATCTAGAAATTCAAACAAAATTTAGCTACAGTCCCCCCCTTTTTTTCCCCCCTAAAAAATATTTAATGGATTAAAAAATTAATAAACATTTTTATTTGAAATTTTGATCATACATTGATTAACACATTTTATTGTATATTGCTTACCTTTTCATTAAAAAGAGGGTAAAATTAGTTTCTATAAAGAATTCTTTTTGAGTTGAATGAGAAAATGGAAACCTTGAGTATTTTAATTATTTGTTTGTGAAAAATAATAATGAATTTAAAATGTATGGAAGCATGAAAAATAAATATATTTTCTCTACAGATAACACATACTACTTAGCTATAAACAGCTTATTTTTCCATTTTAAAATAAGTTGCGCTACCATAATGAATTTTTAAGGGTTGTTTTTAATAATTATTATATATAATTTATGTAAATATGAATTTTTTTAGTTCTTTAAAGTAATAAAAAAAATTAATTCTGATTTTTTAATTTTGATGATTAAATTCGATCAATTTAATTCCGTAGTAGGAAGGTAAGAAGACGTGCTGCCATCTATTGGCGGTTTAAAATGTTGCTTGGTGACTAATTTCGTATTACAACAACATTGAAAATTCAAATTTTGAATACTTATATAAGCATAATTTAAGCTTTTTTTTAACAAAATAATTATTTTTCAAAATGTTATTTGCTTTGGATAAAACATTTTGCGTAGGTTTTGCAGAAAGTTTAGTTTTTATTATTAGTTTAAGTTTAATATAACTTCAATAAAGATTTTTTAATAAAAAAAAAATTGAAAAAATAAATATTTCCTTCTTTTTACTCATTTATTCATTTTACAACATTCTTCTATAAAATCATTTCTCACTAAATATTTTAAAGTCATTAAACTTCAGATTCAATTCCTGAAATTTGCAGAATTATATTCTCTCTAATTATCTTAAACACAATTTTATTTTTTCTCCTTACTGCAAAGGAGCTTTTGATGAAAATGGATATATTCTAAAATATACTTTAGTGTTATAAATAATTCCAGATTTTGAAATTACACGAATTCATGTATTTGATTAAAATTACTTGCATAGTTTTTTTTACGATATTTAAGATGTTTCTTCTTTTGTGAATTAAATACAAGAAATATATATATATATATATTTTTAAAAAAATCTAGGATTAAATTTATTTTTATTTAATTAATCTTCAGAAATCAGATTTACTAGCCTGTTGAAATGAATAAAAAGGAAATGAAAGAAAGAAAAGAAAACCAATCAAAAATAAACATTCCTTCGTTGCAATATATAATTATGTAAGGTTTTTTTTTTTTTGAAATTATTGAAAATCGTAAAACTTCGAAATGAACATATATATGGGAAATATGTTTTTATGAAACACAAAACTGAAGTTTATAATTTTGTTTTGTGTACTTTTTATCTATTTTTTAAATGAGATCTCATTACATATGATCATATAAATTAAAAACGATATCTACATCGTTTTAGTGCCGTAATCAAACTCAAATTAATTTATACGTATGAGAAACTTATACATCGTTTAGCATGCGATTAAAGAATTTAACACATTACAAAGAAGGTAAACCCACCACACACACACACACACGCAAATGAGGTTTCATCACTCGCTCAAAAAAGTAACTTCGAATAATTTGCAAAAAATATCTGAAGTAAAATATTTCTGTTTTAGTACTAAAATGTATTTGTTTGATATTTTTGTGAAAAATTTTCCCTATTTAAGCAAAGGAAGAAAAGTAGGAAATATTTACAAATATATTTTTTTACATAAGCTACCAGTATTAAAAAAAGGATGAATATACTAAATGCTCGAATATGTTGGACAATTGTTCGGAAATATACATTTATAGATATTTAAGTTTTTTGCGAAAATGATCGATTGATTAAATGAGTAAAAATGTTTGAATTACTTCAATTTCTTGCAAATACAAATTAACAAATGAATCGAAATTTTCAAAATGTGAAAGGCATGTACGAGAAAAAGTTAGACTTTTCAAAAACACCATTATTTTAAAAGAAAAAATTGAAACCTTATTTCGTATAATGGAAATTTTTAAAACATTAAGAACTTATTTCTGATCCGAATAAGTACGTTTCCTTGGGATTACTGCTGAATTGAGTTGCTATATTTATCTAATTCGAAATGAGGGGGAAAAAAGAAAGAAAGAAAAGGAAAAAAAGTGCACCTTGGGAATACTATAATTTAAAGTCGAACTTACTCATTTGCTCTGTTATAAATTGTTTTGAAAATATGTATGTTTTGAAATGATGATTAACTTTTTGTAGGATTAATTTATTTATACAGTTACTGGAGAACAATAAATGGATTATTGATTCTGTTTTTGTTCCGAAACAATAAATGTATGCGTGATAAATATAAGGAAGGATGCCAAAGGTTGTAGAAAAAAAGTTGTGAGATTTACGATTCTCATTTTAATTAATCGCTTTGGTAGTTATAATATTTTAAATTTTTCAAACCCTGTCTACAACAAATTTTCTTGATTTTTTTTCTGGTCTTCTGATATCTATATATTTATTAAAAAATGAAAACCTAAATAATCATTACTTGAAACTGAATGTATTGTATATATATATGCGCATGGACATATCCCTTATTTATATGTTGATTATCTTCGTTTTTAGGGGAGGGAAGCCGCAAATTAATTGAAATCAGTAAGATTGCAAATAAATATAATTTTTTTTTCATATAATATATGTTTTTAGGAAAATTGATCAAATATTCAATTAGCTATTATATTTGTTTCGGTGCTATAAAATTCTTATAAAGTGGAGAACTCCATGAGAGCTATTTCAGAATGATTTCCGTATACAAAGGAATTAAAGCCATTTTCATAATATTCGAGCAACTGAAATACGTAACGTGATTTCTCTGGATAATGTTTCTGGACTTAATAAGATTATTCACTAAACTGAAGCGCTAGAGAAGATTGCACTTTCTAGAACATTTCGAATTAAATTTCAGTGAATTATATTGATCGTTGAGATCCCAACATAACTATGGTAACCATTTCAAGTTTTTCGCTACAATTACGAAGATCCCCCCCTTTTTACGATTTCTTTTCTGGAGATAATAGTTTACTTAATTTCTTTGTATTCTTTTCAGCATTTAGAATCGTGTTCTTCGTGCCGAAAAATGTGTACTAAACATTAACCCGTTCAGGACCAGTTGATTTTCCCTGTTAAGCCTAACTCCATTTCAAAATTCATGTAAAATCCTTACTGTACTAAAATACGCCAAAATTTATGGTTTATAACCATTCCAAATCCAGATCACACCGGTATGATCAATGGACTTAGAAAGAGGAAAACGCAATCTCGCATATGATATTACCCTGAAGTGATCACAAATATGTTATCATGGTCCTGAATAAGTTAATAATCATTATTTGTATATATATATATATATATATATATATATATATATATATATATATATATATATATATATAAACAATCTTGCCTCGTAAAATTTGATTCTAAATTTTACGTGTGGTATTATTTTTCCTATTTAGTCATCAATGATTAATTTCCTTTCACCCACGTGGCAAAAAAAAAATGCATCTTGTAAAAAAAATAAAGACATTCCCTTTATTTAAAAACAAAAGTTTCTTTTTTTTGGAGTCATTAATTTATTATTGAAAGAGAAAAAATGTAGCAGGAACAAAATCCTTTCCTTCCAGAAAGCTGAAGTCTTTCTCCTTTTCCTTCTCCAATACTTAGGAAGAGGGAGTTGCGCATGCGTGCGCTCCTATGCGCCTTGACGTCAGAGAGAGAACGAGAGAAGGAAAAGATTGTTTAGCCGCGCGGCATCTCTCCGCGCTCACAACTTCGTTTCTTCAGCGAGATACACACACACAGTACAGGTAGGAAAAATCACTCCTCTCCGCCGACTTAACCATTCTGATTTCTCGATGGCAGAAAAGGCGGCTTGGGGAAGATGACGGTCTGCGTAAGATTTTTACATACATGTGTCCACAAATTTTCTCAGTCTGTTGCCCCTCCCCCTCACTTACATAGGTGTATTCGAATACTGCTTTTTTTTTTTTTTGCAAGATGCAGGCAGTATAATTGAAGATGTAAAGATATCTTGAAGCGTTTCCAGGTTCTTCGTTTTTGAAAAAAACTCTTGCATTTTGGATTTTTTTTTCAGTGTTTCCGCAAAGCAGTTCGTATGCGTTTTAGCAATTTTTAAACCTGTAAATTGAATTTCTTCTTATAGCACTTTTTCAGATTTATTTATGTTGATTTTATTTAATCTAATGTCCTACTTTACAGTACACTTTTTATTTCTGGATTGTTTTGTCAAAGCATTAATTCTTATTACTAAAATAATATTTTATTTCTTATTTGTTCATAATACTCTTTTAAAGTAGCGAGTCATAGATTAGGCAGTAAGATAAACACACCGGGAAAAATCAAACTTTTTTTTTCATAAAAAATAAAAAGATTTTTTTTTTCCCCTTCTCTACACCAAAACCATTTTTAAATTTTCTTAGTCATGCTTTTAATATAATTTAGGATTACATCTCTTTTAAAAATTTCCCCCTCTCCAGTCCTTCAGGGGAAATCAAATTTATGGGTTTCGTCATGGGAACAAGGGGGGGTCCTAGAGGTCCAAATCCCCATAGCACTATTTTTGTTGGTTTATAATCCCCGGGATATATTATAAAATTTAATTATGTGTTTGTTATTAATATAATTTTATTAATTAATGGTATATTTATTCAATAATTAATTTTGTATTTTATTACCGAAAAACACAAAAAACAAAAATATGTTTGGGGGCGTAGCGCTAATACCAAAATGGGGGACTTTCGATTTTACCCCACACCCACCCATGAAAAAATTTTGTGTGCGCTACTGGTGTTCGTATTTCCCTTTCACACCACGTTCCAAGATTTCCCAAATTCCCCTAGTTTGCGATCGGGTGACTTTTTTAATCATGTGTGATGTGGAACAATAATTTCGTGTTCACTTGAGCAGTTTGTGCTATTTTAAATCGGTTAACAGAACAGTTGTCACATCTCAAAACTGTGAATCTATAATTTTCTTTCATCTTTTTAAAATCGAAAACATTGCATTCCTCATTGTATAATAATGGAAAATAGCTCACAGCTTTCGTGCGATTTGATATATGTACCAAAGTCCAGTTTATATGCTGAAGCCATCCTCAAAACGTAATATTTCTTCCCCCTTTCTACACAGCTCTTTGGACATATTGAGAACCTCACCACCTCTCCTCATGTCTTAAGAGATTATCATTGGAATATAAAACACAAAATGTGAATTCATCGTATCATAGCTGCTTCCATTGCTCAATAGTCTATTGACAATGGAAACATTTTAGTCGAATCTGGTACACGTCCGGGGTATATGACTAAATATTTCCAAAATACCCACTATTCTCTTTTGAGAATTCTTTTCTGAAATAAATTGACAAGGTCCAGTATCGTATACCTGAAGCATCTCTTGTGTGTGTGTGACGAGTTTAATTCTAATTAGTTGCTAGTTTTGCCTCTGTGATCCGTATTTGTGAAGATTAATTTTCTCCCTGTGTTCCTCTATTGAGATTCATTGTGTTAAAACTTTTTCCAGAGTAAATGAATACAACTGACCGTGAAGGAGGGTGCTCCAATGAATTTTTTGAGCTCTCCACCAAAAGCAATATTTTTCTGTAATCATTCTGTTAAACACATTTCAACCCAAAATTTTAACCTATATGTAAATTAGACATATTTAGTTTTACATTTTATGGAATACTTAGAAAATCATAATAAGCATCACAAATTTCATTATAACTCACGAGAAGATTATTTACTTAACTTGTTTTTTTTTAAACTCTTAAGAAGATTTTCACATCGCATCATATTTTTGTCCCTTGTGTGTTTATGTCAATCAAAACAAGATTTTGTTCACCAGATACCTTCAATTTTTTTAAAAATCGAATAATTTCGTAATAAGAGTTTTTAAGAACCAAATTAACAATAACCGTACTTTTTCGTGTACTCCATTGAGCAAAACATATTTTTATTACACTGTATCAACTGACAGGTCCACACTATCGTGTTAATGTTTTGAGGTAATGATATGAAAATTTCTTCTGAGATCCATACATCTATGATGTTTAAGAAACTAACTCCGTGTGTGTAGGTTATATTGCTGGTGTTAATATATTCGAGTAAAAAATATTGAACCTTTTATTTAAAATTCCCCAAATGAGTATTAAGCAAAAGTCGCATATTTATGTTATAGAGAGAAAAAGACAACTCAATTATCCAATTTTTACACTCTAGGTTATTCATTCTTGTTAAGCTATGGAAGTTATTTAATGAATAAAAGTGTATTTTTTAAATAAATTTTAAAATGTGAAAGAAATATAATTGTTATTTTTCTTTAAAAAATTTGATTAATTTGTCTCTAACTGCACACAAACAAAAAGGTCGAACAGTTTAAAAGGTTGCATGATGATGTAATTTACTATTTTATTTCCATCATTTTAAAGATATAAGTTTTTATCAAACTTTTAACTTTTTCCCCAGTAATTTGAAAGAAATGTATAAGTTAAAATGTTTTAGGTTTTATCTGTCTTTTTGTATTCTAATCATTTAACTTAAGAATTTTTAACCATATGCATGCGGAATTTTGAAAATTATTTGTTTATCCTCTTGGGACGCATTTTATATACATATTTCGAAACTTTTTTTTAATGAAGAAAACAAGTCATCTTTTCATGTCCCTTTAATGACATTTAAGTTAAATTTTAATTTTCTTACCAGGTGCTTCAATATCGAGGTATAGTTTCGAAAAGAGAAAAATTTTATAATAAAAATTACCATCTTCATATATAACATTTTTTTTCGGGATGTTTAAACTGCTAATATATTTAAAGTATTAATATTTATTATTACTATGCTAATTTATTGTTCCATTTTTAAATTTTAAAAATGCTTTATATGAAGTAAATTGCTAACAATTGCTTCGGAAATAATTTATCAATTTTGTGTGATATTGGCTGGATTATTATTTAAAAACTGTCAACTTTTCAGGAAATATTTTTAGACAACTGTTAAGTACGTTAGCGTCATTTTATAATTCTCGTATATTTTTCACTTACCAAAGGATGTAGGCATGATTTGAAAATATTTCTTCTTTGAAATTGAGGTTCTTTTGAAGTTAAAAATCTTCTATTTTCCGAAGGGCTTTATTGTAACCGAATGTTTAATTACAGAAAGAGATCAAAGTTTTTTCTAAATTAAGACTTTCAAACAATTAAAAAAATCAAATAAAATGTTGGTAGTTTGTTGGCGAAACACAAAATCAATATTAATTATAATCGTATATAAATATATTTTTGTTTCAAACCGAATGAATTTTGCTTGAAAGGGTAAATCTATGATAAGTTATTAATGCCATTCATTTTACATCATCACAGTTTATTTTGATTATTATGATGCAAGAAATACACTAAACATATTTGTTTTTCATGATAGAACATTTTTAAGATTAAATTTTCATTGTACTATATAGAAAAAATTTTCGAATTAAAATTTTTTTTGACAAGAACAACAGAAATGTTTTTCTAGTTAATGAATTGTTTTTAAAAAGTAAAGGGTTTTTCATGTTAATTTTCTTAGAAAAAGGGAGGATACATTTAAAATTTTAAGGTTATGACGTTGAAATATGAAATTTTACATTAATTGCCATTGAAGTGTATATAAGCATAGTATATTGATTCAAAAGAATTTGTTTATATGTAAATGTTATTTTCTTGGTGATTTTCCTACCAGTTTTTAGAAAAAGCGTTTTTTTTTTAAAAAAAATAAACAAAAAAAAACTTTGAAAACCAAAATTTGGGTGTGAAAATTTTTTTTCCTCTTAAACGTTTTGATCATGTTTAGACGGTGTCTCCAGAAATCTTAAATTTTTTTTTTTATTATTTTGGGCTGCCGATTGATATTTACCTTTCCAAATCTAGTACATTCCCCTGGCACCTGGTATCATTTTTAGTGCGGCACCATATAGGTGGATTACCAATCGCCGCATTGAAATTTTGATGGCCAGTTTCCGCCCCAAAGGAGGGCGAACTCTGACTATGTGAAAAGGGTACTAGGAGTTTAATTTTGCCGAGAGCACCCAAGCTTCAGGCAAAGGGAAACCCTTTAAAATGCCGCATAATCATTCCCTTTTGAGCAATATTGGGGTTTAAAAAAGTTTTCGCTTTCTTTTTTCCGGGTCATTTTTCGTGGGAATAAAAACTCATTTTTTTAATCCTAACTATTTAAAAGAATTTTATCCTTCAAAAGACTACGCATGAAATTTGCTTTGCATACAAAATTAAAATAAAATAAAGACAAAATCTTTGACGAAATCTTTCTTAAATGATAGACATTTTTTGTAATTCGTATAATAATTATTTTCCAGTGTTTTGGCATAAAATTTTTGAAAATTATTTTGACTGATGATTTACGTTGGTCACCAATTTTGGTACTGTATTACATACTACACTAATTATAATTTCTGTTTTGAAGAAGTACATAATATTCTTGTGCATTTTTTTTAAAAGTGTTCGAAATGTTTTTTTTAATGCTGTTGTCATAAATTGAGTCAGTATGGTGTTTCAATAGAGTTAAAATTTTAAATTTTAAAAATTTTCCTTAAATCTATTTTTAATTGCTTGTAAAATTGATATTTTCGCTTAAAAATTCTTAAACTGTTATTTTTCCGATCCCAATTTCTTTTTCTTTCCCGGTTTGGGGACATCAAGGATATACCAAAACAGAGAAACTTATTTCATATGTCAATAGGAAAAAAATGATTTTTTTGCTTTCTTTTATACTGTTCATAATTTTAACCAAAAGGAAGAAAACTTTGAAGAAATTTTTGTGAATGTAAAAATGTAATAAATTATTTAAGGAAAAACTTTTAAAAGATAAATAGGATTTCAAGTGAATACTTAAGTTTGCATATCAGTTTATATTTTATGGTTTTTATCAACTGGAAAATGCATTATGATACCATATATTTATAAACAGAATAAATGGCAGTCTTTTATTCTGGGGGAAGGTACATACTTAATCAAATTAATATTATTATTTACACTTTAAAGCTTTTGGATTGTCTACAAGATACGAATGTCCGAGAGACAAAGCCGTTGGAAAGAATTGTGCAATTAATTTTATTGGGTGTCGAGAACTGAAAAAGTAACGTTTCAAAAGGGGGGAGGGAAAATTTCATTTGATAAGCTTAGTTTGAATAGTTTTGGTTTTGGGTGGGAAATCCTGTCACCTGCGAAGGGTTTTTTGAGATTTCCTTGAAAAGCTGAGTCAGAGTCAACAGATTTTAAAAGAGGGCGTGGAAAGAGATATCCCCCTCTACTTTGATTACAGTTTCGGTGTTTAATTTTAAATATAATACCCGAAATGTCACTTTGTAAGCAAAATCAAAATAGATAAATAGAATGAGGAAGAAGATGTAATGGAATGACAAATAATGAGTTTTAATGTTTAGTTAGAAATTATGCAATGACTTTTTTATTTACTAAAACCTTTTATTAAAATTTCTCAAAGAACCGAATGAAAAAATAGAATTTTTATCTTGGAGAGATAATAATAAACTTTGAATGTCAGTATTTATGCGATTGATTCGCAGTGCATTGTTAAGATTATATTTTTTTGTAGGTTAAATTCTGATTTTTCTATCTCTGATTGAATAATCTTCATTGGAGCATTCTGCCTCTTATAAATATAATTTTTCAAAAAGAAAAAAAAAAAAGATTTTTGATTTTAATTTTTGAACGAAGGTCTAAAGGGAAAAAAATTGATAAAAATTGATTCTGATTGAATAATCTTCATTAGAGCATTCTGCCTCTTATAAATATAATTTTTCAAAAAAGAAAGAAGAAAAAAGATTTTTCGATTTTAATTTTTGAACGAAGGCCTGAAGGGAAAAAGACATTTTTGCAAACTACAAAAGGGAACATTAAAGAAGACAAATGGATATTTCAGCAACATTTTTCCGAGTATTCTGCATCACAATCAAGTTGATTCAAGTTATGGAAATAGTTTCTCAAATTTTGATCTCCAACAAAACGAAATGAGCCCATATGTAATCAAAGTTTTGTAAGTATGAGTATTTTATTGTTATTGCACATTGCATGATTTTCGTTTAATTCATCTTTTCTAGCAGATACTGTTCTTTAAAAAAATTCTTGAATTGAATCATAATTTAATACTAAACCAGTCTAAAGTTAACTTGTTCTGAAACTACGTAAGTATTTTCCGTTAAGTTTCAATTTTTGAGAAAAAAAAATGGGCAAAAACTTTTAATCTTTCATTTAAAAAAAATATCTTATCTATTTCCTAGTAAAAATTTTAACCAACAAATTTCTTTAAGAAGTATGTAGCATTTCCCCTGTTCAGATTCTAAAGGTAGGTTTTCATTTTTGTACAAATCTTTTTTGTCCCAATTTCGATTAGTACTTAAAAAAAAAAAAACCAAGTGTTTTTAAGAGTTTTAGTTCCATTTATTATAACTTTAACTCTTTAGAAATTAGATTATTTATCAATTTTCATAAAATTATGTTATAAATTGATATTTTCATTTTTACTTTTTTTAATCGGTGAACATTTTTATAACGAGGTTGAAATATTAAAAAAAAAAATCTTAATTCGTGTACTGTTGTACAGTCAGTCATATACCCTAAGAATATTTTTAAAAGTAAATTATGAATAAAGTAAAACAACTTATCTGAAATATTTGCATGACTAAAATGTTCATTAACTTGCATTTTTGCTGTATGTAACCAGAAATTTTTTTGTGAAGAAGAAAGGAGAGGAATTGATTATTAATAAATTCTGAGCTAGCATTTGTACTCTTTGTAGATATGGTGCAAGAGTTATAAAAAGTGTTGTTTGAATATACCTTGCTTGATAAGAATGAGATCTTTTTGTGCTTACTTCAACTTGTTCTCATTATGTAATTTTGGCTTGAAACTACTACATATATTTCGAATGGTATCCTAAGAGAATTGTAGATAAATTAATAAAAAATATTTGATATATCGTAACAATTAAAGTGATGATCAATTTAAGACGAAAAAAATTGCAATTTGACACTACTTGAACTTCAATCCTATGTTGATTAAATTCGAATAACGTTATTGACAACTTTTGAATCATATAATGTAAGATAATGTTTTTTTTAACGTCTTTGGTTCCATGGATCCTTTGTGTGCAAGAAGTAGACTAGCTGCTCCTCATATGAACTCAAATGAACCCCTTATGGAGTTGTATACAAGTTGTATGTACATACATATAGGAATAAGATAAAAGTACGATGGGTACAATGAGGCATACTCAAATATATAATAGATAAGATACAATTCTTTATATACTTTGTCTCAACTTAACAAATAAGAATACTCCAATAACAATCAATTTCTTACTTGATAACAATGCATAAATGCACTATAAAATCTTTTGTATCATTATACAACTTACACTACATATTAATATAAAAATACATAATTATCTTCTAATATTGAAGCATTACAAATAAAATTGTGTTTCATAGAAATGTTTGATTTAATGTAAATGCTATTTTTGTTATTAAGCAGGGGTGTAGCTACCGGGGTATCAACATTCAATGATACAGGACCTCCAAGCTATAGGGGCCCCAAAATGTGGAAAATTCTGACACTTTCAAATAAGTGTCTTTTATTTCTTTTCCCCCCAAGGATTTTTGGTACAACGTCCACTCAGAACTAGCTATGGCAATTTGTTACGGAACATTTTTTTCGATGTAACATTCTTATGATCACAAAAATTACTAATACTTTCAATGATTTATTTCAAAAGTTAATTATTTGTTTATTTATAACAAAAAAAAAAAATATAATGCATTGTCTCTGAAAAGAAAGGTAACAAATTGATATATATTTCTTCTGAGCTCTCAAATTCTACCACGACACTTCTTTAGTCCCGTGGAAGGAAATATTTAATAATTATTTGTGTAGAAAGATAGCGGGAAGTGAAATGTTTTCTAAAATTGTAAAGCTTGTGGATATTTTTCCTATTTAAATTTCAAGAATTCAAAATAAAGATCTGAAAATATATTTTTCTATTCATTTAGTTCTTCAGTGAATTCAGATTAAGAAACATTTATTATAATGACATTTTCTGATTCATACCAGAAAGTCTTTTAAACATTTTTAACTGAAAATAAGACTATTTGAAAAAGGATTTTAAGATTTTTTTATTTAAAATTCAAAATCGTGTAAAAAAAAACCTTTTTCCCTCTGACTTTTTATATAAATATTGTTAAATATTTCCATTCATAAGAGAAAGAAAAAGAGGTACATTTATACACTATTAAATTTTAAAAAAAAATGTATATCCCATTTTTGTTACTTTTTCCCTCAGATAATGAATGTACTGAAATAAGTTTCATAGCTTTACTGTAATAATTTAAAATTTATATTTCAGCATATAATTTAAAACTATTATAATTCTTATATATAGACTACAACTTTTTTTTAAAATCACAATGCATTTCTAACTCTTAAATCACATCTTTGTTGATGCAATCTGAATAACGGTTGATGGAAGTAATTTATTATTCAAAATCATTTCACTGCTCTTCTAAAATTTTGCTATTGCAATTTTTTTTTAAAATCTTTTATCATTTCTGAATAAGTAAATTTTTTAAATATTTGAAAAAATACTGAAAGCTTCTAAATATAGCACTCATTAATATTACAACAATGTATATCAATGTTACTGATGGTTGCTCTAGTCATTGAGTTATGCAATTAATACTTGAAAACGTTAGTGTGAATATTCTATAACTACAATAAATTTTCCTTAATTCTTACCTTGTATTGCATAAATACAGACCAGTCTTCCTTGTACTGTCCTTCAGATAGGTATTCTTCTCTGAATTGTGCTTTTGGATTCTTCTAGATATCAAATTATTACCTATAATGTAGTTGTATTGAAACTAAATGAAAGTTCTTACAAAGTAATATGTAGCAAGATGAGATGAGTCATCCTTTCCCCAGACTGTGAATGATCTCGACAAATTTTCTTTCACTTTGAGATGCCATCATCATTAAATATTTCATAATCTCTCAGCCAGACAAATATGCATTTTTCCTCTACCCGCCCAAGATCTGTATTTGTTACTTAAAATGAACTTGAGTCATAAAAGTTTTTTTTTTGGTATCTTTTTATTTTTAGCTTCAACAATAACTTTTCCCCTTATAATGTGGTTTTAAGGTAGCTTTATTTTTGAATAGCATATTAGAATCATTAAACATTTTTTCTTTTGTAATTATGTGGAATTTAATACTTTTGTGAGCATATTTTACTTCACTAAATTCTATTATTCAAAGTAAGCTTTATTTACTATTAAATACATGATTTAATATAGATTTTATTTTATTGCAATATTATTCATCTTAAACTTTTTCTACAATTTATCTGCAAATAGTTTTTTCTTTTCTCTGTGCAAGCTGTTTTTTATTAGTCACTTAGCAGCTTTTTAATAGCACTTTAAGATAAAGAAACCTTAATATGTACATTCTCTCTGTATAAATGTTTTTTTTATTTGAAAATACTTAAATACTAGACAAATTTAGAAACATTTACATAAGCCAAATGAAATTTGTATGACTTCTTGTGACTACTGATTCACTTTTTTATATAACTCAATTCAAACTTTCTCCCAATTCTTACTGTAATTAAAAATAGCTTTGACTTCCAAAATTATTTGAGAACTACATTGTATTAGAAAATTAATTTAAAAAACCAATTTCCATACAATTATTTGGTGTGTATTTTGAATGAAAACTTTTTTTCCTGCAGTGTTTTTAGAGAACAGTGGGTATACACTTTTAAAAAAGCTTAATATATATATATATATATATATATATATATATATATATATATATATATATATATATATATATATATATATATATATGTGTGTGTGTGTGTTGTGTATGTATGCCACTATAACCTTGAAGGCTATATCATTCATTATTTTGAAAATATTATTGGAGACAGAAACTTCGAATGGTATATATATGCAAGAAATAAAAAATTGTAATATATATGAAAAAGAGAAGGGATTATGACTCAGAAAAAGGATAATCGAAATGGAACTGTGATCATAAAAGAAAAAATTTATTTTTTTGAGTATAACATACGAGTTAAGAAACTTTATAATGACATGTTCTTAAAATTTGTATTTTGAGTCTAAAAATTTCAAAGACACATGTTATCTACACACTAAACATAAAATACGAGTAAATTACTATGCCATAGCAAAAATTTAAAATTTTCCTTTTTGCAGTTTACCCCTCGATAATTAATAGTTTGGTGTCGTCTCTCCAAATTGAATTCAATTGAATTCGTCTTTCCTTGAATTCTTACAAAAATGTAATGTTTTCTTTTTAAAGGAATGCAAAAAATCACGTACAGTGATATCAGTTTAAAAATTCAATTTGACCTCTAAAAAAGTATTTGATTTTTACTATTAATTTTCAAGTTCATTTAACATCTTTGCGCATAACACAGTTTATATATGTGTTCAATATGATTATTTAAAAATATTTATTTAATATAACTGACATGCAGTTTCGAACATAGACTGAAAAACCTATTTTCCTACCAGTAATATCTTCCTAAATTTTACAAAATATATTTCCCTTCCGACTCCTTTGATTTCCGATCGGGAGGTGCAATTCCCTTTTTGTCTACGCGACCACTGCTGCTACTATCTCCTTATCATCGATGCATTATTATTTATCTTCCGCGCGTCCTTGACAACTTCGAAAGGGGTCGGATTCCAGCCAGACAAGACAGAAGCGACTGTTACTGATCCCGGTTTAGCGTCCGATAAGTGTTATCAATTCGGCTGGGAATGCGCCATCAAAACTCACCACAGCTGTATCAACCCAACTAGAGCACCTGACGTGGTAGCATGTATCTATTTCTTCGTGATAACAACTAAACAACGATTAGTTTTCCCCCTTCCTAGACAGTTTTTTTCCCCAATTCCTTGCCGTACCTGTTTTACATTTTTTTAAAAAATGTTCTCTTTTTTTTGTTTTTGTCGCTGGACCTGTGATCTTGATTGGGTATTAGTGTGTTATAGCGATATCCTCTCATTTGATTGGAACAGAAAACAGGCGTTTTTCTGTGATTCACGGAAGGCCTGATGTATGTGTGTACGTATCGTCTTGTGTACATAAGGGCGGGCTCTGCTCACCAGTTAAGGCCTTTATGACTTGCTGGCACATTGTAAGGGGACATTTGATAAAATGTTATGGCGATGCTAAAAGCTGCATTTCTCTCGAAATAGGGAAGTAACACTTACTTGGCTCTTTTGCTTCTTTTTTTTTTTTATTTGCGTTTCTTAAGTTGGAAGGGATGTTTTTCGTATTATGTTTATACTTTCACACTAAACATGGGAAGCACACATAACGGCGCGTGCGGGGGTTGGATTTAGAGAGGCCGTAAAAGTCACCTGTATTTATTTATTTATGCATTTAAATTCTCTATTATTATATCAAATTGATGTTTTGGCATGAATGCAGTTGAGGAAGCTCTTTTTTCCCCTTTTCTATTATAGTATTTTTCATTTTGTTAATTGTATCCTTAGTTCGGAACCGTGTTTTTGGCATAAAGGGATAAATTTATGGTATTTAGTGTCATAGTTTAGAAAAAATCTATAAAATTTTTAAAAAAAATTTTTACAAAAAAAATTTATAAAATTTTTGAAAAAAATGAACATAGAATCCCCCTTTTTAAAAACATTCCCCTTTTTAAAAATTTTTATTAAATAATTTTTTGTGTATATAGTTCAGACCCTTACAGAGGTTCAACTAAATTTTTGAAATATAAAAAAGGGGGTTTTATCCATATTTTACTACAAAGAGGGAGAAATTTTAAGAAAAACGCGATTTTATTTCAATGGGGGGAATGAAATAATATGAATTTAAAAATCTAGTTCAGACTCTCGGGGAGAAGCTTTACTCTTTTAAGCAAAAATTATTATAGAAGTTTTTTTATAAAGGAGAACTTTTTGGGTTTTTGTTAATTTTTTGCCAAAATATTTTTTTAAATGATTTTTTTCTAATGTTTTTAAAAACCATTTTATCATGTATTCTTCTAAGTGACACTAAATATCAAAAATTTACATTTATGCGCCTTTTAAAATCCGGTTCGAACGTGTCGGATACCTTAATAAAAAAAAATATTAGATTGAACTTTCAACGATAAAGAATTTTATTTTAACCGATTTTGAGTAAAAAAAGTTTTCTGGGTTTTGGAATTTTAAGAAAAGGGGTTTGGGGCCCCAAAATTTTAACCAATATATCCCACAAATTTTTTTTAATAAAATAAAAAAAAAAATAAAAAAGGGAAAAAAAAGTTTAAAGGAAGGTAGGACATAAACATTAATTTCTTTTTTTTTTACCTATGTTTACTATAATGTATTTTCAAAATAAACCTACGTTTCTATGAATATTGATTTTTTTTTTCGGCCCACCTAAAGTTAAACTTGTTTTTAATTCTGTCTAAAACAACATTTGTTTTTAAAGTTAACATTTGTCTACTACATTTCTAGGGTAGCAGAGTATTCAAATGTCAAAATATTTCATCCTTTTATATATATATATTTGTAATTTATGCTTCTGATTTTAGATTTATCGTAATTTTTATATATTCCTTATATGGTTGAAAATAATCATGTTAAAGATACAAAGATTATATATTGTAAAATTTAAATTATAAGGAGAGAGATTTATTCTCTCGTACATTGATAAAAGAAATATTTACCGCCAAAGATAATTTTGCAAGTCTTATTATGCACTTATAAAAGAATCATATACTTTTTCGAAATCTTGGGTGAAAAAATAGGGAGGAAAGATTTTGAAAGCTACAGAGATGGCAAAAGTTGTTGAAGAACTTGTTGAATTTATTTGAAACGAAAAATATTTTTTTTTGTCTCTCAGGTTCTCTCTTTTAATGCATATATTATACATTTCAAACGCATGTTTTTCATCGAGATGTATTATTCAAAAGGATATATATTCATACGTATTAGAAATGGTGTATATATAAAAATTGCAACAGTTTTTTAAAGTCGAAATCTACTATATTAATTGAGAATCATTATATTTTCATAACATATCGATCACATATTTCGTATAATCATCATATATTTTTTAAATGATTATTTAATATGATTAAAAAATTCTGACAATATATGAAATCTTGAATCTTGTATTCAATTTATTTTCTTGCACAGCTTTTAGACAATAAATGAAAGAAAGCATATTAAGTGAAATGCGTATTAATATGTGTAAAATATACAATTTCAGCATCAATATGTACCATGCATCATACCATCAATATCGCTTAATCATCATTTCTTAATAAAAAGGGGAGGTGTAAATTTTCTTTGTTACAAAGAAAAGAGAAATTTCGACTTCAGCTATTTCATTTAACATATTTGAAAATTTTCGTATTTCAATAGTAAGGATTTTTTGGGGTCTTTTAATTTTCTTTTTTAGTCTGTAAATTCTTATTTTATCAATGCATGTAATTGTTCTGTGATGGGATCTTCATTTTGAGGTGAAAGGATAGGATATTAGACATAATGATAGGATATTAGACATTCAAATGATAAGATAAATTTAACACAAGCATAAAAGTAGGGTGAAAAGTCAGTGTCATCTATTTGTCTGTAAATTTAACTGAAATTGTCTGGTTGTGGAATTTATAGTATATTAATTACAATATTTCAGTGTACATGGTCAACATATTTCTCAAAGAGATTATTAAGATAATTTTTTAATGAAACATGTGTGAGTGTTTAAGAATTATATGAAAAGGAAAGAATATATTATTTAAAAATTAAAACTCTCTGGTAAGGATTTCTGAAAAGGACATGATATAGTCAGAACAGACAGTATTTTTAATTCATGCACCCTAGTGATTACGAAATCGAAATTAAGCTGAAAAAACTATTTATACCTTTCTTTCTTTATTTGAAAAACATTAAATCTTAATTCTACATAGCAATAAAGTATGATTAGTATTAGTTTTTTTTATATAACTGTGGTGAATATATTTTTTAAAAAATTACTTCACCAGTATATATTATATCTCGTGGCCGCGGTAGCCGAGTGGTATAGGTATCGGATCGTGGCTTGCCTTGTCACGAGTTCGAGCCCAGTACCACAAAAGACCCGCCGTGTAGGGCAGCGATGCACGTTAAATCTGTCGAGAGCTGAAACGTCCTCCCGCTGGTGTGGAGTGGTAGTTAGGAGAGGGGGTGCCAGCTCAGGTGTCGTCCACATCACTTGACCATGGTTCAAAATTACGTGACCCGTCGCCAAAAGCCCTCGTGTAGCTGAACAGTGCGACGTTAATATTCAATCAATATATTATTTCTCATTTTTATCAATGAAATTTCTACTTGTTAACTATTTAGAGATTATTTTTAGTCTAACATACTTATATATTGTACTCACTTATTTTTATTCGGTGCAAAATTATGCTACTTTGATTATAAAGAGATTGTCAGGTAAGTTTAGCAAAATCATTTAGCTGAGTACGTTTCGTTTTCATACGTACGAAGGAAAATCTACTTTTGTATAATTTATAAACAATGAAATAAAAGAATCGTTAAAATGAAAATTCGGTGTATATATACACTTGCCAAGTCAAGTGCATATAGTTCAATTAAATCTTTACAAAAGAACTATCCAAAATGATATAATTGTTCTGTGTTAATGACCTTTTTTGCTCTTTTTATTTAAAATATTTGCTAGTTATATTATTAATACATCGAAAAAAAAAAAAAATAGGTGAAAATCTAACTGGAGTAAAAAGTAACTGTTCATTAAGCATTAATATAAAAATCACAACTTCAGTATCTTTAAAAATTAAAATAAACTCAAAATCGTCCAAACGCGTTTTTTTTAATTCATTTTAAATTTTTTCTCTTGTAATAAATACAGAATGAATTAATCGATTTTTTAGCTTAAAAAAAAAGGAGGGGGAGGATAAGGCAGTCACCTTATTCAACATTTTGCCTAATAGCGTAGTGTTTAACAAATTTAATTACCAAATTTAAGGGACATTTTTAAAACTCTTAGTCTCAATTGTTTTGTATGCATTTATTGTATTGTTAGTATTATTTGAATGAGAGTTTTTTAAAAAAATTTTTGATTAGTTTCTTTTTTAAATCCATATGTGGAGTAACGTTAAAAGCTTCAAAATGACAAAAAAAAATCGTGTACTAACTCGTGATTTTGTAAAATATAATTTTTTGATCAAATATTTCATTAAAATATTTCTTTATGTAGTACAATTATGTAGACCACAAGTTTCTGAGCTATAAGCATTTTTTTTTCAAAAATGATTTTTTTGTTGAAATTTACTTTTTTGAGAAATTGCCTTGAAAACTAAAAACTTATGATTGACTTAATACAGGGGTGAGTAAATTGTTGTGGCACGCGGGCCACATCTTTTTAAAATGATTTCATTCATTATTAAAAAATAATAAATATATGTTGAGCAAAATAGTGGCACTTTTATTCAGTTTATTTATTGGCTAATTGCAAATGATCTAAAGTTGCATGTTTATTTAATTTTAGAATAAGTTTAATGAGACAAAAGTACCCCCATCATATATATATATTTTTTTTAAAATCAGGATTGAGATTTCTTGTTTAAATTCTCATCACAGCCTGCAAGTTTATGTCAGCCAACTTGCATCAATATTCTCTCTTGTTGATCTTCATGCAGAAAATTTTGCTCATATGTTGACTAAAATATAAATTTCCCAGTAAACTTCTTTATACATAAAAATTTTTCAGCTGAGAAAGTTTTTAAAAGTCAACGTCATAGCATTAAGGTATCCATCTATTCACGACAACTTTTTTTAAAAAAAAATGGAGGTGTGGAGATTTTCCTGTGGTTTTTAGATTTATTTAGTACATTTTAAGAAAAAAAAAAGGCTAAAAGTAAGAAGAAAAAAATAAATTATTACTGCTAAAATGGGTAAAAATTGACAAAAAAATGACCCACTCTGTACAAATAGTAATTGAACAAATTCTCAATTTTGATGTATTACTTTGTTATTCCTTTTTGAAATGAACTTCATGATAAGAGATATTTGAATTTTTACAAAAACTAGAGCACTTTATCTTAGTTATTATATGAAATTGCTTATAAAAGCAGTGATTATATCCACATAAGGGACTGTAGATTTTGTAATAAAACAGTGATGGATAAATCTGGTTAAAACACTTCTACTATTATACAGAACATACACAAGAAATTTCAGCAAATT
The DNA here is from genome assembly GCA_019973955.1 of Trichonephila inaurata madagascariensis. Classification (NCBI taxonomy): domain Eukaryota; kingdom Metazoa; phylum Arthropoda; class Arachnida; order Araneae; family Nephilidae; genus Trichonephila; species Trichonephila inaurata. Next base: position 292,416 of record BMAV01013684.1, on the reverse strand, counting down.
ATTTTTAATAAAACTTTTGAGCAATCGCTGTCCCCGTTTGAGCTTTTCGAAAATATCACACATTTCCAGTAAAACGCATTTTGAAGTTTGACATCTTATGTACAGTTATGGCATCTGCTTTTACTAAAACACTTGTAGTTTTTGTTCTAGAGAATGGAAAATAATAAACTTGGTATTTTTATAAAACTAATAAGATGGCCTATAAAATAAAATCATAAAAAAATTTGTCAATTTTTAAAAAAAATCATGTTTTTACGGTAGTTGGATACCTTAAACATTTCCTTCACAGCTTCATCTGACTGCAAGTTAGTAAGCTTTAGTTCCTCAGGGCTGTATGAATATAAGCAGCAATGGGATCAGAGCGAATTAAATTTAGACAAAATTTTCTTAAAATTCTGATATCCTCTTGTAACCTCGTCCTCCAAACTCTGCACATTATCTCTAATTTTGCCAGAAATATTTTCAGATACTAATTTCCTAATAAAGGAATTCTGTTTTCCTTAGAGTGAAAAATACTGGACTATCTTTCAATCGCGCCGGGGAAAGAAATCTCAGTTCACAGCGGATTTTCTGACTCCCTTAACGGACCGCTATTTGCCACCCTTGTACTAATGGATACTACCACCACAGCTTGAATTTCTGAAATACTTCGAATTTATTTAAGAGCAAAAATTTAATTTGCATTAGAAGTTGAAAGAGTTGTATTTTTTATTTCCAATCTCAAAGTTGTTGAAAAATCAATCCCCCCTCCCATTTTCTTCAGGTAATTTCTTTAAGGTTTTCAAATTCTTTCGTTTACTCGTGGTTTGATAAATGAAGCATGACAAGAAAATATATTTTAAAAATATCTACAAGAGAAAATTCTGGTGGATATCATATTTTAAGCAAGTGTTTCTTACAAATAATATTTTACCGAATTTCGATTTTTTAATCTAAATTGGAAGTGATGGAAAAGTGAAATGTGTATTTTCGTTTAAAATCAGTCTGATATATTGTTGCATTTTTCTTTTTATGCATCAAAGGTGTCAATTATTTACACTGTTGGACAAATTAAACGAATGATTGAAATATCATTTATTAAATTTTATGAACTAATTTTTCATAAATTTTGTAAAAGTTCTGATTTAAAATTAAATCTTACAGGAAAGAAATTACAGAATTAATTGTTTTTGTTTCGATTATACTTCTCAAATTTTGATAATTTTTTTTGAATTCTGAAATTTAGTAAAATTTGTGTATTTAAAAACAATTCTTATACAACTTTTATCGAAACAAATTTAAATACAAATACCAAAAGGCTTAAATAAAATGTATTCCATTTTCTTCATTGCATAGCTTTAACATAAAACATTTACTGAACAAAAATTGAAATTTTTAAATAAATCTCATATGCATTTTAAAAAAGAATTAAGAACTTATGCGTCTTAAGCATTCTTCTGCTACAATAAAAAGTTCACAAGATAGGTTCTTTAATTCTAAAATACCAATTTAGTACTAATAATCAGCTTAAAATTTCATTTAATGCACTGATTTAGAATGAGTTTTTAATTTGATTTGTTCCCTTTCCAAGGTATAAAACCAACAATATTATTTCATATATGTGGAGGTGATCACACATTTTAATTTTTAGTATTTATGAATAACATTTTGAAATCCATTCGAATCCGAATAGATGGCTGAATTTTCGGGTTGCATATTCAGAGGTATAACGTTTTTTGTTCTCAGTTTTTATTTAAAGATTTTTCAGAGAGAACCTTGTTTCTATCACTAGTTCATCAATTCAGTTTTTTGGAACTGATTTTTATTTTAAATTTTGATATAATGAATAGAATTTTTTTACTATGTCTTGAAAAAAGTGTTCAGCATGTAACATTTTTCTAACAATTGTTATTCAGCAAATAGTTATAAGTTCAAAAAAGTTTTTTTTTTAAATTTTGAAATATATTAATGTTTAAAAATTAGTTTTTATAATAATACATTTCATTCATTACAAATACCATAAAATACTCATTATAGTGTCTTGTTCGTATTTCTATTAAGTGGTACTTATTTATCACTAAAATTTAAAACGTCATACTTTATTGATGAAAAAGAGACAAATTTGGCTATACGTAAATTCTACTATATGTATAAATATATTTTTAACATCTAAAATATATTAAACAGTCCAGAAAGTGGTAAGGGAAATGTGTGTGTGTCAGTGATAATGAAAGAGTAAGATCCATCGAGTATTATTTTCTACATTTTCGAAAACACATTCATAATTTAGGTTTATTTTAGTAGTGATTTTCATATATCATTTAAAGAGATGCGTCAAAAACTGGAATTATTGATAATTTTTTTAAAAAACCTTTAATTTTTTTGGCTTTAAATGGTATAAATTGTTTTATATGCAATTTAATATTGGCTTGTTAATTAATAATATTAATATATGATAGATTTATATTACATTATTTATAGAATTATGTTAATTACTTCTAACGATTATTTTCCAAATATATAGAATAATTATTAAAATTAATGTGTAAATAATTAGAAAAATTTAGAAATACTTAGTAATGAGTTTGAATGATATGCGATTCATTCGTTAATAAAAGGATGATGTAAAATCGGTAATTTAGAAGTTGGTAACAATTATATCTTCTTTAGAGAAAATTCTCAGTGATTACCTTATAGTTTTGTTTTATGTTAGCATCTTTTTGATATTTATCGTCATTTATTGTTAATTATTACATTTATTCTCTTTTGAAATGTTTTTTTATAATTAGTAATTTGATTACATAAACAAAATATTTACTAGTTTTTTTAAACATCCTTTTAACTTTAAGAGAAATTATTTCCGCAAATTTTTTAAAATGCATTATGTCGAATTTCTGCTTATAATTTACTGATATATATGCGAAATGTTAGACTATGATTCATGTGTTTAAAGAAGACTATAATTAGTTTTATAAGCTATTTTTGCTTAAATAATTTTGCAAGAATTTTTATTACATAAAGTACACTAGCTATGAAAATACTTCTTAATTTTGAAGTATAGTTAAAATTAGGAAAACAGCTTACAGATTCAGTAAATGAAAATACATTTGAAAATTATTTGTGAAAAATATGTTTTTAAAATGTTATTAAATGATGATATAGCTAGCTTTATTTAGGGAATCTTCATTAATGGATTTCAGGTTTCAGATTATAGGATATTCTATTAAATACCCATTTATAAATTACGATACTTAAAAAATTTCTACTCATATTTCCCTGCAATTAATAAAAAAATTTATAAGATGTTATAAGAATTTTTATGCGAAAGGTTTTTGTAAACTTTTAATTATTTGATGTTCATATTTTGTTATTTTTCACCTAGAACTTCGAAAAGTATTGCTGTATGGTTCATAGCGCATTTTTATTTTACGTAGTATTTTGCAAAGAAATTGTATTCATTTTTTTTTTCCTGTTCTTTCAGATCCACATATCGGAATTTTTCTCCCTTTCTTGTCGTACTTGATTTTTCAAGCAACCAGTTGTATCGTTGCATAAATTCAAGAAATTTATTTTAATATTTTTCCAAACTATTCCAGGATTTAGTATATGATGTTTTGTTTGATTTTATACCTACTTTTGACTACTCATGAGACACTAAATTTGGGTTTAGGATAATAACTTAGGATTGTTAATCAGTGTCTTAAAAATATAATTAGATGATTTATGACAGAGGTTGGGGCTATACCTTCTAGCTGTGATGTGCCAAAACAATATGATTCAGTGTGCCACACAGTAGGGCATGTTTGAAACAATTCGATTCCCGTGATAATGCATGGAGAATTAGAGAATAGAGGTCAATAATTTAAATTTATAGTTTTATTATGTATTAATTTTGCATCATTTAATGGTATTGCTTAACATAAAAATAAACAGTATAAAATATAGCTATTTCTTCAGAAAAAATAAAAAAATAAAAATTGTACGTATATATTGTGTATTTTTAAACAAATTTATTAAAATAAGAAATCGGCAACTTAAAATATTAATATTAACCTTCATTACAGTTAAAAAAATTTTTAATGCCAACCTAGTGTGTTTGCATCACTCTACTTTCATATCACAAAATCAGGGGTAAAATGTGTGATATTCAATTTGATACGATTCTGAGCATTCAGTTGTTTAACAGTTTCTTTGCAAACTCGAAATATTTTCATCTGAGGAAAGAATTTTTACTTTGATATGTAGAACCAAAAGCGAAAAGAAGAATACACAATTTCTTTCTTCAAACTTTCTTCAAACAATTAAATCTCTCCAGCTATGATATTTATTAATTTACAAAATAGCTCCAAATTTATCTTTTGAGTAATCGTTCAGATTTTTTCGTAATTCCGTTGAAGATCGTAATTCTGAAGGCGTTCGTCAAATAAGTCATTACAAATTTAACAACTTCCAACCACTCCGAAACTGACAAATTTGCAGAGTGTCACTGAGAATCGTACGGCGTGCCACATGTGGCACGCATACCACAGGTTTCCGACTACTGTTTTCGAATTTAGTACTCTAATGTTGTTCTCGCTATTCTTATATTCTGTATTCTTTATTCTTATTATTTTTTGTTGTTGTTAAATTGCCTTGTAAAAGTGTTGGCTCGTAAATTTTGAAATTTCTGATTGTGAGAGATTCTAGGTTTTGGAGAACCCAAAGACCTAGTGTGATTTTATGAATTATCGATTGTAACTTTTTGAATGAGTTCTAATAGAAAACAACATTGAGCTAAAACATCTTCATTAATATACTTTAGTACGAATTATTTTTATCAATAAAATAATATTACTTGATTATCAACTTCAATTAATCTGTTACTGCTTATTTTAGATTTACTAGAAACCTTCTATTCTCACAGTAACGTATTTGTCTGTAAAAGTTAAAAGTGCATTGATTTCAACATTCGCCAATAGCTACAACATTAAAAGCCAACAAAAGTTGAACTTTAAAATTAATGAACGGGGTATTAAATATTTTGTAATATATTTCTATACATGTATAAAATGTTTTGTTGTATACAGTCGCAATAAATAAAGAAAAAAATTGCGTTGTTCCTCAGCTTAAACGGATCCTTTTCTGCTGAGCTGTGCCGTTAAATATTAGCTACATAAGCTTCCAAAATGTTGAAAATATATAAAATAAATGATTTCAGGAAGAAATGATTTACATAAGAGTGTAAGCTTTGTAAATTAACTTCATTCTTTTTTTTATTTTATCTTTAAAATTAAATGTTACTTAATTATATATTCTGATTATGGTATTTTCTATACTGGCAATATTGTCTAGATTCCATTTGCCATAAAAAGATTTTTGCAGCCCTGTTTTCATTTGATAGAAATATTAGTTATTAATTCAAAAAAGGAACCTATAGTTTCAGTGGAAGTGTTGAATGTGAAGAAATGCTTTATCTTTGATGACGCATTATATATCGTTCCGATTAATTGACCAAATTTGGAATCGTCAGTGTTGAATCAAGATGAAACTGATGACCATTTATTATATGTCCAGACTTGATTGTATTAGCCGATTAACAGCCGAGATGTTGCAGTCCGTTCACGCCTCAACTGTAGGGAATTGATGGTTGAAAATCACCAAAGAGCAGATGGAATTTATATCATAAGGAAACTGACTGGATTTCTTTTGTGTGTAATTTTTCATCGTAAGATAACCACAAACTGTAAAAAGCCATCTTCATTCCTAAATCAAACATTTACGAAACTTCACCGACTTTTTTTGTCTCTCTCTCTCTGTGGTCTGTTTTTCTGAATTTTGAAAAGGAGTGGATTTCCACTATAGCCTGGTTACTAAGTTACGACTTACTGACCAATACATTGGAAATTGAACGCTCAATTCTACCAAAAGGTGTTAGAATATCGTGAATAATTGAATTTTAAGATTGTCCGCTTATAATACAATGTTAATGGAATGAATATAAATAAATTCATCCGTTATTTGACCGTGTTTCGAATCTACAAAGTCCATTGGCAATAACTAGCTGTATAATTCTGGTGCTAAGTTTAGTTGCGAAAGTTCCAATGGTGTACGCCAGGAGGAGATTTTGGGGTTGGGGATGTTCACCTCCGTAGATCAACAAGTTTTTAATTTTTACCATAGAAAATGCCTATCGGCGTTTTCGTCTAATTTTTTAAAATGTGAGCCCCCTCCCACTTCCATACGAGATCTATGTGTATGCCAGTAACAAATTTAATACAATGTTTTACTTGCCTTTAGTTGTAAATCTTACTTCTAGTTAGGAACCACTGACTTCAGTGTCATAGCATTTTCAGAAGAGGATAACAAACGTCTCTCGATTGAAAATTGAATTTGCTTTCTCCTAACACTGACAAAATATATTTCTTATTTGTATCAAATGCATATTTATTAACTATGTCTTGTAGTGAAACTCTGTCTCAATTTTTTTAGATACATTTGGAGTAGGATTTCATTTCATAAAAAAATCTTTATAATATTTCCTTGAAATGTTTTTAAGATACTTCAATTATTTTTGAATCTTATGATAAAATATGGATATCTTACATAAAATTCTTATACAATTTTTATGTGAGGATACTGCTATGAACTTATAATTAACTTAGAATGTAACTTAAATGTTCCCACTGCTTGAAAAAGTTGATTGAATGAACGAATTTTGAAGTTTGTTTATGTAATGATAAGTTTTTAAATAAAATATGTTATATTTGACCGTATTTAATCTTAATCTGTTATAAAAAAGGTTTATAAATTAAGGAGAAGTAATCAAGTGTGTAGTAAAAACTGTATTCTGTACTGCATTATAAAAAAAAGGACTTATTATTTAAAAAGACTTTTGAGCTTGTTTTGGCCTTCGTTATTTATTATTTAAAAAGGATTATTTAATTTACCAAAGTTTTAAAAGCATTTTACCAATTATAGTATATTAATCTCTTTTTTTTTTGAAAAATATTTAACAGACATTTTTCCATTGTATATTAATTTCATATTATATTTTTGAGTTAGAAAACAAAATGAAATTTTGTTATGATAATAAAATAAGAATTCATGTAATATTTGAGCTTATTATCTATTGTATAAGGGCTTTTTTGTAGAGTTCTAGTTTTAAAAGATTTGAATTTTAAATTTGTGTCTTTCAAATAATTTATAATTTCAATAGTACCTCTTTCCTGGAATTGAAGTATCATTAAGGTAATCGAGAGAGAGAGAGTAATTTTCCTGCCCGACGAGTTGAATAGGGATCGATTATTTCAGTTTTGAAAAGCACAATTCTTTGTTATTTTTGCGTGGAATAACGTTTTTATTGTGTGAAAAAGTGGAGTTTTTTTTTGAGAACTTAATTGATTGTATTAGGGAAGAAGTCGATTCCAGTAACATTACTAGATTATTCAAGGTGGAACCTTAATTATATTTATTACACATTAGAAATATTTCACACAAATCACATTTTATTTCGTTACAATAAATCGTAATCAACATAACTACATCAATAATTTGATACGTTTCATTTTTACATAAGAAAATATGCGTTTTGTTAAAAAAACAATTTCGTTCAAAAATCCTTCAGTCGGAGTCTGAAGCCAGTTTATATAAGACTACACAGTACCCTTCTTCAAAAAAATTTTTTGGAGACAGTGATAGGAAAAATAAATTCTCTTTCATATTCAGATTATATTATTAAGTTGATTCTGATAGTAAAAAATCAGTTTGACCAGCCGTTGTTTTACAATTTTAAAAAATTGAGAATTTTTGAATTTTTTTCAAACTTTTATAAAACGTTCACTTTTTAAAATTTCTTAGTCATTTTAAGTTATTTATGTTTCTTAGATTATTGCAAACAAAAGTTAGTATGGATTTGAAAATCTATTTTCTTGTTGATTTTTAATAATTATTTCTCTAAAAAATCCTGGAAAAAACACGAAAAGTTTTAAAATAGTAACTAGTATTTTTTAAAAAAAATAACTAGAGATCTCAGTTCTAAAACCATACTAACTTTTATAGAACATACGTTTGGGAATAGATACAAAAAATTTCAAGGCTCTATGGTGAACAGAAAAAAGCCTTAGGGATTAGAAAACACTTATACCTTTCAAAATTAAAAACCTGAGAAAAACGCACGTAAAGTTTGTGAAGGCCTAAAACAAAAACTTATAATGCCCGTGAAGCTCTAATTTTGTAATATGTTATTTTAGGACGTATGTTCTACATTAAAACAACAGTTTAATTAAATATGACTGAAAATATTTTTAATTCAAAATGTATTTTTGCATATTATTGATAGCATTTGTTACGATATCAATTTATTCAACTTAATCTTAACCTAATATTTTCACAAAAGTTTTAAAACACAAAACATTTATGTACAAAATAATAATGATAGCAACTTAAGCTGGAAATAGCCAGGTTTGTTCATAAGATGTAATTTTTTTTCAGTTTTAAATTAAAGCAGTTCAGCAAGTTTGAGTTTTTGTTGCGCAACTTTAAAATACAATACTACATTATGTTTACTATAATGTGGTTTACATCATGAAAATAATCAGTTTTATCTGCAGTACTTAAATTCAGAGTTCTTGTACTCAGAAGTCTAATTGCAGTATCAGCTGAGGGCAGATTTTTAGATGCATCATTTTCAGTAGTATTCCAACTGTTCGAAATATTGTTTCTCATAGCAACTTGAGAATACTTTGGCCATGACATTTTCTCAACAGGAAAAATTAATGATATAGCTTCCAAGTTATATAAACTGTCTTTTAAAGCTAAAATTGCCCTTGAAATTAATTTTAATTAATTAATTATGATGATTCAAAATACTCAAAATATAATCAAGCAGAAATAATTTTAGTAATGAAACTTGAAATTAATAAACATTTCACACTAAAAGAGTGGATTGTACACAAAAATATTTTTAATCAATTCAATTTAAGATTGGAAAAATGCTTTAAAATAAAATCGAAATCAAAACCATAGCTCAAAAAACTTTAAAAATATTTTTTAAAACTAATTTGTCAACAGATTTGAGATTTGGTGGCAAACTTCTCAATGATATAAGCCATAAGACAATGCAAAACAAAAAACAGTAAGTCTGAAATTTGTAGGGTACTGTGTACCTTAAAATTACTAAAAATGTCTGTAAAATGAAGAAAAATAAAAATTCTCTAAAATGTCAGAAAATTATATTGCATGTAAATAAATAAAAGTAGGATAATCATGTATCATGTAACAAACTCATTATAATTAAAGGATATCAAAATGTTCGACAAAATTTTTAAATAAAATGAATAATAAAAAGGGAATTGCATTTTATTCGATTACTTATAAGTAAAAAAAAAAAAACTTATTTAAAAGTCATATCGTTTAAAAATATCCTTTTTCATTAAGTGCAGAAATTTTATCTCTTTTGGAGGTTTTTAAATTTTTACAGTTTATAATAACAATAATCATTTTCAACTTATCATAAACCTTTTTTTTAAAACATATTCAGTTTCTTTTTCAATAAATAGATATAATTTTTTACTTGTTTTATTTAATATATTCAAAAATATATATCTAATAACACAAGTGCTCAATCATTCATTGTTTAATGATATTTCATTTTAATTTATTAAATAAACGTAGAAATAAGCAGTGGTGCCCACAAGAATTCTTCAGAGGGGGGCGGGAATCCAGAGTCAAAAGATCGCCATTCTCGTATCATACCCCAATACGCGACCAAACTTATTCTTTTGATTTTGTCGATTGTCGAGAACAAAAATCAGTAAAAAATAAGTTATCGGATAAATAATTGCATTAATTAATAAAATAAATTATTAACAGCAAGTAATTAAGTTTTTCGCACTAAAAACATAGGATTATAATTAATCGGAAAAAAATCAAGAGTTCTGGGGAGGATCTGAACCCGGGGACCCCCCCCTTCCTTTTACATGTGTGTGTCCCACGGGAAGAAAGGGTAATCTTTTTTGATATATTGGCAAAAAAAGTTTAAAGTGATTATTTCTATCTCATAATTTTTTGTTAATTTTGTGTTATTTTTATTTCAACCGGCTTTCTTGAAGTACATCTTCAATGGCTGAGAAATATTGGCTGAATTCTGATGAGCTTTAGGTGTGTGTCTTAATGTTTATAAATGGATGACTTAAGTTCTAGAAGTACTTATATTCAACTAAAGTTTTGATATAGGAAGCTATTCACACATAGGGATTGTTAGTTAAGGTATTAAAATGAACACATCTTAAATTTCTGAACTATTGAAAATCTTAAAAAAAATCATAGTTATGTAATTAGGTATTAAAAAACCTGCTTTCAGTTTCTAATTATTCATTTTTAAAACTAAATTTTAACTACTACTTGCATTTCTATGAAACAAACATATTCGTTGTGAATCTTTATTAAGCTAGTAATTAATGTATAGTGTTTTTCTCAGCTAACTACGAACCTTTTATATCGTATTTAATTTGATTTTCAGGTTAAAATAAGATATGTCTCCTAATAATACTGAGTAATCGAATCATTTACACCTTTGATTGTGTCTATGAATCTTAGATTTTTATTTTACTGAAACCCCACCAGTAATGAGAATGATTAAAAGCATACGAAATTGTAGAATACATTACAGCAATTAAATAATGTGTTAATTTAGAAAAAAATCAAGATAGCTGATAAAGTAACAGGTATGATTCTGGGTCGGATAAAATATTTCCTATATTTTAGCTAATTAAAATCTTACTGGTTACTAAATGTCTTGAATAAAATAGAGCCTAGTAGAAGTCTTCAGAGAACTTAGGACATTCTAAATGCAGGGCGGATTGTTGTCTATTGACAATCATGAATGTTGACTTTATTAGTGGGGAAAACCATTTAAAACCAGTTTTTTAGTTTAAAGTTTTTTTCATTTCCCCAAAGTTCCTTAAATCTTCAATTCTGAGGGATGATGGTGTTCTTTCATGTTCTTTTTTTGCCCAAAAGAAATTCTCATTGGATATTTCATTTCTTCAGCTCTATCACGTATTGAGAATTTCCTTGAGCATACTAGGCTATAATTTTGGCCATCTCATTTGTAATTTTTACACTGGGTCGTTTGCTGACAAATTTGTGATGATGTATGCATATCTCTGTAATCAGCGGTTTCGCCACATGCTAAATACTTTTAGCCTATGCTGATGAAAATTAATGTGGGTTGCTCAAACCCCCCTTTTTCTCTTTTTTAAGGGGGGCATTCTTTTGCCCCCTTTAGACCTGCAGCAGGTTGAATGAGTCTTGTTACAAATGAAAAAAGAAGACTAAATATATGCTGTTTTCAAAAGACAGAATCCCAAATCCATATCTTGAAATAGATTCATGTTAAATTGAAACAGTTAAAAGTTTTGCCTGCTCGGGATCAATTATTACCTCTGACAACATAATATCTCATGAAATCCAGAATCAATTATGCTTGACAAATAAGGTTTTTAATGGACTGAGGTGGATTTTAAAATCCTCATTTCCATCAAGAAACACAAAATTTTTAATTTACAAAACTCTTATTAGACCAGTTCTGGCATATGTATCTCAAACTTGGACAATAACAAAACTGGAAGAAAGTCGAATGGTATCTTTTGAGAGAAAAATACTTCGAAGTATTCTTGGAGGTGTAAACGAAAACAATAGCTGGAGAAGATACAATTTTTAACTATATGGAACAACCTGATATCATAATATACATAAAAATAAAGAGGATGAATTGAATACCTATATAATTCGAAAGCCAGATAATAATGTCAAAAAAGTACTACTGTTCAAAAGTCACTGGGATTCTGAAGCGTGGAAGACCAAGGCTGAGATGGGCAGACTAATTGGAATCAGACTTTGGGATTATAAACGAGCAAACTTTGGGGGAAAAAAAAAGTAAAAAAACAGGCATTATGGGAAAGGGAAACTTTAAAGGAAGGCACTGGCCCCCCGGGGGGGCTGGCTAGCCCCCCCTATGCATGCTAAGAAGTTTAAAAATTCTGAGGAAAAAAAGATATATCCAAGGATTAATTTCTAAAAATATATAGGAATCGAAATGCTTCGATTTCTAGTATCTTAACATGTTGGATCCTTTGAGTAACAAAAATCAAGACTATCAAATTATCGATACCGCTTAAGAAAATGCGATTAATTATACTGTTAAAATTTTGAAGTTTTGATACGACTTTGGAGCGGATTTGCAATGGAACCAACCAATGAATCAAGCAGTGACTATGACAAAAATATTGATGTTTTTTGAATAATTTAATTTTTAATAAAAATTCCCCTCTCGTATTCCAAGATGTTATTAAATATTTATTACATACTTTAACTCTTATGTTACTGAGTATGGTCCGTTTATTGGATAACTAGATTTAAAAAATTTTTTTCCCATGTTAAAATAAAATTACAGAATGAAATTTGATTAATCATTTAACCTAATCAAATTTCATTTGAAAATGGCATGCATATACTAAAATAAGGTTTTAAACCAATATAAAGTATATCAAAGCTGATACAAAAGTGTATTTACGAGGATGATATATTTATTTAGCAGTATGCATTTTGTTTAGATAATTGCAAAGTTACTTGAAATGTATATTTAAATAAAGCAGATGAGAGAGAAATATTGAAAACTTAAAATAAAATATCTAATTTTATTAAAATTTTTGTAATTTAAAATATAATTATATTCTCCAAATTAATTATGGAACCCCATGTTGTAATTTTTATCTCTCTCATACGGCAATTCCTCATACTGGCCACCTCATTTTAATAAAATTTATTTTGCTGTATTTTTATTTCGAAATAGTGTTTGTCAAAATGCTTAATGTAATTATAAAGGTTAGCTTGATTTGATCGTATTGAAAGTTGTACCAGAGCTGTACCAGAATGGCTATTGGTGTCGAACCTCGTGATTTTGATCAATTCTAGATGATTATCACGTCAGAGTGACAATTATAAGGAAAAATACAGTGTATTATTCATTTCTTTTAATATTTTTAGAAACTTTATAAAAATTTACATATTTTTTGAAAAGAAAATTTAATATTCACTGATACAAATAGTATAAATTATTCCTCAGAATTATCAGTTCTATCTGCTAGTTATTTTGGCTATAGGTGACATTCTTTGGTCCAGCAGAAACTCATATCCTATGTGTATTCATGAGTTGTTACATTTCATAAAAAATGATCCTACTTTTTTATCTATAAATTCAATAGACATAAAAATATTTCATTACTCTTGCCTTTAAATCCAAGCTAGATAATTTTAATGAAAGAAAAAAAATTGTGTGCTCTCAAATTTTTATGTCAAATATTGTTTCAAAAGTTTTTTGTAAAAAACTGTTGACTCATAAAAAATTCCCTTAATTTTTAAAACCTTGCATAGCGGATAATTTATTTTTGGTATAGTAAGCATTATTTTCGTTATTCGTAGAAGATATATTGTTTGTGACGTGTGGATATAGGGATAGATAGATAGCTAATTCTTATAAGAAAAATATTATCATTTAATTTACAGGAAATTAAAATTTTCATGATTATATATTAACTATTATATAAAAAATATATATTATAGGGATTTATTTTTAAGTGCTCTCGTATTTTTGGCGTATAATGTAATCTATATTTATTCATACACAAACTCGCTTTTATATTTTGTTATCCATTATTATTTTGCAATTCAATATGTCCATTGCATGTTACAATCGATACACGAAATGCTGGGTTGATGGTAGTATCTCTAGCTTACTTTTTTGAACTTATGCATAAAGCTTCCTGGAAGCATGATATGTCTTGCTTTCTGATTCTAATATGTTTTTTCAAGAAAGTATGCATGGATTTGTTATTTTTCATTTGACTTTCAACATTCCGAAGGAAGGAAGATATTTCCTGTAGAATGGCATTTTTTATACGTAATTTTATACACTAAACAAAATTTTAATTGTATCTATATCCTTTCTTAAATTTCAAGCTATTTCATTATTTTTTGTTCTGGAAACGAGAATTTACTTTTTGAGGGGATCGAAAATTTCATTATGTATTTGTGTTTTTAGCATTACTGAATTTTGCTTATAAGAATTTTTAGAACTTTTCATCATGTTATAATGGAATTTATTCTCAATTTTTTTGTGAAACCATAATTTTTATTTAGGTTTGCAATATATTCTATTCCCTTTTTTCCCCGTACTCATATAAGATAAAGGAGAAATTCAAAAATAAAAGCTACGCCTTATTATTTTTCCATCATTATTAATTTCAAAGCCTTTTGTTTTTGATAGTAGGAAGCTCAGCCTAACGATTAGTGCTGCGCATTTGGGACTTAGATTTTGTTATAGATAAGTCTATACAAATAATAGAGGTTTTGTTATAGATAAGTCTATACAAATAATAGAGGTTAGATCTGTATTAATCACACGTTGAACTTTGAATGTAGAAATATTAGTTCCTGGTTCTTATTGATATTTTCATTTCCCTAGATACAAGCTAATGCAGACCAGCACCGAAATTTCCTTAAGCTCTTACGATATTAATTGGATTAAAATAAAATTTAAGGGTTTGCTTGAACAATTGTAATTGTCCCCAATAATTTTTTTACATTTTCATCTAAAAATATTCGGTATTACTACATATTAATTTTTTTAGGCTTTGTAAAGCTAAGGGATTAACATAATTAATTAATGTTAAATCAAAATTTTTAGGAACATCATAAGTGTGACTTCAACATGTGGATATGTTATTTGTCCTTTAATACAGTGTTCCGCAACCCCCGGTCTGTGGATCAAATACTACCGGTCCGCCCAAGATAAATTATTTCTTTTATTTGCTGTGGTATATTTTTCTTATGTTTGGGCTACTTTTTATGAAAATCACTTAATATTCATTTTTTGGTGTAGCTATATTTTATTAAGTCACGATTAAATACAATTAAATTAAAATTATTAAATCAAAACAGTCTATAATATATAAACAATCAACATCCTCCCCTCAGCGGGCCGCAGTAAAATTAACAAACGTTGACCGGTCCGCGGCGATAAAAAGGTTGCGGGCACTGCTTTAATACATTAAAATAAATGTGAAAAATATATTTAAGATTTTAATTAATTGTCAAAGAATAACATTTTTACGTGTAAACTTTTCCATGCGTTTGTCCTTTGTAAAAATATATCTTTCGAAAATTTGTTTGTTGGAATAATATTTATATGAGGAATATTTGCAAATGGTTTTCAAAACACTGTGACTAAGGTACTGAATTTCCCTACTTCATTTTTAAAAAAACTTAATTGTTCTCGAATTTTTACATAATTTTCTAAGAATATGGTTTGATATTTAAATTCAATTTTTAATAAGTTTAATATTGAACTTATATAGATATTAAATTGGCAAAAAATATAAAATAGTTTTTGAATGCACATTTTTATATCAAAGGTTATTGTGTTTAACATTAATTTTTAATCTATTAAATTATTATCGATTAGCTTTTAAAGTTGAATTTTTTGGGGAAATATAGTTTGAATCCTTAAATATATATATTGCAAAAACATATTCTTAGTATATAATAAGTTTTGTATAATGCGATTTATTTACTTATTTTTGCAGTAGTAAAATATAACTTCTATTTATTTTCCACTTTTAGACAAGAAAATTTTAATTAAGCTAATTAAATTTTAACTACTTAATCTCAGAAAAGCTGTTAAGACTTTAAGTATATTATTTCACATTGCTAAACGTACAAATCTTTCCACTATAATTTGCCTTTTTTTCCAAAGTTTTAAGATCTAATTTTTAAATTTTCTTATTTTAAGCGAATTGATCAAGAAAACGTGATAATTTTCAACACTGTGAGGTTCAATTAATACTATTTTCAAAATGGATTTGATCATGCAAATAATGCTTTTAAAAACACCCTAATTAAAAAATATCTTCTGTACACAATATGTTTCCTTAATTCTTAGTAAAATCCATTTCGTCATCTATGTCAAATTGAAACCGAATACTGCTTGTAGATATTGTTTAAAAGCTTTCGCAATTAGAAAGAAGGAAAAAATGAGGTATATTAATACCGTCAACATATAAATGTTTAAACTGCACATCGAAATGCATTTTCGTCTCGACTGATTCAGCAATATGACAGTTATTGCATTTGAAAAGTGTTTGAATTAAATCTGAGAAGGAAAAAAATGTCAACGGTTGTGAAACGTTCAGAATCTCTTTGCCTTAATATTTTTTTTACTTATTATGCTTTGCAATATAGAAACTTGAAAAATGGCTGTAAGAACAAATTGTGCATGTGTATGAATTTGGTTGTAAGTTAAATTTAAAAATGTGTAAATAAGACAAATGGACTGGTTTGTTGTCGAGGATGCTGTCTAGACTAAAATTCCGCAACTCACTGGAAAACGTGACACATATTTTAAGTATTATTCTTTTGATAATTTTAAGACGGGTTATAATGTCTTGAACGGAAGGAAGTTCTGTTTTACATTCATTTGTCAATAGTTGTTTCTGCTCATTTATCAGAATGGAAATTAAGCTTAAATATTAAGAATTAAATTTGTGTGTTAATATTTTTAGTAAAAAGCTAATCTTGTTTTCTCTTGGTCGACAACAGGCAGGACGCAAAATTGTTTTATGGTATTTAAGGGGAAAATATATTGTTCCTTTTAATTGACTTTTCAGCTGAGATAATCACTGATAAATTTTTATCTTTAAAGTCCTCTTCCCCATTAAAAGGCTATATTTAAATAAATTCTAAAGAATAGTGTTTTATTTCTTGCAGAGCTGTAAATATGTATTTTTTACTATGTATGTAGGTGTTATTATGTAAAGATGTGCTTGACAATGCAAAAAGAGGGAAAAAAAATTGTAATAACAATGAAAAGATATTGGGGACGCCTTCTGTAATGTTAATGGGAAATTTCTTCAAATTCATATGGAATTATGAGCCTTTTTTTCTTAGTGACTGTATTATTCATTCTTAAATTTCATCGAATGTCTTCACATTTTTTAATTATATGTTAATTTCTGTTTTGTGGGAATTTAAGATTTTGAGAATGCAACGTGTTTATGTGTTAAGTACTACAATGAATACTATATAAAATTGATACACTTTGCTACCGTTTAATGTATGATATAAGAGCAAAGATATATAAAGGTAAAGAATTTCTACATTGTGAACAATTATGTTGCGAAATTCTATTGCTATAAAATTTTCAAACTACTTAAAGTAATAGGACGTGCACTGAATTAACAAAAAATGAAGTATATAGTAAGCTTAAAAAACACACACACACACACACACATATATATATATATATATATATATATTAAGTTAATGTGTCAATTACTGGATTAACTTGAACATTTTGAAATTAATTTATTTTTGAAGCTTATCATAGATTCAGTGAAATTTATTTAATTCACGCAAATAATTTATATATATATATATATATATATATATATATAAAATAAAATATAATATAATTTTACATTTAATAATAAAATTTTTCGAAAAGCTAGAATGTTTTCTGTAACTTTTTTTTATTTAAAAAAGTACCCAACCCTTTTTATACATGTATAAAATGAAATAAATGCATTATTTTAACCGGAAAACATAAGGAAAATTGATTTAACTATTATATTGTTTGCTTTAAAGTTTAAGATTTTAGAGTTGCGAATCAAATGATAGAAGTCTATTTTTCGAAACTTAACTCCTTGTGTTTTCTAAAATAAGAAGCTTTATTCTAAGTTAATGATATATTTAAAATTTTAAATTTTAATTTGTATTAATAAAATTTTAAGAATATTATTCTTATTTAATGATATATTAATAAATCTGTATTCACTTTTTCATCTTTTTCGTATTTTATCTTATGTATTACCATCAGTGGCTCACACAGGAATTTTTCAAGGAAGGGGGGAGGGGTCCAGTATCGAATGTCCACAATTCTCGTATCATGCTCCAAAACGCCGCCCAACATATTCTTTTGATTTTGTCGATTTTCTGGAACAAAAAAACAAAAATTTAATTGTTGAATATATAATAGCATTAATTGATAAAATTAACTAATAATAAAAGGTACTCTTAACTATGCATTTTGCGTACTATATGCATAGGGTTTTAATCAATCGAAAAAAATCAAAGGGTTGCAGACCCGGGGACCTGTTTCCCTATGTGTGCCCCTAATTATCACCTTGCACTTTTTTAAGTATTCAAAAGTATAGTAATATCTTTAAAGTGTTTCAAGGGAATTGAAAGGGTACCTACATACAAATATTTTTTTACTTTTAATATATTCATCATTAGTCTCTTGATAAATTATTGGTGACTACACTTTAAGTTAAATCCATTGTTCACACACACACACATGTAAAAACATAACATGAAACATTTCAAACAAAAAACATTTTAGAAGTTTAAGGTATTTTTTCGATAATATGTGAGAAATTATTGTTGTTATTATTAGTCTGTTTTTCAATTTCTCTATCTAAAATCAAAAACTATCATAAATCGTAATTGCGTTTAACTTTTTCTTAATTCTCCACGTCAGAATTATAACAGTTTTTTTCCGTTCTCCTATATTGTGATTTTAAAATAGACACATTTTGATGTCATACCATTTACAAGGATTTATATCTCATCTATTATCAATATGTATCATGCATATTATAACCTGGTAAATTGTTTCTTGAATATTCTATTTATATGTATATTCAGCTTATATTTATAAAAAAATAGGCATTGTGTACTTTTTGCTTTGCTATTCCCAATTTCTCACTGCTCACTGGTCATGGTAATTTCAAAAGCTACTTGAACAAATTTAATTTACTTCCGTCATCTTCCTGTGATTGTAATATTGGAGGCGAGGAAAATGTAGAACATGTGCTCCTTCTGTGTTCCAAGTTTGTCAGAGAAAGAAAGATCCTTAGACTGGCTTTCAAGGGACTTAATATAAATTGGCCTCCGAATTTTCACCAACTTATTTCCACCAGAAATGCTTTCAAAAATTTCTGTGAATTTGTTGTAAATATTTGTATTTCTTCTTAACCTCAATATTATTTTTTATTTTTTGTTTCCCCTGAATGTGTGTTTAATACTTACTTCTGTAAGCCCCGTGTGATACTTTGTGGTGCACTGGGATTTTATAATTGGTTTCAATAAAAAAAAAATTATTTAAGGCAAAGATGAGCAACATGTTTTGACTCGAGGGCCGCATTGTAGGAGCAGAGGATACCGGGTCAGGAGAGCGCACCTTTTCAAAATGATTGCATTCATTATAATAAATATAAGTTTAATAAGATAGGGGCTATTTTATTCTATATATTGTGCTAAAAATTTCAAATTGTCTGTAGCTGCAAGCACATTTAATTTAGGAATCAGTTTAATGAGACAAATATATACCCTATCACTCTTTTTTTTTTAAATCTTTTTGTTATCAAGAGTGAGATTGCTTGTTGAAATTCTCGTCACTGTCTGCAAATTTATGTCAGCCATCTTACATCTATATTTACTCTTGTTCTTCATGCAAGAAAAACTTATCTCACAAATATATGACGACTAAAATATGAATTCTCCAGCAAATTTCTTCGAACATGGAAATTTTTCAGCTGACAAAGATTTCTAAAGATTACTGTCACGTCGTAAAACATTTTCTTCACACTGTGATCTGACTTCAAGTCACTAAGTTCAAGCTGTAGCTCCTCAGTTGAATGTAAGGAGAAATGGGATAACAGAGTAAATTGAAAATTTAGACTTTTTTTTTTTCAATCTTGAAATCTTCTTGCGACCTCGTCCTCCAAACTCTGCAGATAATCTCTTATTAGAAACATTTTCACTTACTTAGTTTTCCTCATAAAGGAAATCTGTTTTCCTAATAGTAAAAAATACAAAACGAATTTTTGATCGCGCATGGGAAACAAATCTCGGTTCAAAGCGGATTTTCTGACTATCTTGGCGGGCCGCATAAAAACTTTTTGCAGGTCGCTAGATGCCCACCCCTAATTTTAGGGTTTTATTAATTTTTTTTAACTCTTATTACTTATATGAATATTCATACTTTCTTCAAAATTTATTCTGCTTTTAAGAGGACACAGTACGATTCTATTGACAAAATTGGTAAAAAATCAAATATAATTTTTTTAGTCTAAATTATTCTTTATATATTTTTGTATGACCTCACAAAATTTGAAAGCTCTAAACTTAAAAAAGGCAGAATTATGATAGCTTTTACATTCGTTTTTATTCACATCCCTATGGCAAATCAAAGCTTTAAACTTATTTTCAGAAAGATAAAATAACTAGTTTGTCTTCATTTGAAATGCTAAGGCTTTTTTTCTATTGTGCCTAATGCTTTGATTTTTTTTTTTACTTATTGCCAATAGTACACGTAACAAAAGTTGGTATGCATTTTTGAATCAAAGCAATTCTTATTTTTTAAAAATAATTGAACACAGAATTTATAGTTTTTTAAAGAATTTTCAATAAGCATTCATAACAAAAGGTATTGTACGAATACAATCATGTTATTGCAAAACTCATACCAACTTTTGTTATACATAGTTTGACGTAAATCAAATTTCATGCATGTACGTAAATTTTTGTAGGAGCAGTAGCATTTTAAAATATCACTTCACAAATTTTTCGTTAAAAAATTACATGGCCAGCTTTTTATGAAATTTTTTGCACAAAATCTGTTTTCTATAGTAAACACTCATAGGAGGCAATCAAAAAAGTTTTAAAAATCCTTAAATTAAAAATTTTTGCGTAAATCGTACCATGTCCCCTTAAAATAAAAATAAATTTTTATTGATCATTTGTTGATATTTTCTTCAACTGTAAATAAGGACTAAGATTTCAGTTACAGAGCAAATCTTTTCAGCAAAAAAGCCAGTACACTCTTCTCTCGATTTAAAATGCTCTAACCCTCATCAGTGAGAAAACTAATTGAAACAACTCATAATTTATATGTTCCAAAAGTATATTAAATAAATTCAAAAGTCTCTTGTTTTTGTTATAATAAATATTTGAAGGGGGAAAAAAAACAGTAATACAATTTTTCTTTTGACTTGTTATGTTTGTTAACTTGTATTTTGTCATGAATAATTTTTATCATGCAATTGAGAAGCTTTGCCATTCATCATATTGCTGAATACCTATTCAATTATTTTACAATTATTATTTATTTAAAAAATATTTGACATTTAGTTGGTATTTAATTTAATTTCAAAATTGATTCGTTGTTTTCGATGAATGTGTTCAAAACCCAAGATTCGGTTTTTAATGATGCTACTAATTCTTCATTAGAACTTATTTTTTTAACATAAGATATTTTATAAACAGATACACTGAAAAAGATTAATTAATTTAAGACTTAAACGTATGTAGGCGTAACTGTGGTTTGTATTTTATTATTCACAAATGTAAATTATCCTCTACTAACATTTGAGTTATTAGTTCCTTCACACAAACTTTTTACCGTTTCGTATTTTTTCAATTTTACTATTGGTTTACAATATCCCTATATATGTATAACTAATTCAAATTTTCAGTCGTTAATGAAATACTTTCTATTCATCCATTCAAGTCCAAAATACATTTTTTAAAACTTTTAGTGGATGATACTTGATATTAATACAGTTTTTTCAAATATTAATTCATTAGTTAAATTTAATTAGTGAATAAATAGTAACAAGCAAAAATAATAGTCCAACACCAAATATAAAAAGGAAAATTGCTCGTTGTGTCCTTGTAGCGCAATGGATACTTGGAATCCTACCTGGAGTGAACTAATTTCTGAAAATGTGATTTATAAATGAATAAATAGTAACAAACAAAAATAATAGTCCAACACCATATATAGAAAGGAAAATCGCTTTCTATTTTGCCACTTAATATTGTGATTCTGTTATATGTATTTAATTGTAATTATATTTATTTAATAAAAAGTAACTGAAATAAAAATTTTCTTTGCTGACCTAAGTAGGAATTGATTTTTTATATATATTTCTGTACCTATAACATAGATTCTCAACCTTTTTTTAACTGTCGCCTCCTTTTCTAGTGAATATTTCCGTACCGCCCCCTCCCACTCCAGAGAAATAAGAGCGTACATAATACATGGTGAAAATAAGAATTAAATTTTAGAAAAATATTCTATTACTAATAGAATATATTTTTTAAAGCCCCTATAATTTTTTTTACTTGCAAATCTGAAATAGCTATTGCAACGAATATACAATTTTAAATATATACAATCAACGTAAGGTAACCATTATTAAAGTTTACTTTTGTTAGTACGTAATCAGCGTGTTTTTTTAGTCTTTTTTAGACTATATTTGGTTAATCTGCCATGCCCCCCTCCATACCATCTCAAAACCCCCTAACTTTCTTTGGGTCTTTTACTGTCCCCCTGAAAGCCTCAAACGCCCACAAGGGGGCGTTATCGCTCACGTTGAGAACCTGTGCAACATAGTCAACAACTATACATAAATATATAGTATAAGGATTCAATTATAGTTTTTCTGGTTTATCTTTATTTCTGTAAACATTTGCTTTTTTAAATTTATATTGTTACAATTTTCTTGGAAACTACACATACATTTCAATTTTCTTTTTCCTTTATGCTCTATTTAGGCAATTCAGTTTTCTTAAAAGATATGAGACTAGCGAGAAAATACATGTCTATAACCTTATGAAACTTTATCTTCAATTTTATCTTTTAATTTGTTTTTATTTCTTTATTTTTATATTTCGTGCAAAATTTTGAACTTGATTAAAATTTTCTTCCATATATAAAGTATCTCATTTTCTTGTGTATATAAATTTTAAAAAAAAATCACGAAAAAATTGTGGCATCAGCCTGATTTTAAATAAGGAGGATATACAGGATATGAATGTTTAATTCTTGATTAGAATAAGTGTTTATTTTGCAGGATATGTGTATTTAAAATGATAATGCTAATATTAAAATATGAAATAAAATTGCAAAATTATTGATTTAATTTCATCAGCCGTTCATAAAATTTTTATGGTACTGTATATTTTTTAGTTAAGAATTATTTGCTGTGCTTTATTATTGAAAGATACAAAATTAAAGTACAAATATTACTTTGAAATTTGCATTTATTCATTTCCGATGTTTATACAAATGTTAATGAAATTTCTTTAACCTTTGGGGTAATGTGTGTATAATTTCCTTTTGTTTCATAGTTTTGTTCATGTACTACTTTTTGGGATTTAATATACTACACTAATCAAATAAATGTTAAGAAAATTTTTAAGTATGATTTTTATATCATTTTCATACCGATTATTTTTTCTAAACATAGCTGATATAAAATACATGTTGTTAATATTATGTATTTAAAAATATCCCTAAGACAAAATCAAGGTATAAAAGTATTATTTCGCTTTCTTTTCTCTCTCTCTCTCTCTGTTTAATTTTTAAATATGAAAATAATGGAAAATAAAATTAAGAATAGAAAAATGTCAAAAAATACTTTTGAGAATTTCATTTTTTCTAGTTTTTAATTTTTAAAACTTGGGTACTTTTCTCAAAAAATGATTAAAAATTTGTTAAGTTTTTCAGTTTAGTAGCAGTATTTAAAACATCATGTTTTTTAAAGGGTACGAAAAGATTGTTGAATTAAAAATTTCAAGCGAATAAGTTTGGATAACAACTTAAATAACTTTTAAATTTAAAGCAACATTAGTGAATGATTATTATAACATTTCTATTTCAATATTTCTAAGATTGAATATAGTGCTGGGAAAAAAAAGGTTTGGTGGGGAAAATATTCAATATCATAAATATTTTTAGATATATGTAGAAAACAAAGCAAATGAATTGTTAATAAATTTCATTTTACATTTGACACTTAATGTAGTGAGAACATTCCACAATAAAGATGAAGAATTTTTTTAGCAAAAATGATCCCCTTCTTTTTGTATCCGTTTTTCTTCTATTGAAAATATCAAGCCCACAAAATGAATAATTTCTTTTAGTACAAACATTATTTATTATTGTTTGCAAGCATTTTTAAAAAAATATTAGATTGAAAAGAAATTCATACTTGTGAATACTTTGCATTGAATTAAAATAAAATGTGATGCTCATGTAATTAATATTAAGTAATCTAAAGTAAATAATGTAATAAAGAAGGGTTTTTTTTTGCTTGTTACTTTTAAGAATTTATTTTCCTTAATTAATTTAATATAGTTCTTAAACTTTTCAACATTTTTCGAAATTTATATGTAATAATTTCAATTACATTGAACTCTTTTTTTTCTTTAATTGATTATCTGTCATCCTTTTAAGAAAAATTGATAAATGTATAAAAATTTCTTTTCTTTTCTAATATTTACTTTCTCTCTCTCGTACAAAAGAATAGAGTACTTTTTGTTTAACCATATATGATTCTTCATTTTATTCTATTTAAAAATCATGATTTTGATTGGATTAGAATTTTAATTAAGTCGTACTCTGAAAGTAACGTAGAGAATGTTAAAAAAATAATGAAAATGTGTGTGTGAAACTACTTTAGCGATATCTTATAAAACCAATTCGTGTTTTGTTTCTATTATTAAAATTTAATTCCTTGATTAAAAAAGAATCGTGTTCAGTAAATTAATGTTTCGTCAAAATTCTGCTGAAGTAAAAATTTAATAAAAAATTAATGTATACTTTGTTTTGAGGCAAATTCAATTATTTTTATGACCATCTTCTGAAGAAATTGCCAATACGCTCACATTTCAGTTTTTCCCTCTTTTCCGAAACTTCATCAAAAATTAATGAAATTTCTCAAATACATTATTTAGTCTTACTTGGCTCTGACAATTTATCTTCAATTCTAAATATTCTAATTAATCAATGAAGAGAGGGGTGGAGAGGAATGCATATATCTAATTTAAAATTTCCGTGAAACTCTTCTTATTGGTTTAATATCTCTCTGTTTTGTTTTATTAACTTAACAATAATTATGGAATTTCTTTAATTTTGAACAAAAAATATAATATAATTGTAACTATTATTTTCATCATCATTAATGCTATTTTTGATAACACTGTAAGTTATAACTTTGTACTAGTGGTTACCAATTTTTTCCCAGCGCAATCACTTTTCAATATCTTAAATTTGATATATTTTAAAAGTGTGGTGTATCGAAAAATTAATCTTTGAAAATTATTTTTTTCCGCTGCTTTTAAAATTTGTACATAACCCTCATTTTGTTTTCGAATGGCGACATTCATAATTGATTCAATAAATCAATT
This sequence comes from Trichonephila inaurata madagascariensis, assembly GCA_019973955.1. Lineage (NCBI taxonomy): Eukaryota > Metazoa > Arthropoda > Arachnida > Araneae > Nephilidae > Trichonephila > Trichonephila inaurata. The sequence goes on along the minus strand of BMAV01013684.1, from coordinate 267,144 downwards.
TTATAATGATTGCACATTTCGGTAAATTCAAAATGATTTATATTTGAAAAAAATATTATTGCTATGGTAAAATTATCAAGTAAGATAGTTTTCTATAATTAATAACCACTTGTTTAATACTCTTTAAATAGATATTAGAAGGAGAGGATGTATTTTTAATAGAAAGTTAATAATAATTCCACTTATATATTTTTATTTGTGTAATTAAAAACTTTACAGTGTGTTCTCCCTTGCGTTTGAAAAAGTATAATATAAATATTTTAGGAAATTTTTTGTTGTGGAAATATTTTAGCTATTTCTTTCATATCTAGGAAATGCATTTTAAAAATTGTTGTTTATTGTTATACAGATTCTCTCTCTTTCAGATTATTGGATTTTGAGTTCAAAATTAATGGGGCATTTATTGATTGAAAGATTTCATAAAACTCTAACATTATTTATATTTGATTCGTTTTAGTAATTTCAGCACTCATGTAGAAATATATATTATGAATACTTGCAGGCTCATTAAAAAAATTGCGCTTCTTTGACTTTTATTTTTATCCCTGCTCTATGTGTGTGTGTCAATGCTTAAAACAATGCATAAATTAAAGTTTCAAAATCATGGGATACTTCCTAATATTGTGTCTGACATCCTTTTCTCTGGATGCAGCAACTCTGCGTGGCATTGTCTCGATAAGTCATAGATAGCCTTTTGAAGAGTTTTCAATCATGCTGTCTCTGCAGCTGTCCATAATTGCGAAAGTGTTCCCAATGCAGGATTTTAATCATGAACTGATCTTTCGATGACCAAATCAGTTAACTGCAATTGTTCTAAATGTTCCTCAAACCTATTGCAAGTGGTTTTGGTCCAGTGACATGGAGCATTGTGATCCTGAAAAATTCCATCACTGTTTGGGTACATGTAGTCACCTACATCATAATGGAGCCGCCACTACCTTGCACAGTGCCTTGTTGACAACTTGAATCCATAGCCCCTTTGTGAGATCTACTCAATACTTACCCTCAAGTCTTACAAACTAAAATCTTGACTCTTCTGACATAGCAACGTTTTTCTAGTCATCTGGGGTCTAATCTATATGCTCACAAGTCTTGCAGCCGACCACATGTTGTTAAGCACTCGAGTCAATTTTCTTTTGCCGTATACCATTAACACCCACGTTTGATACACCGTCTTTATGGATACAATTGTATTTCATCTTACATTGATTACATTGATTGTTGCTGTTATTTGACATAGTGTTGTCTCTAGTAGCAGTGACTACTCTACACAGACGTCGTTAATTTCGGTTATTAAGTAGTCACGGTCGGCTACTGTACTGTCCATGATAGTAGCGAACACAGAAATTTTTCCAGGGGAAAGGGGGATCCAAGTTTGAAAGTTCATCATTCTCGTATGACACCCCAATTTGCCACCAAACATATTCTTCTGATTTTGTCGATTGTTGAGAACGAAAAACAGTAAAAAATAAAATTATTGAATGAATAATTAGCCTTAATTTATGAAATTAATTATTAATAACGAATACTTAATTAAATTTTACCTACTATTTACATAGAATTACAATTAATCGGAAAAAAATTCAAGGGCTATTTGGGGTGGCTGGACCCGGGGACGCCCACCTGGTCCTTGGCAAGATGTAGTAGCTAAAATGATATATTCTCAGCACACTCTTGACATTGTGGACTGAAGAATAATGAATTTTACACCAAACAATTTCCGAATTGAAATACCCCATGCGTCTATTTCTAACCAGCATCTTACGTTTCATGATGTGGCCATAATCAAATCAGAAGACTTGTCGCATAAATCACTTGAGTACAAATAAAAACCCTGTCTATCCACTGCCTATTTATAAATTTCTTACATGACGTTACCGCATCTGGAAATTTTCATACAGCTTTTCCATGATTTTTGGCATTTTGGTGGGTTTATGTACAAACTTTTTATATTGAACAGCTAATACACGTTACGTGTGACAAAGCTCAAAGTCCTTTCGTTGGCTTGATGTGGAAGTTCGAAGAGTGGGGTGCCAGCTCAAGTGTTGTCCTCGTTGTTTCACCGAGGTCTATCGCCAGTAATCCTTATGTTTCTTTGAAGTACGACGTTAATAAACAGTACGTGTGAAATTGCCTTTTGATATTTCTCTATCAAAGCTCACTGGCACCTGCTGGGGTGGAGGTCCTCTCGGGAGATCGTTGTACTTGGCTGTAAAACCAGTGGCGCACACAGGAATTTTTCAAAGTGGGAAGGGTCGAGGATCAAAAGTCCTCCATTCTCGTATCATACTCCAATACACCGCCAAACTTATTCTTTTGATTTTATCGATTGTCGGGAAGAAAAAACAGTACAAAAGTAAATTATTGAAAAATAATTAACATTAATTAATAAAATAAATTTTAATTAATTATTTTAAGTACTATATACCTGGGGTTATAATCAATACAAAAAATCAAAACGGGGGGTATACCTCCCTGGACCCCGATAATGTGAAGTTAGAGGATCAGGGCAAAATATTAATAAAGTAATTTAGTAATAATTATAAAATAAAGTAATGTTGTAAGAAAGTCCAAAAATTCCGAGTTATAAGGTACTCGAATTTTCTTTGGTTAACAGAAAAAAATTGTTCGTAAAAAAATTTTCAGTCAAAAATCATTATTTAATCACCAATTAATGTAGAAAAAGTGATTTAGTAAGCCAGGTTATTCTATTGGAAGTAATCAGTATCGTTTTTTGATGAACTTTATTTTGTTGTTCTAGTGATCTATGTACATCTGAGCTTTCCGAAAGTAAAATAAAAATTATAATTTTCAGTCTAGTATTTAATTTTTTTATATTTTATGGAATTTTCATTTTGCAATTTTCTTTTCAATACCCAACCTTTAATACTTAAAAGCTACAGATGCTTGTTCGAATTGTAAATATATTACATATGGTATCCACATACATAGAATTTGGATTCCAGAGGTCCTCCAACAAGAAAAATTTAGTATCAGTGGTTCTTAAACCGTGGACCCCCAGGGATCCGCAGCGCCTCTCTTGGGGGTCCGCGGAATCTCTCATGTAACATTGAGATTTCCCTCTTCTACAGACTCTGAAAAGCCTCTTGGAAAAATTGAAAGATGTGATATACTTGACTAGATTTATAAATTGTTCCTAATGAAAAAACTCTACTAGAACATGTATTTTGATCAAGAATATTAGATCGGAGAGGGATGTCCAAAATCTTGGGGTTCCACGATTTCACGTTGCTACATAAAGGGGGGCGATCATATGTTTAAGAACCACTGCTCTAAAATATATAAGATAAATTTCTAGAATTGAGGTAACTTGAAGATAATATCAAGAGATCTTGTTGATGCAATCCTTGATGAATGGATATATAATGTAACATTTTTTCCATATAGATTTGTAATTAGTCTAAATAAAACTAAACTCACAAATCAGATGATTAAGCTTTAATTTAAAAAATTGTTTTTAACACCAATTAGTAAATAGGATTTTTAGTAAAAGCACTTACTAAAGGATATTTATGGAGAGAATTTTACAAAAATTGCCTTCACATAAATTGTTTGATAATGGTGCAAAAAATTCATTGCTTTTATCAGCGTGATAAGTAAAACATGCTAAAATGTGATTGGATAAGCAGTGGCGAACATAGGAATTTTTTTACGGAGGGTCCAGGGTCGAAAGTCCACCATTCTCATAACATGCTCCAATACGCGGCCCAACGTATTCGTTTGATTCTAACGATTTTCGAGAACAAAAAACAGTGCAAAATTAATTATTGAATAAACAAGTAGCATTAATTAATAAAATGAATTTTAATAACAAATATTTAATTAAATTTTACATGGATTATAATCATTCGAAAAAAAGCGAGGGCTTTTGGAGGGAAAGCCGAACCCGGGAACTCCCTCCTCTCTCTCTTGTCAGCCCCACTGAAGTTAAGGATAACCTTTACTTTATTTCAGTCTTGAATCTCGTGGATTTTGGTGAGGGAGATTGAAACCGTTGAATGCCAATTTATTCATCGTAGGTAGTATGATTTATATGTAGGCAAAACAATTTTTTCAATATTTTTATAGTTTTTCCTTGTTAAAATATTAGCTATCAATCATTAGTTTTAAAAAAAATACCTTTCTTTTTTAAATTTTTTATTAATATTTATAAATATTGCGTGCAAGCTTTTTAAATTTAAATGGAGTGAATGCTTTTAATTTATATATTGACCTAGGAAATGAAGACTCTGGATTTTGACAAAAATAATTTAATTTTAAAAAAAATTGTTAAAAATTTTTTAAAGGTCTTGGATAAGTTTTAGATTACATTTCTAAGCATTCATATTCGTTTTAAAAGTATTTAACATCTTCATTTCCTTTCACTGCAGTTTTCTGTTATCCTTTCTTACTAAACTTTCATTTATGACATTTATTTAAAAAAAAAAACCTGTTTCTTATAATTAGAAACTTTAAATAGACTTAGAACTAGACTAGAAGTCTGTTGATTAACGAAGAAATTAATAAATCTGTCCATCTTTGCAGTTTTTAGTCTGATACATAAATATTTAGAGAAAAACAATTATCAACATTAGTTATCATTGTTTAAACGTATAACGAATCGTGAGCTATAACACTCGATTCATTTTTTATTTGTTTTCAAAGAATCAAGAGAAAAAACCCGAGCAATTGAGGTTGTTGAAATAAATGTAAATAATAATATCGATTTTATTTTTCTGTTTTTAGTTGAAAAAGTAATTTTTTGTCTTAATTTATTTAAACTTATTTTTACTTTATTTGAGTGTAATATCACACACGGGTGTTTTTTTTTTTTAAATAAAATAATCAGCTTTTAGGTTAAAAAGTTTCTTATAATATTTTTACCAATGATGTTATGTTATTTTCACATGGATGTTTTATTTTAGAAAATTGTCTTTTGTTTCATTTTAATTAAAAATTATAGCTTTGATGGTATGTAAAATTATAATTCTTATTTTTTACTTCTGCATCTTTCTATATTCTTTACAGAAAGAAATAGTTATGAACGCTATTCGGTGACATTAGTTTAGTTATGATATTCTTGTTGAAATTTTATTCTTAATATGTTTATTTCTAATTTCTTTAAGTATAGATTGCACTGGGGTTTTTTTTTTAAATTACGGGGCATAAATAAATTTTAGAAAACTAATTAATTGCTGTGTTTAGAGCAGTTTAATTAATCAACAACCCGGGTTATATGTAAAATCAAATTTGAAAAAAAAAATTACTTAAGAGTGAAGAAAAAAAAAGAAGTTATTTGTAAACAAATATATCATTGATAAACATTGAATTGAATTTAATTTTAATAAAATTTACAACACTGCGGAGTACAATTAAGTAAATAAAATTAAATCTTTTATTATTTATTTATATAAATATATATATAAATTATGTATAGTAAATATTTGCTAACTGCCAGAAAGAGGCGTTGTTTTAAATTACTTAATAGATTGTTTAAAAAATGCTTTCTATCCCTATTGACCTTAATGTAACCTTCAAAACATAAAATATCCCTGTTGCTCTTGAAGTTCTGAATTGACCACCTGGTCTATGTACCAGTCCCCAAATCAGTGTTATTATTGCTTAACTGGGTCATCCAGAATAGTTTCACTGCCAACATGTCCCATTGTTAAACCTGTAGGGTTAAAATAATAGGTGAGGGGAGGGGGAGTTAATACGTTCGCGATTTGACCTGATTATTTTTTTTCGCTCAAAACCCCCTCTTTTGCTGCAGATGCTGCCCTTCCGGGACTAAAATCCCGAATCAGTTCCTGTTATGGGAACGGTAGTATTTCGCGTTTTTCTCTATGTTCATACCCTCCACCTCCCTATTCCTTTCCAATGGACATAACCCCCTTCATTTTTTCTCTATGTCTCCTTTAAATAGACTGCACTACTGATACACATACATGTTATAAACGGGAGGGGGGGGGATAGAAATACATATTGTTCGATATTTAGCCATATAGGCTGGCATTTTTTTCAAGGGGAGGTAGCAGAAAGTAGGCCATTCCCACTAGGCTTCAACCCTTTCTGTGCGAGAGGGAAGAAAAGGGTTATTTCAAGGGTGAGTATAGTGTGAAGCTATGCAAGTGAAAACCTCTTAAAGAAAGCGATTTTTTTTCCTCTCTACTCCCCTTTAGAGGGGATAGTGTGTGCGAGATAGGGTTTTTCTCATAACTCTTTCCCTTGTAAACTGTGCTTCCGGCCTGTTTGAAATTTTTAAGTCAAGGACAGTCTTCTAGAAAACATTTTTTTTTTAATAAAAAAAAATTGTTCCCATATGTTGCTTGTATATTCATAGATCGGTGTTTATTTAGGTCATATACTTGTCGTTTTCTTTTAAAACTCAGTAGTGTACATGTAAGTGATCACCTGTCTCTTTTTTTGTGTTTGTTATGATTCCCATTTTTGGACTTTTAAAAATTTTGGTTTGGGTTGTTGTACGTAATGAAAAGAGTTTCGTTTCGTTCCAAAACGTTTAAAATTTTAACATTTCATGAAGGAAATACGAAAAAAGGCAATAGGATGCAAATGCAGTATATTAAAAAGTGGTACTTTTTAGGACTTAGTCATATATAATTAGTTTTTCAAAAGCACGTTTACATTTAATTCACCAAAACTTTTAAATTAATACATTCTGACAGAATTTTTTTCTGGAATTAAAAAAAAAAATTTAGAGGACCCTTTATTTTCAAAAGAGAATCAATGGATAAATAAGTTAACTTCGCGAGAAAGAAACAATAATAAAAGAATAATATTAAAAATAGGATACTTTTATATATATGTGTGTGTAATTTTTTTTAAACATTTTTCTTTTTAAATTTTTCGAGCACCATCAAGATAACATTTTTTTAAAAAATTAAAGAGTAGAGTTATGTTTATATATGAATAAATTGATTATATATATATATATATATATATTTCATCAATTTCTAAAAGGTAGATTCGATGAAGAAGTGAGCAATACATTTTAGCTAACATCCACATAATATGAAATAATTAAAGATGTATCTACTGATTGCATATATTGTATTTTTTCCAAAAAAAAAATGTTATTAATTTCTACCAACTGGAAATAGTATTTTATTATTTGTATGTGTGTGTACTGAAATTAAGTAATTCAAATTATTACTTCTAAGATATTTTTATAAATTTAGAGAGAGAAAATGATGAAACTTTTTATTAATTATTGTAGAATTAATAACTTGAATTTTCTCATTTTGAAACTATGTTAATTTTCGTTTTTTGCATCTGTTTATTTAATCAGTTTCTGGATTTCAATGACAAATTTTTTTTTATATTTTTGATAGATGAATTGTGCTTATATGGCTAAAAGTGCATATAATCCTGATGATGTTTCCACATGAAAAGTTATTAGGCCCACATGGAATAATTATTAGGTAATATTTGTGTTTTGAATTATTAGAATATTTTTAAATCGTCTTAAACTTGATCCATTTTTGGATTTTTAAAATGCATGCTGTATTTGAACACGAATACGTAGGGCCAAAAATAATGTATTTTCTAGACTTCGTTCAATTTTTTATTATGCATTCAATGGACTTTTTAAGGATTATCATAATTATTTTAAAACTCTGTATCAATCGTGTCATTTTATTTTTATTTCACTTCTCTAGTCAAATATTTATTACTCTTTAAAGGCCAAATTTTATCAATATTTGGGTTCATCACGATTTGAATCCTAATAATTATTATGAATGAAGAGTACTTTATGTTTCTTGTTATACGTGTATTTAATTATGACGTGAGGGTGTGCAATATCAATCGATAAATTATTTTTAAAATTATACATATATTTCTAAGTACAATATGATGAATTTTGTTGTATTTGTGTTTGAAAGATTTCTGATGGAAATAATTGTTTTGCAGGCTTAATCTACAGAATTCTCATTTTTATTTTCATGGATTGTTATGAAGGAACACATGAATGAAAATTGGAATAGAAATGAAAAGTTAAAATCTGGTGCTCATATTGGTAAATTTACATAATTTTTCTCGTGTTACATGCATTTTTAATTTTACTATTTATCATAATGGAAAACTTTTTCAATGTTTCAATTCAAACTTCACATAATGTCATGTGCACTGCATATGTTGTATTTTTCTCCCAAACCTCTTTTTAGAATTTTTCCACTTTTTAAGTTATTAAGCTTTATTTCACTCAGTAAACTATAAACTAAATAAATATACATTTATAAATTTGTTTCCAATGCATTATTCAACGAATTTAGTTTAAAATCGAGAACATTCAAATTTACTTTTCAAGAAAAAAAATTCTCTTAGCTACTTTAAATTTATATTTTATAATTATAGAAGAGGCTGTAAGAGGATATATTACTTAAATGTACTGCTTAGATATAAATATATATATATAGAGAGAGAGAGAACTAGTAAATTTAACCTTTAACTTGAAAATTGTACTGTTATTCAGCAATTAATTACAATACCTGAAAAATGAACAGAACCCTCGCCCCCCCCCCCAAAAAAAATTCATTAAAATTTTATTAAATTTGTAACAATGGTTATATTAAAAGGTGAGATTTATTAAATATATGTTGTTTAATATATAGTTGATGTACAAGTTGTGTAGTACGTTAAGTATATAGCACCAGTAATTATAAGATCAAAAATAGTGTTGGAGATCTAATTTATTGAAGCTTCATACAAAAAGTTAACTCCATTTTAAAATTTCTGATTCCAATTTAATGTTAATATAATAGTACTTATTATAGAATTTTGTGTTTTACTTTCTTCAAAAAAAAAATTTTTTTTCGTGTTACAGGATGGGAGGGGGACTTTTGCAAGAGGAAAAGAAAAATCTCTCTTGTTTATAAAGTCATGTAATTATACAAGAATTACCAATTTATATTTTGAGAAAGCGGTTAGAAAAATATTATTACTTGCAATTGTTTTATTTTAATTTCAAATTCAGTAATAATTAAATATATAATTAAAATTTAAATTACACACATGAAAATTTAGTAATGGAGAAAGCACATTTTTCCTTAAATAAACTTGTGTTTGATGTAAATTCTACATATATTGGTTCCCTTCTTTCTAATCTGAATATTAATAATTAAAATTTATTACACTAAAAATCAGATTTTTTCCCTCATTTTTTTTAGTAGTTATGGGTATAAACGTACATTCTGTTGTAATTGGATGTGTATAAATGACTGATTTATAAAATTTACGTATTAATTATATATTTCATGTGATGTCATTTTTATATATCCTAGTCTATTAAATACTTTAATTTTTTTAAAAAAAAATTCGAATTATTATTTTATTATTAAATAAGGAAAAATTTTGAGTGTATTTTCTCTCTTTTTGTTTAAAATTAAAAATTATTAAGGGTAGGGGGGGATATTACTTTTTGTCCAAATTAAAAATTTCATATAGGCTCTAAGTTTCTCTTTGTAAATTTTTCAATGTTAATTTGAAAAATTTCACCTACAATTTATTTTCAATTATGGGCTTTAAAAAGCATATGTTCATCATATTTTTTTTAAGTTATCATATTTTATGGAGCAAAAAATCTTGGCCTCGGTAGGCATTTTCAGATTTTTGCCATAATTTATTTTCTATATGTCCTGATTTTTACTGACCATAGTCTCAAAAAAATTGAGGAGAAAAAATAGCTATATAGCAGAATACATCATAATAATAAAATATTGATATATTTATTTTTATAATTTTATGTATAATATTTTCCAGTGCAATGCACTTTTTGCAAGTTGTTTTTTCTAATTATTTTAGATTTGACATATTTTATGTAAATTAATGTATAAACCCAACATATGAAATAAGGATTTTTTTTAGAACTATATATCTTATTCCAAAACTCGTTACAATTTTTTTATTGCCAAAAAGTAGAATTTCAGTCTGTGTTAATTTTATTTCAAAAAAAAGATTGATAATAAAAATTATTCTCAGATACTATCCAGCTCAAACACACTCAAATTTCAATTAAAATTTTGATAATCTTATCATGTTAGGAAAAAATGAAAAAATTCTAAAAAAAAAATGTATTTTTTATATCTTCTGCACCTGCCTAATTTTTGAATTTTGAACATAGTATTAAATAAATCATAAAAAACATCGATGACATTTTTATATCTCCTGCATTGCGAAGAAAGGACCTGCCTTCCCTAACACTTGACCTCTTGTTATTCGTCGGCATTCTGACAAAATCTTCCGACCTTCCGCCTAGTGGCCTACTTTGAGAACCCTTCAGGATCCCCTCGCTCGGCATTTAAGGGGGGACAAAAAAGGCGGAGTTATCCCTCATATCGCGATCTGTCCCACCCCTCGTCCAATGACTGCAAAAGCCTTGTTTACCAACGACCGAATAGTGAAGTGTTCTATAACATCTGCATTGCTTCTTTAGTTCACGCCCATCCTTCAAGCCGCGCCCCTTAACTGTCAATCAAGGATGGTGTGAGCTTTAAGTCGCCTCTCTTATTGGTTTATTCGAACGCTTTAGGTAGAAAAAAAAAGACGAACGGCGCATGCGGACGATAATTGGCTACTCCCTACAACGGCCATGCTTCTCTTCTGCTTGCCAAGCAGCGCCACGGCCGCTTGCTGCTGCTTGATTGTAACTACCGTTTCGCCACAGAGAGTTCAGTTTTTAGGGTTAAGGAGGTTTTGAACTCCGTGCTGCTCTGGAATTCCGATTTGTGGCCATTAATTCTACTGCTAGTGCTCACTTGTGCCACATGTACTGACGAACCACTCCCTACTAGTGATTGTTACAAAGACAGCGACCAACGAGTGATGTTTTTGTACAATGCATTGTGCTTGTGTTATCAAGGATGCTAAGCCTATCTGAGTGTCTCATCTCTCTCTTTCACAGGAGTTGCACGTTCATCGAAACGCAAATTACTGTGCCACTTTTAACTATGTGTGTTACTCGTTTGTGCTATTCATATTGGAATTTGCCCTGGGACTAACTTACAAAATCTACCTTGATGGACTCAACGTAAGTTTATTTTTTATATAATATTACTATAGGTATTTTTTAAAAAATAAATACCACGCTGTACCGGATTTATTTTTTTGTTTTGAATTGAACTTAATTTTCGCTTTTGCATGACTTTAAACTATGATCGGATTTCGGAAAAATATATTACGACATATTACTGATGGATTGAAATTCACAACGTTATATATTTTATTATTAGTGTAAAATATAACGATGGGGGAAAAAATCCCGATTTTCAATATTTATATTTTTTTCTATCTGCAGTAAATATTTTCAGAACATGCAAAATTAAATTGAAGTGATTAAATTATTTTTTGGTCTCTTAACATTGAGATGGCTTCAAAACAGTTAAAAGATTTAACAAAACATTTCAAAATACATAGCTTTACCGTCAAAAGTATTTTTACTACAAACTCGTTACAGTCGAAAGTTTTTCAAAAATTGTCCGTTGTGTAATGTTTTTAAGTTCAAAATATATAAATAAAGAATACATATGGAACATACCATTTTATTTTAACAGTTCCCATTTTTGTTTGCTTAAAATCAAAATGAATCCTACAAGCATCTAATGTTTGTTATGCTAAAATTTTCAGTTGGCTGAATTTTTTGTTTAATTTGGCATTCTGGGAGAAACCACATCTTGCTTGCATATTTTTAAAAAAAAACCGATACTACAATATTTTTTTTTAATTCAAAAATACAAATATAAACTATTTTACTTGGAGTGTTCAGTTAGCCTGTTCTATTACATCTCATTAAAATTATTTTGTATCATTCATAAATTAAGTTCTGTTTTTGAAATCTTTTGTAGCATAAGTCCTGAAATTAATCCCAACAAAATTCAGAATAATTGCCATTTAAATATTTTAGTATAGTAGGTATATATAAAAAATATTATGTAATAAAACTCAGTGACTTTTAGAAATTGAAAGATTAAATGCTAAAATAATTGTGCAGTTTCAAAAATGCTTGAAAATAAATAATGGTTATTCTATATGAAGAATAACTATTTATTCCCAATGTAACACAGTATTTTTTCATTTTTTTCTTTAAGTATATAGGCAGAGATATTTTTGCATTAATACTATCATGTTTGATTTAATTAATAACTGAGTTACTTTGTTTAGGTATTAATCAGTATTGTTTTAGTATTCGTACTTCTAATTTTTATTTTCCTCAAATTCCATTTCCAATACAGTTCATACATAACTCACATTGCCAATATTATTGTATTACATTAAATGCATTTAAAAATAAAAAAAAAATGAATAAGTAGATTTTAAATCATTGTAAAACTAAATTTCAACTATGTTGCCTTTTTTTTAATCAATGGTAAACGACTGGTTTTCTTCCCACAGCTACTCCGATTTTCGTGTAAGACAAATGAAATTTTACTCAAAAGTTATTTTTCATCATACACTTACTCAGTTTATGAGCTTCATTGTGGAAATGTAATTTTTCCTCAGATTTTAATGTTAAATAGTGTATCAGTAAAAAATATTTTTCAACTATTCTAAAACTTTCTAAAGGATGTTTGAAAACACTAAACGAGTGTCCAGTTTTTCTTTCACCAGCATAAAGCTTTCTATTTGTTGTTTAGAAACACTAAAACAATGTCCAGTTTAAAAGAGTAAAATGCATTTTTTTTATCAAAATTTTTTAAAGCTATCTTTTAACGGCTTGTGATAAAAAAAACTTAACTTTTTACAAAAGTATGCATTACATCCTTAAATTTATGAAATTATAATGTTGCTCTGGAAACTCAGTAAAATGTTGATAGCTTTTTGTGAAAAATCAAGAGCTTTTTAATTTTAAACAGAACTCACAGCATGTGCTACATTATTTTTAAAAAACAATGAGATTCAACTTATTTTTTACATGTGTACATATGAAAATATAATACAATATGTATTATAAAAAATATGCAAAACCTTAATGAGAAGTATGGAATACCTGAGTCAATTTTTAAAAATTGTATTTTTTATATTAACCATGAAAATATTTGAAGTTAGTTTATATTTTATATATGATGGGAGACTTCTCTTTGATTTTAACATCATCCTGCTAAGTTTTAATTCAGGTAATTTGTACATTTTTATTTTCTATATTTTAAATAAATACCTAAATTTTAGTAATTACTTCATCTTAAAATCCATAGTATATCCCATCTTTATACATACATACATATATATATATATATTTATTTATTTATAACTTTTTACAATATATCCTTTTGTTTATGGCTTCATATACATACATTTTTTAAAAAATATCAGAAAAATATGAAAAATTTTGCTTTAATTAAGATTTATTTTAAGCAGCAGTTTTGATAGAAAAGCTTGTTTTGGTTTAATATTTTTATTTTAGATTGTTTGAAACAAATTAAAGATTATGGTCATAGTAGGAGACAAAAATTTAGCTTGCCATTCTTTGTTTCTTGCTTAATTCGTATTATCTATTAATGTTAAAAACAAGATCATGAAAACTGTCATTTTAAAAATATCATACTTGTACCTTTAAAATACATATTTTTTGTTAACTTAAATTCAAATTCTCATTTTATATTTGCTTTTGTGTTAAAAACTGACTCCCTTACAAAAACATTTTTTTTTTTAACCTACACTTATCCACCTATTTTTCGTTCTATCATAAATTTCTTTCCATTTGCAATTCTTGGAAAAGGATATTATTTTGGAGGCCAAATATAAACAGAACAAATCATTTATAAACTATTCATGTTAAAATACAGATGAAAAAATGGGGGAAGTAGTTATGTAAAAAATGTCACTATCAAATCTAAACTTGCTTTCACTTATGCATGTATTTGCAAATGTAAATAAATTGCTAAAATACTTTTTATGTATAAGAACTTACATATTTTGAATAGCATATAAATTATTTAATTATAAGTGAGATACATTACCTTTCTTTTGGCTAACCTGATCATATATAATTTTTTTGAATTCATTGAAAATTTTATGTTTACTTTTAAATTTGTAGATGTAATTAGTATAAAAGCTTATGTAAAAAATGATGGGAAAAATCTCAGATATGTAACCTTAAAATAATACTTATTTACAACAAGGGATGAAATACATAATTTAAATTGGATTTTGGTTCTTGTGACTATTTCTAATTATATTTCATTAAATACTAATGATTGATTTGAAAAATTAAAATTTTTATTACTTTTGTATTGGTATGTTTGATATTCTTTGTGTTTCTACAAAAAATTTAAATTAAAAAATTTTTAATCTGCATTTAAAAAGTAATACAGAAATGGGGGTTGACTAAAAAAAATTCTTTAAGCACAAATATATTAATGCAGAATTTGAAATTTTATTATTATATTGCAGTGTAACCCAAAATTCTTTAATCATTTACTTTCATTCTTCTATTTGATAAATGCTTAAAAATTGGGAGATTTGAATAACTTTTTGATAAAAATATTCCTATTATTCTTATAAAAATTGAGTATTAAAATCAGAAAAAAGCTTATTTTTTTAAAAAAGAGATTATTTTTTAAATATGTTCAAGTTATTAATTATAATGTAGATACAACAGTTTTTGTAAAAAGTATGGAAATTGCTTTTATTCTTATGCATATTTTTATTCTGATGTGGCTTTGTCTTAAAACTATTTTGTTTCAAAAGAAATGTGATTCAAGTTTAAGGCTATCTTCGCATAATGTTAATGAACAGAACTCAAATTTTGAATATTTTTTTCAAGTTTCAAAGTACTCCAACATTAATATTATACTCTGACTTCGCTATCCTATAGATATCAGTATATTTTATCTTATATTACTGATTTTTATCTCAGTTGATCCATTTTTTCTGGTAAAAAATGCTTCACAATTTTTTCTCTTATACCATAATGCTAAATGCATAATGCTATCCATGTACATGTAAAAAAAATAGCTATTTTGTGGAATATTTTAAACTTTTCAAAATGCTATTTTATAAATAGATGTGTGAATTACAGTATTGTAAATATCCATAAAAATTTAGATATTTTTCTGTCTTAAGTACATTTTAGTGCCCCACATTTAATTCTGGGTCTCTTACATTTGGCAAACACTGCCTTGAGTTACTTTAAACATGGTTATAATATTTATCAAAATTTCGAATTCATTTTATTTGGTTTGTGTTAATCTCCAATAGCATTGTAATCTCATTAGGTACATAACTCTGATGTTAGGTGGGGGTAAAGAAGAGAAGATGCAAATATGGGAACTTTTTTTTGTACGTCCAACTTTATTAAATCATCCGTTATATCTAAAATACTAAAATAACTTTTAGATTTTCAATGAATGTTCTCTTTTTATTAAAGTAAAATTACAACATGATAAATATTGTAACTCTTTTGGTGCATGATGCCTTGTTTTTGAATGTTAGAATAATGGATGCCTTATTTAAAACGATGAATTGAAAAAACAGCCAAGAAATTGTGAAAAGATATTTTGCAGAGTTTGAATTAAGGAGATTGTGGATAGGTAAAGCCAGTTAAATTATTTAGTATGCTAAAGCCTGTAATAAATGTTAAAAATAAATTCCCCATTTTTATCTTTTTTAAGAAAATATATTTCTCATTTAATATAAATAATATGAAATGTTTTTCAAAAAAGAAGTACAACAAATTTTGTAGCATTAATTTCTTATCTCACATTATGATAGTTATTTTATAAGGAACTGTAAATTATATTTTATGCCTTAAAGTTTGTTTTTTCATCTTTTTAACTTACATTTTAAGATTGTATCCATTTTTCTGTTAACTATTTTGCTAGACCCAATAAATGATATGCTAAAATTTTTTTCAAACATAATCAAAATTCTTAAATACCAGCAGAAAATATGATAATAAAGTAGTATTGTGTGTGGAAAATTTACCTTTTGTCAGCTTGGCATCATGTAGCATGTAAATCCCCAAAAAACACAACATAATTCCCTTTACACAAATTAATCATCAATTTTTTAAAAAACTTCAAGCTGCTAAAATTGTTTATTTAAATATAAAAAACTTAAGATAATCTTCATTGTAAATATTTATTCCTAAAATTGGTAATCTTTACATGGTTTTTCTTAGAGAAACAGCCAGCCATTTTGGAGAAATAATTTAATCCCAGTTATTGAATTTAATAATTTAACAAATATGAATTGATTATTAAATTTTAAAGTAACTAGTTTTTTAAAAAAAAATTCATCATCTGGTTATTTAAATAAATGTCCTCATGTAATTCTTTTTTTCTAATATACATAAGATAAAGTTTAATATAGGAAGAACTATTTATAACAATTTATAAATCATAGTTGCTTTTATGTTACTGATTTCTGTTTTATTTAATTGCTTCTATTTTTTTATGACTGCACTCAAGAAAAAAATTGATTACAAAAATATAGTATTTTCCTTTAATCATGATTATTCATGTGAAATAACTTTTTTTAAAAAAACTATTCATTCAGGAAATTTTTTAATAATTTAATCATATTAAGTTGAAATTGATTGAATTAAAAGGAAAATGAATTAAATTTTTTAAAATATCCAATTTATCTTCAAGGAAGATGGAAATTAATACTTGCTAAGTCTTTGTGGGGAGGGATTTACAAATAATGGAAATAAATTTCTTAACTTTTTCATAAGAATTATGCAGATCTATGAAACATCAAAAATGCTTAATGTGAATCACAGAAAAAATATCAAATTTGTTCTTAAGTATTCACTATTGAAGGAATAAATATATGTATAGGATATAGGATTATATTCTTAAATATATGTTATGAAGTGATGTGAGAATGGGAACGAATAAGAACATAAAATTATGCTCGAAATAAATTTTAAAATTATCTCAATATGTGAAATTTTTAGATTGTGTGTATAAAGCCTTCCACATATATCTGTGAAAAACACAGGCAGAGGGAACCAAAATAAGTAGATTAAGTATAAGAATATATGTACGGAAATGTGTGTAAATGTTAGCACATAAATAAGTATTTACAAAGGGTGCTTCGAAAGAGTGACCATGGATAGGGATACAAGAGATTCATAGCGGTGATGCATGGGTTGGTGTATATTAGCAGAAATCTTAAGAATGTCTCACACTAAGCAAATCAACAATCTGGCATCATCAGACCTTCTTTAGACATTTAATGTGATCATAGTAGAAAAAATCCGAGCATGTCAAATTTGGAGATCGTGGTGACCAAAAAACAGGTTCACCTCTCTATCCAGTACATAATGTGAGTAGCAACTTCATTTTCATTTGTAGCCCCATACATGTAATGCATGTCGGCGAGCTTCGAATTGGTTTAATGATGCATTTTTTTCCCTTCCAAATCTGTGTGACAAATAATAAGTAAAATCAGCAAAGCGCTTTCAACTGTCGATATCAACAATAGCCTCTACCATCTCAATACGGCATTTTCGTACACACATTCCTGCACTAAATCTACATATTTCGAGCCTCTCAACCTGCTTTTACATTTTTGTCAAATATTTTTGAAACACCATGTGTATATGGAATTATTTAAACAATCACTTTGATTGAATAATTTTCTTAATAATTTTTTTTAATGTACCTTGCTTTTATAATCATTTCATGCATTGTCATCCATTTCTGAGCTATGGTCCAAATTTCAAGTATTTAGCTAATCTGGAAGTTACTTTAAAATCAATAACAAAATTCCACCCGGGCAGACATACAAGAAAGCGAGTTAATAAAAACATGGTAAAAATTAGTGCATGGTCATTGTGACATAACTTACTGTGTATCTTCACTTTCTACAAACCTATTTCAAAATAAAGAAGAATCTTTTTTTCGTTCATTTACTGTCTTAATTTTGCAAAATTTCCCAAATAAATCCCAATTTCCCAAATGTTCTAATCCCATTTAAAAATGTTTAAAGACTTGAATCTAGGAAGAATATTATCAACAAAATCATTATACCTATTGGTAGTAAAATAATTAAAAAATATTTAGATGTTCTTTCGTGATCTTACTCTTTGATTATTTTTGAAACAATATTTGGGAGCTTTTGAGCGTTTGTCAATGCGTTATCATTAGGATGTATCTCGTGAAAAAATATATGGAGTAAGCTTTTTTAATGCTAAAAAAGATAAAGTAGTTCAACTGTAAGTTTTTAAAAGCAAATACATTATTATTTAAGTATATCTAAATATTTGTTTTATGTTTGTATTAGTTTAACCTTTCCTCTTAACCTTTTTTTAATAACATTTATCACTTTTCCACCGACATAGTAAAAAAGCAACATTATAATTGTCTCTAAATACTCCTGAAACTTGCACCGTTTGCGTGGGAATCGGATTCACTCGAAGAAGAAAAATCATCCTTGGAAAAGTTTTTCAATTCACACTTCTTCAGCGTGACCTATATATCGAATACACATAGCGAAAAGAAGTCCACTCCGAACCACAAACCGAATTTCTGAAGCAACGGTTAC
This sequence comes from Trichonephila inaurata madagascariensis, assembly GCA_019973955.1. Taxonomy (NCBI): domain Eukaryota; kingdom Metazoa; phylum Arthropoda; class Arachnida; order Araneae; family Nephilidae; genus Trichonephila; species Trichonephila inaurata. Next base: position 248,637 of record BMAV01013684.1, on the reverse strand, counting down.
CTCCTTAAACCCTGAAGCTCGCTCCGTTGGAAGTGGTGCTTTTTATAAGTGATCACTCTTCTGTTACGAAGTTGATAAGAAACACCTGCCCCCAAAAAACCTCAGTGGCCTATTTCGCAGGAGAAAACACCGGCATTCGAATGGTTTAGTTCGAAAAAAAGGGTTAACCGAAACAACCCTTTCTTTTCCTTCCCCCTCTTCCTCTCGCATCTGAGCTTGCAAAAACCTTATTCCTTAATCGCCTTTTCTCGCTCCATGAAGGGGGGATTTTTCTTTTTCTGGGACGAAAAGGAAAGTATTGCACATGTTGTGTTTTTGTTGCTAATTGTCTAAAAAATTAACCTCGTTCGTGTAAGTTTGCTTTGGCTCATCACAGAATGTTCTGAATGAGTCATTTTGTGATATACAAGTCACACCTTATACTAAAGCATTGTATCAGCAACATAAAGATTTTTACTTTCCATATTGCTTCGAGTGATTGTTCGTTGTGTGATTCATCACAAACTTGTTTAGTTTTCACTTATTTTTGTGAGGCATTATTCTTTATAATAATGAAAAATATCTCTAACTTTCCGGGAAAAATCACGAAATCCATTTAAAAAATTATATAAATAATATGGGTTAATTCTAAAATTTTAAGGTAACGATGATAACTGAATGATCATGGTCACGAACAATATGGTCACTGCCCAGTCCTGGTGTTGCTGAAGAAAGACTGGTCCGAGTTAAATCTGTCGAGCTGAATTGGCGTGGTGTGGATGTTTGGAAAGTGAGATGCCAGCCCATCCTCGTCACTTAACCAAGGTTCAAAACTGTTAGGCCCGTTGCCAAAAGCTATCGTGTTGCAGTAATAAATAGTCAATCAAACTTTTTGAAAAAACAGTACTAAGCTAAATATCGGTATTAAAAGTTAAAAATTTGGAAGGGAAGAGAGGGAAAATCCCCTGGCAGTTTTAAAAAGTAATAACTAAAAAAATTTAGAAAATTAAAAAATCTTGAGTTGAAATTAAGCTGTGATTAGTTTTTATTTTGTGTAAAACAGTTAATTTTAACATATAAAAATCTACAATTTCAGAAAAGAATTATATTGAGTTCTGTTTAGATATACTTTCTACTAACTATTTTCTATTAACTACAGTTAGTAGAAGGTACTAACTATAGTTAGTATTTATAAATAAAGTGTCAAATACTTAAAATTATTTAATATGTTAATGTAAAATTTAATTATTTTTTTCATCTGAGGGAGGAAAAATGTTTTCCACAGAGAACAGTTTAAGAATTTCTTAGAGATGAAAGTGAATTATAATTTAAGAATTGTAAGCATTTAAAATTTATCCCAAAACTTTTTGGTGTCTTAATTTGAAATTAAAAATAATTGTGGAAGCTAAAATATTGAAAAAATTTATTTATTATATCTATTCGTATAAATTAGTCGTATGCTGTGAAGTGTTATAAAAAATATGTGTGTGGCTTTAGCTTTGTTTTTTTAATATTTGCTCATAAAAAATAGTACATATAAAGCATTTAAATTTTACAATTAAAAATCCGTTGAAATTTTTCTGTGTTCGGAACTCCAAATTTCCTCCTCTTAACAATTATACAAAATCTTAATTATTCTTTATTAGAATAAATTTATTTAGTATTATGTTAACTCCACTAGTGCCAAACGAAAAAAAAATGCAAAACGAGGAGTTGTGTAACATTGAATTTCAGAAAAATTCATCTGCTAATCTAACTGAAATACAAATATTTTACAAATCTTGTATAGGTATTAAGCTTTGTTTATTCATAAAGGAATCCCTAATTCCCCTTCTGTTAATGAATCCTCCATTTCCCCCCTCTAAAATGGCTACCAAAAATGACTTGAATAACAAAAAATTTAAAAAATTTGTAATTGAACTCTGTTTTAACAAAATTGTAATATATTTTCCTAATATGTACTATCTTCTTCGTCCATCAATATAACACCATTATCATTTATATATTTATTCATAGTCACGTTTTTTTAAAAAATTTTACTCTTTTACTTAATCAAACTGGTGTTCACATAATTAGTTATCTGATCGCATCTAATGAGGTTTTAATACGATTCACCAAGCATAAAATTACCTATTTTTGTTAGATTCACTTTTACTCTGAAAGTGAAAGGGAAGAAAAAACAACTTTAAAACTATACTTTACAATGTTATATAATTGGGTTCTTATGCCTTTATTTTTTATTGGAATTCCTCCCATCTTCCTTTCCTTCTATAACTAAAATAGTTATTTGAAATGCTGTGAATAAATAAAATTTTATATTTTAAAATCAAACTTTGTGTTAGCAAAGTTGTAATTTTTGTTCTCGTTACGAAAGTAAAAAAAAAAATTCTTATTAATGAAGAGGGTTTATAAAAACAATTTCTTCTTTGCTCTTCAAATGTGAATTCTCCCGTTGTAGTCAATGGATTACTTTTTTGTAATAAGTAAACAACAATTTAATAAAACATATTAAAAAATAATACTAGAAGTTTACCATATTTGGGTGTAGGGGAGGGGGAATCATGTTGTCATAAATCTTCTGAATATATATTATTATATTATGTATAAAAAAAGGTGATTATATATAGTTAAGCACTTTGCAATCATGCTTGTCTCTCAACATAATGGATATCACTAAATTTACCGAACGCATCATGCATTCATTATCCAACTCTTTTTGCTTAATGTGTCAAGCAAAAATACTTTGATGTGTGTGTGTGTGATCATGAGTTGCGCAGGTGCATCATTAAAGAACACTTTGTTCTGGTGTTTTCTTAACCCTAAAGCAATCTGTCTTTCCACTATTTCATTACAAGTATTCAAAGTGGCTGCTTCAAATCAAATTTACAAGAATGTTATCAACTTGGGATAAAACACATTGATATCAATTTGTATGCACTACAATATATACGAATTATGTTTTGTTTATTATATGCTTATTTTTAAGATTCGTTGGAATCTACCGTTATTCTTTAGACAAATATATTATTAAATTTATTAATAAATTATTCTAAATTCAATTCTTAATACATCTATCGTATTGTGGTCATCACGTGTAATTTACAGCTTACTAGATAACATGCATTATATAGGTTTCATACTTTATATATATTGCTTATTATAATGAAAAAACGAAAGTGATTCATAAAATTCCTCTATATTTAAATGCAATGCAGCCACAAATATAAAAGTATATATAATCCATAAATATATGCAAATATATATAACCAGAATATTGTATCATTTTTTTCACTGGAGGTTTTTTTAAAATTCTTAGTATAATTAATTTTGTTACTCAGTTTCATTTTTGAACTTGGAAAATCGGTCGGTCTATTTTTATGTAAAATGTAAAATATTTGGCAATTGTTTAAATATAGGATTTTAAATGTAAAAAATATATAATTTTTTTTATGAAAAAATAAAAGTGTGGATTTTAATTGTGGTGCGATATAAATATAACAGCCTCCCTTTTTCGATGTTATTCGAAGTTATGTATATGGCATTAAACTAGAAAGTATAAATAACACATTAATATAGGTACAGTAATTTATTGGCGAACATTATATGTATTTTTTTTCTTACATTAATATTTAAATCCGTGTAAAAAATATCAGTTTGATTTTTATCTTTTAACAAACATAGTTGCGACAAAAGATTTTTTTTAAAACGCTGTTGTGAATCACTTAAGATTTTCTTTTGATTTTTTTCTAACATTTTTTCTATTATTATATTGCAAAATAAGTTATTTAATTCTATTAGAGAGCAATGTGGTTTCTTTTTTCATCGAAAAGTGTTCGTTTTCTAGTATAATGCTGAATTTAAACTCATGTCTTATTGAGTGAGGGTTTAACTAAGAATTATAAATATGCTACACAATATATTTTAATACGATATTTTAAGGGTATAAAGCTGCTTACCAAATGTTATTACATTTTAGTTTATCACACATATTATCACATATCGAAATAATTTACTTATTTAGCTAAACTTATCCTTGTCTGTTTAAAATTTGTTTGAATTTAAAGAAATCATTTTTATACCAGCTAATCTTTCTTAGGAGAAAGTTGTTAGTACATAAACCCCTCTCTCTTCCTTAAACATAGGAAATAGCATATTTTTTTCAACTTTCTAATCGAAAGAAATGATCATGCAATCGAAGGCATTTATTTTTATCTTGTATAACTATTCCTGTAAATTATGTATTTTCTTAGTTCTACTCCGTGTGTGGATGATGATAATAATAATCCTACGTCAATTCTAAATTAGTTATATGTTAAAAAATAAATACATTAAACAAAAGGGTACGCATCTCTTCCCAATATTTAATTTAGATATTTATCTAATATAAGTCTTCTCTTTTTTTTGGGGAGGGAGGGTCTCTTTATTCTTTTAAATTCTTACCCATAAATTTTAAATTAAGCTATTTTTATTCAGAATACCACATTTCGATTATAAAAGATAATAATGAATATACACGTCAGTAAAATATTTCATGATTAAAATGTTCAAATGATCTAACATCTTTGTCCATTCATATTTCCTTCTACATGTGTAACACTAAAACTAAATATAAAGTAATTGTAAGGTGAAACTTCACGCACATACACACATTGTTTCTGTCTTCACATCACTTCTTTAAAATTATATTAGAATGTGTAACTGTAATCTAATAAATGTAAAATTATGTATTCCTTCTTTGTCTTTAAATTAAATAGGAATTAATATCCATTAAAAATCATTTGTTTAAATGAAATTGAACATTTTGAAAAGTAATGAAAGCTAATATATAGTACCAAAGATATTTTCAAATGTAGGAAAAAATACAAGTAAATCAAATAAAAAATTTATAGAACCCTGGAAAATACTTTACTTTTAACTAAAATGTTAGTCACAGAATTTATATTTCTGCCAAGGCCTCAAATAATTTGTGGATACTATACTTATACAACACACTAGTTGAATCTTTTATCCGAGAGAAAATTTTAAAATTATGTGTAGGTATTTTATTATTAATTTCTAAACGTTATTTTCTCCCACTTAGATGCAATTCTAGTCTTCTAGTTATTCTACAAATATTATTATGGAAGAAACAATGCATTATTGTAAAAAAATTTAAGTCTTATCCTGATGCTATGTTGTCAAACCGAATTTTCTGTTTGTAAAATAGTGTCGATTATTGATCTTAAAGTTTTAAGCTTATTTGAAGAGACTGAGAAGTTTTTAAAATTTTGTATGCTTTAATTTTCTTACTGAAAAAATAATATTTTCAATTATTATTTAATGGTATCAAAGAATAATTTACTGCTTGTATTTTTTATTATGTTGAACTAATCGCTCAAAAAGGGATAATCAGTTTTATTATTTCTAATGTTAAAATATTCCTAAAATAGTTTCCTTTTTAAAAATAATCCTTTTTCTATCCTATTTATATATTATTGTGAATTAAAATTTCAAAAAAAGGGCTTAACGAGAGTGAATATTTGCATTAATTCATGTTATGGTTAGTTTTCTTGCGAAATTGAATGTTGGTTTGGTACTTATATCATCAATAACTATCATAACTCGCATGGTGCTTTAATTTTACCCCTATTTTAGTTTCATTTGTCTTACTAATTAATGATACGAGTTGTCTAAAGTATATATAATTAGCTTAAATGCAACCTTATCAGACTTTGACTTTCACTTAAAAAAAAATTTGTTAAATCAAAACAAGTATCGGTTACTTCCTTTCATTTGAAATTGAAACTTGTATTTACTTCACTTTTTTCCCCTTATTAAAATTCTAATCCATAGAAAAAATCGACATCTTTTAGCCAGTATTTATTACAACAAAAATAGGTACTATGAGAAATTAAATATATTTAATTTGATTTTTTCCAATTATGATTTTAATTAATAAGAAATATATACTCTTAAAAAAATTCACCATATACTTAATACTGTAAAATATCAAAATAATTTTAAAAATAATAATAGAAAAATCTACGAACGACTCAAATTGAAATCAACTTAAGAAAAGTACTTTGGATATTCATTGCAACAAATAATTTAAGTATACATAATTTGTTTAGTAAATTATGGCACTACACAGGACTCTAAGTAGAATCACCTCAGTAAATACAGTTGCAAATTTTTAGGCTTAGGATCAAGATTGTCTTTCATTTTAAAGCTACTCAAATAAATCGAATTCCATTAATTATTTCAATTAAATTTTAATGTTAATAAGAAACAGTTTTTACTATCATTTAAATGCTTGATGTACCGAGCTATAAGTTGCTTTCAGTTCTAATTATTGTTGAAAACCTTTTTCGGATTATCATTTTCACTTCATTGATCTCGGATCACAAATATGGGGAGCTTGAATTCAAAAAAGAAAAAATCTTTTTAGGATACATGTTTACCCCTTTTTTATCTATAAGTTTATCTTTCTTTATTATAAATTTTTAAAATTGGAGATTTTAATTCAAAGTATCTTAACTCTACACTAGGATACTCAAAGTAAAAATTTTCATTTACACAAAATTTTACACTTATTTTTAAGGTAATGACTTAAGAGAAATTTGTTTTTCCTAGGGAAAAAATGCCTCTGAGATTTGTGTTTAAAACTATATTGTAGCCAAAAATGGGAAATTGTAATTTTTAAAAATAAAATTGAATCCTTTTTTGCTTGATCTTTTTTCTTAAAAATACTTGGAGTAGTTTTAAAAAAGGCTCTTTAAAACATTATAGTATTTTAATTAAACATGGACTTCTCTCATGAATCTCTAGAACGTTAAAGCAACTTATTTAACTGAAGTAAGATCACAAAAATTAGGAATTCGGGTGCTTTATTTTTTAAGGATATTCCTTTTTTAAAAGTTAGCTTTTGATGTAATGTGAAAATTAGGATCAAGCACATGTATAATAATTTCATTTTATATATAAAGAGAGAAATATAGATATATGGTTGATTTTTTAACAACCCTACAAATTAGAATTATGTATTATGTTATAAATATTTTTTTCTCTCATCGTAACTCAAATGCAAAGGAAATATTAGCACTAAATGTACTATATTTGGAATTCTTCCTTTTAAAATGCAATCTTTGGAGGGTTGGGAAGGGGGTACTCATTTTGTGGTTTCATGTATTGTGTGAAAAAATTGTATTTAGTTCAAAATTTGTTAAGACAGAACAATATTGTAGAGATAAGAAAATTTCTCGATTTTTAAATCATTTGTTTTATATTCTAACAATGTGTTTTTCTGACTTATTGCTAGAAAATTTGGTACAAATGTACAGTTAAAAAGTGAGTTCAATATGTACAACTAGCAAAGATAATAAAAGTAATACACTGTTGATGCAAGAGTAAATTCCTATGTAAATTAGATCCGTTTTCTTTTAACTTTGGACTAAAGACAATTTCTAGTAAGTTTTATTCTCATAAATTATGTGTATAACTTGCCGAAGGATAACATAGCAAGCAGTCAATTACAATATAATTTACATAAAAATATTGCTTCTGGGGATAAAAAAAAACAAAAATTCTTTTTTGGGATACTTTACATTTATTGGGAAAATTATCATTAAATTTAAAAAGAAATCTCCCCAATTTTGAAGATATGTTAGCTTTTGACTTATTTCTGCCTTGTATCACTTTGAAAAGCTTATTTGTATTCTGCACAGTTTCATACCTCACAATATAATCTTGAAAGTCTGAAAAATAATTAATTTATTTTCAAATCAACTTTTTGTTGATACATTTTTTATAGGGAATTAATGCTTTAAAAAAAAGTATTCACATTTCCGAACTGGTTATGAAAAGAATTTATTGTTCAAACTCTTTCATACTTTCAATATTTTTTTAATGAGAAGAGTAAAAAAAAAAATAATATCAACGTACTTCTACAAGCTTTTCTTTTAAAAAAATTAAAAATTTAAATTTGTATAAAATACTTAGTAATTAAATTTTAATTGCTGTAAATAGATGCATCATAATTTTTATTATTTTTTTTCTAATTTTGAAACAAGTAGTATATATATATATATAATTAATTCCTACTTTGAATGGATGAATTGAAAGTATTTTATTATGAGATTGAAAATTTGAACGATATATATATTATATATATATAGGGAGAGAGTGAACTAATAGTAGGAATTGAAAAAAGAGCATGATTTGTCTACATTGTTGTAACAATGCACACCCGGTTTGTCTGAAAAACCAGTTTTCGACGCCAAATTTTGTCAGTGTTTTAACAGTTACATTGTTACAACAATGGAGACGAATCTAAGTTGGCGTAGAAAACCAGTAATTAAACTAATATTTGAAAAAGTATTAACATCAAGTGTCATCCACTACAAGTTAAAAAAAAATTATTTGAACTTGATTGGATGAATTGAAAGTATTTTATTAACGATTGAAAATTCGAACAAGATAAATATATATATGTATATATAAATATGTATTTATAGAGAGTGAGCTAATAGTAAGAATTGAAAAAAAAAATGACTCAAGATGTAATGCAACAGGTTTGCTCATTATTTATGTCTGTTAACTGAATCCTTGTTTTAATTAAGAAATTTAGAAAAACAGTTTATTTTGAATAAAAATGCTTAAAAAGAACTTTCTAAAAATTTTAATGAAACGGAAAAAATGAATTAATAGTTAAAACAATTTTTTAAAGATGTAAATGATATAAAACTTAAACTTGATTATTTCATATATATCTACAGAGAGTATGAACATTAAGTATAATCTTAGTAGCTCATTTTTTAATCATTGATTTAAGAAACTCTTTCATTTCTCCCACCATGGCTTATTTCACAAAAGCAATATTGTATTTATGAAATAATTTATCTATTGTTATGATAATCTTTTTTATTTCAAATCTTTTAATAATTGCAATTATACAATTAGATTGCATAAATTGTAGTGAATTACCTTTCAACGCGTGTCTGCGAAAGGGACAGAGAATGAAAATTGATACCTTATTTACTTCAGTAAAATTTTTTTAAAAATATTATTTTGATGACAGTCCGTGAAGTATTGAATTTCCATTTTATAAATGCATGATTTATTAATTAAATTTTAAGTTAGAAAATCAAATGAAAATTTTTCAATTTATGACGATTTTTGAATAGATATTTCAGAAAGCAATAGGATGTTCTCTCGTCATCACAAATCTTATTATTTTTTAGAAAACTGCATTACAGCTGTTATTCCGATAAGTATTTCAAATTTTTACAATAAAATTAAATTTTTCATAGATTTTAATTTAATCAATTTTGTATAGATCTTCAATCAATCAATATAATTAAACATCTAATAAGGTTTTCAAATACTGCTAAGGGGGCTGCGGTAGCCCAGTGGTCAAGGTATCGGATCATGGCAGGCATGTCATGAGCCCAGTACCACTAAAGACCCGCCGTGTAGTGCAGCGATGCAAGTTAAATCTGTCGGGAGCTGAAACGTCCTCCCGGTGGTGTGGTAGTTAGGAGAGGGCAGGGGTGCCAGCTAAGGTGTCGTCCATGTCACTTGACCGTGGTTCAAAATTACGTGGTCCGTCGCCAAAAGCCCTCGTGTAGCTGAACAGTGCGACTTTAACACATTCACACTCATTCAAATACTGCTATTGGCTTCACACACAGTGTAATAACTTAAGAGATTTTTAGGTATCGCATAGCAACTTTTGTATGTATTTATAAATTTCCATGCTAGGGTTTTATTTAGTAAAATATATAAACACTGAAGAAAAATATGGGCTTTATTCAAATGTCCAAGGAAAATAAATCCTCATAAAATACATAATTCTTAAACCTGCACATCATCTTGTTTTTAATTTTCTTCTCTTTAAAATTATTTTTTAAATGTATAATTTCTTTTTAATTTTATTATGGAAGAGGTAACTACAAGGAAATACGTTTAACTCGAAAACGCTTAAAACGAACTATCGGTTAACACGAAATAGTGCAACGGTCCCGATAAACTATATATTTTCATGCAGTTTTTTTCTCTAAACACAAAAATTTCCCTTCTGAGAATGAAGAAAATATGGAAAACACACCTGTCGGATTGGACTATCCTACAGTATCATCGGAAGAATTCGTTGCAGTAAATGATGGATAATGTGTGTACAGAACCAATTAAGGCAGACAAAGACATTTTAGAGTTTGTTCAAAGCTCAAAAAATATCATTGGTGCAGATTCCGACAACGAAAATAAAATGAAATGCAGCTCCTTTTCCTACGTCATCCGAAATGCGGAACATCAGAAAAGTATGCGCAATTATTTAGACACACATTCCAATGGTGAAATGAATAACAAAATGGACGACATCGAACAATTTGATACTAAAAAAGATAATGCAAAGAAAACTATTAGATTCTTTTTCAAAAACTTAATAAATGTTTTGTTTTTCAAAAGAATTGGAAATATTTTGTATTAAGTTCTTGTGATTAATTTTGTTTCGTTGGTTTTTACTTAATACATGCATATATACATATCTATGTATAAATAAAATAAATTCTAATAAATTTAATTTTTTATATATATTTTGCAATATTCTTTGACATGAAATTCTTTTAACCCGAAAAAATATTTCAGTCCCTTCAGTTTCGTGTTAAGCGATTTTCACTGTAGGTTTTTATATGTAAAAGATGAAATCGAACATTTTGTACACATTTTTCGTTTGAAGTCACATTCTTTTATACAAATTAAATTGATTTTTTACTTCTCAAAAAATATTATTTAATTATAAAGTAAACATTTTTTAGTTAGAATAAACACAATACTTCTAAACATATAGTTATTTGTGTGCATTTTAAGTCGCTGCGAATCATAGGATGTTACTCAATTAGAAATACTAAGAGCATCTTGAACAAAGATTTCTCTTAGATATAATATGAAAATTAAAGTAATACTTCTATATTTAAAAAAAATAGTGTCCACACACACACATAAATTAAAATTGTGAACTAAATTGTTCAACATTTGAGTACAACATTGCTGCAACATTTGAAAGGAAAATCGACAAATAAAAATAATGTTTTTGCATTATATAACTCTCCAGTAAAAATTAAAATGTGGTATTGTAAATAATCCACGATGCTCGATTTAGCAGATCAATAATTCTGAATGTTGTTATATAGTATACACTTATTTGATGAATTAAAATAACAAGCAGTTGTTGAAATATAACGCACTTGTTTCGGGGTGAGGGATAACTTAAAATATTTCAAAACGTTATTTGAAATATTTTGAGGGATTTACTAAATATTAACTATTTATTATGTACCAACAACTTTAAAATTCAGCAGTTAAAAACTGGCATATGTGTGAAAGTCAGAATTTTTTCTTAAGAATACAATACATATCTAGTATGTTACTTTTAAGAATAAAAGGTCACACAAATAAAAGGTACATGTTTCAAATTGGACTCTTTATACTCTAAGATCAAATACTTCGAAGATTCCCTTTCACTATAACAGACACTTAAATAATTAGCCACATTACTTAAATTATTGGCAAAAACAAATTACTTGAATAATTGGGAAAATTTATCTTTGTATTCGAGTGAAGTTTGAAGTCTATTCAAATGGATTTGTAACACTTCATATCCTGATTGATCTAAATATTGTGTTTATTTTAAGAACATTTTACGACAAAAACATGATAATTTATAAGCATTGACAATTACATTTTTAATTGAAGATTTCCCAGCATATTTAATTTAGAATTGCTCTCACACAAAATATTTTTAAAATTCCTGGGCAAAAATCTTTTTATTAATTAATGAATAAGTAAGTATTGCATTTCATAAGAGATTTGCTTAGGTTCTGACTATCCAAAAGAATATTTTCACAAATCGAAAACAAATATTTTGTCTTCAATAATTTAAAAACAGCTCTTCTAAATTCGAGGTTCTTGCTTCTTTAGCTAGGTTTATTACTGAAATGCAAGATCAATTTAAGTAAGTTATTAATTTTTTTTATTTAATTTTGAAACTTATTTCAAATAATCGAAAAGAATTACACTTAGGCATATATGTAAGGTAGCAGTTGTTGTTTTACGATTTTTAAATTTCATAACTTTCTGTATTTAAAATCGAATTCTGAATAGGTTTTCAATAATATTAATTCCGTATTAAAAAAGAAAGATTTTATTCCATCAAAACTTTATTCGAAAGGTATTTATACAAAACTGAAATTAAAAGGATTTTTGAAAGTGTTTGGTCTTTTTGATTATCATGTATTTACGAAGTAAATATTTTGTAATAAGTAATTCATGAGCTTAAATTTTTAAATTTAAAAAAAAATGAAATTATCCATTGCCAAGGTTTACTTAGTACTTAAGTTTATTTTGCTAGTATATATTTCAGTTTTATTTAAAAATGAAAAATTTCTCGAAATTGCTTATCTAATTAATTAGGAAAAATGAGTTTAACTTTTTAATAAAGAATGTAAGATTATATATTATCCTGAAATTCAGAAAATACAAGTCTAACTTGACAGAAATATAATACCATCATTGAAATAATTTTAATTGATAGACCTTATTTCTCTAAAGATGTATAAGAAGATACACTAGAAAGTTCTTCCTCTCAGAAGTTAAGCCTATTCAGCGAAATTTTGTACCTTTTCTTGCCGTGTTAGTTCCGGAAGATTCTGGCAAAATTTTCTTCGGCTTGCGTCAAAATCTTATCTACGTTACACATATTTGTCCCAGTAAAAATGTAAGCATTTAAAAAATGTTTTATCTTCGTTAATAGTTTGATAATGGATTAAATCGAATTCTTAGAAATATTATTTCTTTCGTGATAAAATGTTGCATTATACTCGCTGAAAAAATGGAAATCATACCACTTAAAAATAAATTTATAAAATGTTTAATATTGCGTGTGAATGTTCCTCTGAACTTCACATCCACCTGAAACAATCAAGCATTTTTACAGAAATTGTCATACTACAATTAAAATTAATTTCATTTTTGAAAAATGGAAAACCTCTTGAAGCATTGTCTACTAGGTTTTTCATAAATTACAACAGCAGAAAATCGGTTAGTATCTCATTAAAGTCTATAATAAATTGAATTATTGAAAAAAAAAATCAGCACCAGAGTTAAATATCTAAAATATAATCACACACACACACACTGCTCTAAAAAGGTATACACGTAGGGAAAAAAGTCACAATTTTCATCATAAATGTATTTATTCAAGTGAATTTTAAAGTCTCCAAGTATTTTCAATTGGATTTGGAACTTTTTTCGTATCCTAATTTATCTAAATATTATTCTGTTTATTTTAAAACATTTTACGATAAAAAATATAATTTATAACCATTGAAAATAAAATTTTTAATTAAAGAATTCCCGGCGTATTTAATTTAGAATTGCTGTCACAGAAAATATTTCATTTAAATTCATGGGTAAAGATCTAATTAATTATAGAATAAGTAATTGTTGATATTCCAAAATGAGATGTGTTTGGGTTCTTTAAGTGGATTTATGGATTTTATATATTTTTGGACTATTAATTTAGCTTTATACATTTTTAATGTTTTAATAATGTCGAATATTTTGCTTCTAGTATATGTATTGAAATTTACTATTAGATTAAAATAATTCAATTTGTTAATAATTTACTTTTATACTTCTCATGAAGAACACGTAATTACATACTTCTTATAAATAAAAATCTCCTTTTTGTGGCCGCGGTAGTCAAGTAGTCATAGTCGTGATCGACGTCGTTTTTGTCGAATCGTGGGTTCGAGTCCTAATGCCACTAAAAACCACAGTGTCCAGGAGTTGTTCCTCAATAGGCTTCCCGTTGGTGTGTAAGTTTGGAATGCAGAGTGCCAACTCGAGTGTCCCCCTAGTCACTTGACCATGATTGGAAATTACGAAGTCCGTCGCCAATAGCCTTCGTGTTGTTTAGAAGTGCGATGCAAAGATACAAGCTATCAATAAAGTAAGTTTTTTTTTAAGCAAGCATATTTTTATTAAAATAATTAGTCATTCGTGTGTATTTCTTAAGACCTCCTCTCTCTCTCTCTCTCATATATATATGTGTGTGTGTGTGTGTTAATGTTTTTAAAAGAATTCGATGGCATATTTAAGAGGTAAAAATCTTTATCTTTTACAAAACAAATATTTTCTTAAACATGTTTTTTTTTAAAAAAATTCAGTACAAACGACAGGTTTTCTAAAATTCCAAATTAATGATCTGTACCTGATTTTTAAATGGCGCGTCTTCAAATTTTGCAATCTAATGTTAGAGAACATTTTTTTAATTTGTCAAATTATTTATGAATTGAAGATACTTTTTTTTTCTTAACGGCAAATCGTTTATTATTAATTACTCTATGAAAATTTTGTTTAAAAAGCAAAAATGGCTTTATTATACTTAATTGTGATCTTTTAGAAATTGAATTACCATCTCTTATTTTCATCAACTAAATATTTATTTTTGAATAATAAATATTTTCAACAGACGTTTTGCCTCTAATGCTGACATAGCTAATTTCCATATTCAGTTTCATCAACTGAAGTTTATTGTATAATTTAAATTTTATGAGTGCAATGTAATTTTTTTAAACCTATACCAGACTTAGGCAGCCCAATACACTATAAAAGTTTCGATAATTTTTAACAGCGTTACCAAGTCCAGAACAAGAGACTGAATATTTCCACATAATGTAATCCTGAAATGTTCAGTTTCAGAATTTTAGTTAATAGGAATATTCAACATAATTTTCCTCAATTTCCTATTTACTAGTGATGTTTTAATTCTAATTTGATTTTTAGAAATATTTAAGAATCAATAAATATATATCAAATTATGCCATTGTTTTTTGAAATTAATGTCGAGATCAACTTTTAAAATTCGTTAATATTTATTATATATAGGTATATTTATATTGGTAATATCTTTTTTTAAGTACAACATACCATATGAATTGCAATATTTAATTTGTACTACTTTCCATTTTAAAAAGTATAAATTACTAAAATCTGTTGAAGCTTTTTTAAAATTTAGCTTGTTAAGGTTCTAACTTCTTCCAACTTAAAATTATTTTAACAATTCATTGTTAACTATCCATTTATTCAAACATTTTTTTTTATTTAACAGGTAACATTATTACTATTTATCAGTATTATTAATATTAATTTGCGCATTTTTTCAATTTTGGATATTGAAGTATTTCAAAGAATACTAATATAAATCAACGAGGTAATAATGATTTGAATTATTGATATTTTTTTATCATTAGTGTCATTCAATATTGAATATCCGATTGTTTCATGGTTTTTCCGAATACTGCTATATTCGAAATAAGTTTATATTAAGTTAATCAAAGACAAAAATTTGATGGAAATGTTTAAAATTTTCAAACACATTTTAGAAACATGTTTTAGTGACAATTTACTGTTGAGTGTTCTTGCAACAAATTATGTGGTATTAATTATTTAAAAAATGGGAAAAAATTTAAACAGATCGACTTGTTTATAAATTTTTCACTTAAACTCCAAACTCAGTGTTAATATTATCCCTCATTTAAATGTAGAATTCTTCAGAAATTTTTTGAATATTCAAACCATTACATTTCACCCCATGTTGAGCAGTTGTGTGAATTACCTGTTTAAATTGAAGCATCTTATTCGACCATATTTTAAATTCGGAAATCTTCATGTCTTCATTCAACTATAATGAATAAGGTTAATTTGTCATATTTTATAGCGGTATAACTTTTAAATGACATTTTCTACCTTTGCTGAATATCAAAAAATTGCATTTTTCTTCAGATTTTAGATTTTGAATGTTGGTTGTTGATTTCGCTCTGTAATTTTTGTATCTAGTTATTTTGTAACTGCAAAGATTATTTGGGAGTCATCTTAACTCCTTACAAACATTATGATTTTATTTCAGCAATTGCTCAAAAGTGTTCTTGTAATAAATAAATATAGTTTGTTGTGGTAGAAATCATTTTTGTTTACTTTTGCAAAAATGGTCCTTTAGAGCAGTGATTCCCAAAGTGGTCTGTATCAACCCCCAGAGATCTATGTCTGTCGACCTGCAAGGGGTCTTTGTCAGCGAAAAAATAATTTAGGGGTCCATGACGTGTAAATGGGGGCTACGATAATAGCTCTATTAAACCAGATCGTGACTTCAGTTTTAAAAGAAATGGAAGACAGATTTTTTACTTGTTTAACAGTTTATTTACTGAATTTAATGAGATTAATTTGAATTTACAAGGTGACACACAGTACAATTTTTTTTTAAAACAAGGACCATCATTTCAGCGTTTCTTGCCAGAATTAAGTTAAAGGACATGGCGAATTTTCTCAGCTTTCATGTTCAACATTTAAATGCCCTTTATTCAGATTTTGAAACTAGGTTTGAGAATGCTTTGACTTTGGTAATTACCACAGTAAATAAAATATTCATATAATAGCAACGAAAAAAATGTCATGTTACAAGAGGAACTTTTCGGAATAGGCAGTAACGGAGATCTTAAAGTTTAGAAACGATGTGAGCAAATTTGGCTTTAAAAACACATACCTGTTATTTATCCCTAATTTTGGAGTACTGTGAGAAAGTTTTTAAATTTTTCTAGTGAAGAGGAGTTTCAGCGTGGTTCCCAATCTCCAAAATAAAAAAAATTTAAAAATGAAAAAGACGGGACATTACTTGGGGACACTTTTTAGGGTTAAACCTGACAAGATTGATACCAAATGTTGAAAATTTGCTGTTGAAACACCAGATTCACACATCCTTCCTATTATAAACATTTGTTTGTTGATCTGTAATTTTATGTATTAATTAAATTTTAATTTAATTAACTTGTGTTTCTTCAGTTTTAAAACATTATACTTCATTACAGTTAGAAATTTAAATCTTTTAAGTAAATAGCTATATAACCAGCTATCAAAAAGACATTAATGTTGATAAATTTGCCAAAATTCAATATTAGGAAACAAGAGTCTACCCAAACTGAAAAACATGGCAAGGGTCTATGAGACAAAAAGTTTGGGAAACTCTGCTTTAGAGGAATTGTATAGTCCATTATATGCCCCTCCCTCAATCTTTTAAAAGGTTTGAACGATTCATCTTAGCTTATAGCTTAACAGTAGTGTGATCGTGACAAAAACCTAGGATACATTTTTATAAAATTGTCATTAAACGCCAGTGGATTTAGTCCTGGAACTGATTATTTAATTAAGCTTGTTGTCAGTTTTATTCTTGAATAGTAGGTGTGATCCTTGGTAATGTAATTGCAAAAGATCTGCAATTACAGAGCAGTTATTTTATTTCTAATGTTTTGTCTAAAATACTCTATTACAAATAAATTTTAAAGTTAGTTGACTAATTTATATTGCAATACAAATGCGTTTGAAATGGTATGTTAAAAAAATAAAAATGTGAAGTAGTATGAGAAACAATTCACATGTCATCTAAACTCTACTTCATAAAAATACTCTGTATGTGGTAACAAGTTTATACCTTCAATAAATTTTAGAAAGTTATTCTACTAAATCCGGATTTTGCTCACTTCTTTATGCTTTTTTTTAATTCAAAGGTTGATATTATATATTACCTTTTCTACATAATAATATTACACCGTCTGAAAGTTTTAAAAATTTGGCTCCAAATTTTAATGCAGTTAATAAAGGATTTGGGTTTAATAATACCTATTGATTTTTAACTGACTTTAATTGTCTCATTTTGTAAAATACTTGTAAAGTTGTAAAAAAGGTGTGATTACAAAAATTAATCTTATTTACTACTACTACAAGAATTCGCCTTTTATGACTCACCGATTTCAAATTTGCTTTTCGTATATTACATTATAATAAGTTCGGCTTGTCATTAAAAAGCTAAGTAAAAATATTGTATTGATAGTAACAGTATTATAATTCTACTTTTTCAACCTGGGACAAAAACGTTGAAAGGAGATAATTTTTTTAAAAATCTATCTCTTGTCCTATTTTAACGTGTCACTCTTCTGTCTCAGAAGCAACACGAGGCCTGTTGACAGATGGACCTCGTGATTTTGAACAGTGGTCAAGAGAGAGGGCGGGCGCGCCTCCCAGCTCTATCCCATTCCTAACTTCTACAGCACGGCAGCACGAGGAGTTTGAGTCTGTACGGAATTAACATGGGTTAGCTCCCACACACAGGGGTTCCCGGTTGTTTTGACTCGATAAAAACAACATCGGCCACGGATTTGCGACCCTGACCACTTGATTCCGCGGCCTCTCATCAGTAGAGGATAATAGCTGATAAATATTTTGACATTATAAAAAGTTCATTTCATTTTACTTAAGAGTATATTTTCCGACTTTCTCAAAGGATATCCTTAAAATGTCATTAGTATCTTAAATAATTTCTTTTAAATTTAGCCTTGCGTGAATATTTGTAACGTTTTAACTTGAATGAAACTTCCATATTTTGTATTTCATTCGAGTCAGATTTATTAACACTTTTTGCTGTTATTTTTATCGAAAGGAGATTGTAATAAGCAACAAGTAATAGCAATTGAAATAATATCAATTTCATGAATTTATTTCATTATTAATTATAATTTTAATGAAAAAATTCAACCAATATCCTTTCTAATTTGAAATTTACATTACAAATTAGAAAACATCCCCCCTCCTCCTCCTTTCCCTTAACCTGAGTGCAATCAAAGTTTTGATAAGGTACTTTTAAAAAAATTTTCATCTAATATTTCAAGTATTATATAAATTTTAGATTGACTTTTTAAAATTTAATTGAAAGTTTTTTTTAAAAAAATTTTATACTTCAGGTTATATGAGGGACACATTTTAAAAGGATATGTATTTTTATCATTAAAAAGACATCATAAATTGTTTTCAAAAGAAAAACAAAAGTGGAAAGAACCGCTTCTATCACTCTTCTTGATCATATTTCAAACAAGAGAGATAGAGTTTTCAGAGAACTATCTTCGACTTTTTTTCTGATTTTCACTTCCCAACTGGTACTATGTTGTTTTTTTAATATACTGCCACTGTGAGATATCGCTGGGATTTCCGAGGAAGAAATTCCATGCGCTCCGCTTGGCTGATTTTGCGTTACTTCTCAGAATGTGAACTATGTGTTTTTGCTTGAATTTTATTTGTGTGAAAGGCACCACAAATTCAAAACAGAAGTGATATTTTTCATCTGCTTTTAACTTGTATCCATTTCGCACTTTCTTTTGTCTCAAATTCTTAGCTCGTCTGTTCAGTTGAAACACAAAAATTGCAAGGTTTAGCTAAGTAGATTTTGTTCATAACACTATTCGTATGACAATCCGAGAAATTTTAATAGAGTGAATACATACATATTTAGTATATCACGACTAAAATTAACTCTTTAAGGATTTAATGTGAATCATAATGTAATTGTATACAACTTAGTTGCATTTATACACATTCAATTCCTTTTTCCTGTATAAACTCGAATATGTCGAACCTTATTTGATTCAGATAAGAAATAAAATTTAAAAATTACTGAATATTTAAAACTGCATTAAGCTTATTTATAATACATTATATATTCTTTCAAATATAATGTGGATTTTTTTTCTTATTAACTTTTTGGTACTAACTTTCTTCTAACAAATATTTTGAAATCAGTTATATCTATTTTTCGTATCCGTTGCTAAATAACACTTTAAAAGTTTGTGGAGAATTTAGAGCTTACAGAATCTTTCATTTAATACAGCATCTGACTGCGGTTATGTATAACTTTTGCTTGTGGGAGTTATTAATTTTTATAAATATTTCCAAGTACTAATTTCATACCTTAGAATTTCTATTAAGTATTGTTCGTTATTTAGATTGTTCAATTTTGTATGAGAATTAGGAATCCGTATTGTTTTAACTCATTGTATTATGTGCCCAAAACCTTGGGCAGTGCATTCAATTTATACTGCCCAGATTTTTTTAAGAGATCAAACTTCAATTTAATTCAATAATCTCTCAGGTTAATATTTTCTGATTACGTCCTTCATGCGTATAAAGAATTCATTATAAAATATTTTATAAATCACTGCAAATTGCATTGTCGAAATTTAAACTTGGAGATGATTCAAAATTATTTCTGTTCAAAAGTTTGGGAATTTTTTTAAAATACATTACAATTTTTCTTATATTAATACATGAACAGTCTATATTTACTAATATGCTTATATTTAAAAATTTGCTATCTATTTGGAAAGATAATTAATATGTATTGAGTTTTAAAGTATTTTTTTTCTCGTGAATAAAAAAATGTATTCCATGAAATAAATTAATTCGATTATTTATTATTGATAGTAAAATGCCGATATCTTTCGGATTGTTGTGTGTGCATTTTGTTCATATTTTATATAATTTGAATGGATACGCATGTATATTTTTATCTCAAATTTTTCGACAGCGTGAAGAAATGCTGCATTTTACAGAAAAGAAAGCCGCTTTAAATTATTTCTCAAAAACTTTTTTTCCTCCAAAATAACGAACATACAACTTAAACGAAAATATGCTCTTTTCTTGTTATTTTATCTATCCTATCTAGATATAATTTTGTTTCAGATTGTCTTAGTGCTCTCCTCAGACATGAAAAATTCAATTGGAATTATCTACAGGTAAGTCATGTACCATTATCATCATGCTAAAAATTTAGTTATTCCTATAAAGTATACGCGTTGTAAATATAATATTAAATACCTTTAATTAGGTTCAACTTAAGAGCATATTCAAGATTTCAGAGACCAGGATGCATGTTATTAATTCGTGATGTTTTAGAAATTAATGATAAATTTGTGAAGATAAGGAAATTGTTTCCCTTATTTTTGTTATTAAATGTGAATAATAGACAAACTAATTAAATATATTGTGTGTGAATAAATCACTGAAAAATTTCAGACTCTGTGAAATTTCTAGTTATTTCTTATCCATCTTGTATAGACTCAGGTTAACCAATATACGTAAGATCTTTGTTGGAAATATGAGCAAGGGTCTGCTTCTGTTGGTCCGAAAACTAGCAGCACCTGTAGTCAGAAGTCTGGCTGGTCTCCTGTCTGCCTCACAACAATGCTTTTGAATTATGGCCAGATGACGAGGTCGACACCTGAGCCGTAATTTGTCTTAAGCTCTGTAGAAAGTGATGATGGACGTGGTCAAGTTATTAAGATTTGTGTAGCATTTTTTAAAACTATTTTTGCAATTTATTTTAGCATTACGCTCAACTTGCATTTAATTTGTGTAAGATTATCTGTTTTAAGTAAGATGAACCCTATATTTATGGAAGGAAAAAGAAATATTGTTGAAAATAATATACTTAACATTTCTGTGAAAAAACTGCAATACATCTATAGTTGCGTTATGCGAATTGATAATAAGAAGTTATTATATGTTAGAGTGAATAAGAAAGTTTGGCACCTCTTTTTATTTAATGTGAAGCCATGTTCAGTTGGAAAGATATCTTTCCTCTCATCTATAATACGACGCTTACAGAAAAAGTATGAGTACGGTTGAAATACTCGGTACAAAACTTTTGCCGTATATTCAAAAAGGAGAAATAGTTAGATTCATAATATCAGAAAATTAAAATAAAAAATCAGTACAAATGAAGTATTAAATTTCAATGTATTATTTTTAATGTTGTTTCCTCTCTCTTAAATTTTTGGGGAACTTCATATTCACATGATATATACTTATCTCTATTCTGCTAACGTATTCCGCAGAAACTTTACTACATCAGATAAATTTCGGAAGAAATTTCGTTTTGTTGTTCAACGTATTTTGAAAATTATATCTTTAAAAGTTATCTTTTATCTTTCCATTTTGATTGCGGAAAGGTTTGAATATGCAATATAGATCTAATTCATTATAAATTTTTGAAATTAAGTCCCAATAAGATGTGCTGTTCTATAATTTAGAGAAAGAAAATATCCAATGAAGGAATTCTACATTTTGTATTTCATAATTAGTTTTAAGATCTGAAAATGATTCGAAATATAAAATTTATTTTTCCATGTTTTGCGTGTTAGAATACTGGAAGATAATTCTTGAAATAAATTAGAGGGAGGGGGAATGTCAAACGTGTCTAGAGTGATAAATATTCTAGATTTTTCAGTTCCATTCCGTCTGCCTAGTCATTCTTAATTGGCTTATTAATTGATAAGGATGTAAAACAACTTAAATATGCTGAAGTCATTAATTAACCAAAAAAAGGAAAGGAAACCTCTATTATTCGAGTGTGCACCCTTGTCCCCACGTGGAGTATGTCGGTTAGAGACAGAGAAGACTTCTTATCTCTTCTTGTTCACGGTGGTCACTCCTCCGTGGTTGTCGTCCAACCGCTCCGAAGGTCAATTATTCCAACTAACTATCACACTCGCCCGATCACGTAAAGAAAAGAAGAGGGGAGGGGTGGCGAAGTGGCAGGGGCGTGAAATCTCTTGAGAGAGTGACCGGCTTGCATAGCTATTGGCGAAGAAAGCGCGTCGCCCGGGAAAAAAGGCGATCGCTCATTGGTCAGGAGAGCCAGACAGAACTTTCTCAAAGTCCAACGGAATCCAGAAAAATAATATAAGCAAACCAGAAAATAAAAATGCCGAGTGTTGGGAGGGGGGAGCCACAAACCGTGCTATGCATTGCGCTGAGAGGGAAGGGGGGGCAACAGGATAGAAAGTTAAAAATGGTGCTGGTTTCTGTAACGGTCGTCGCTGTTGTAGAGCTTGGTGGCAAACGAAATATTTGGAGCATTGGAGAGGATTATATTCGTCTGTTCCACGTCTTCTACACGTGTGCAAGTCTGCCTCCATTTTTATGCCGATTTGGACTTGGGGTAAGCATCGATGCATTTTTTTTCCCTATCTTATAATATTAAAAAAATTAACCTCTTAAAACGGTTGGATTCCTCGAATTTTTGTTAGAAAACGTGCATTTAAAGCGTGATTAAGATTTGCATTTGCAAATAATTTAAGCATACTAAATAGATTATGGAAAATCACATAGTTTCGTTGAAAGCAAAATACATATTTTTAAGAAATTTCTGCCGATTTTTTCAAACATTATTCTAAATTAGTGCAACATGGAACGTTTGTTGCGTTCATGAAAAACGTTGCAAAAATTAAGTGCAAATATATGCTTCCATGCTGCTTAAAACTGAATAAAAATGCTACAAGTGGAATTTTGTTCTGGTTTTTCCTATACGTGTGCAATAATTTTTGGATTAAAAAAATATAAATTTTTATAAAATGATTTGTAAAATTCTCTGTTTTAAAATTTGTGCACTTTTTTTGAATTTCCACTTCCCCAAAATGCATTAATATAAAAATTCTCCTTAAACGTATCATCGCATTTATAGGTTCAAGTAATTTTTCCTTTAAATGCTTAATTTTCAATTTGCGTTAAAAAAGAAGAGGAAATTGACTTTTAATTTAAAAATATCACCTAGCTGTACGCTTAAGCTTTAGTAATCTTAATATATAATTTCTTTGGTAAACTGACCTTAATATATATTAAGATGATTTTATATTTTGTGAGAGATGAGAGAAAAAATACGATGTCTCTCTTGCTTTGTTTCGTTTTCCTTTAAATTATAAGCACTTCAAAAAGTAAAATCCATTACTACAAAATAAAATTTTGAAAAAAATCTGACGGCGATTTCAGTCGTGAAGAATTGAGCTAAAGTAAAGTAAATGGTAGTATCTTGAATTGTATTTGTTCATATCGAATTAAAATTTTATGTATTTTTTTATGGCTATATTAACCAGTAGAAGCAAATTTAGTTTTTCAGTAAAATATAAAATTGTTATTTCCTTTTACCTTAAGAAGAAAAGAAAAGTTTTTCAGATAGGAAAAAAAAAAAAAAAATGCTACAATTTTTGCAACGTATTCTGGCTGCCTGCATAAAAAGAGCTATTTCATCTTAATATGATTCTCTGTTCGTATCATTTTTTTTTCTACGTTAAAATGAGGAAAATTTCTTAATTTCAAAATTATGAACACACTATCATATTGAATGTTTAACGCACACAAATATATATAAAAATGAATTACCACTGTACCTGGAAATGTGATCCAAGCTAGGATCTTGCTTTGCCATAATTGGTAGGGGCAACCTTAAATTAATGTTTTTTTATAAAAAAAAAAAATGCAAGAAAACGATTGAAAAGCTATACAAATATTCATTGTGTCATTGCAGAAATTCACCATACTAAATAATACAAAAGTAAAACATTAGATCTAAGCAAGTATAATTAATGTTAAGAAAACACTTATTTCAAACCATATTTAACTTAAATTCTAAAATCTCTCTGTGCTGTAATCTCATATATTCACGTAAAATGTATTATTGGAAAATTTGTTAAATAACTGAACTGCTTAGGGAGATATTTGAGAAGTTTTAGAAAATGCAAAATCTCATAGTATAAGATCTAAAAAATCAAGAGAAAAAGATCTGGAAAAAATGTTTAGGAGTGATAATTTCTCCTTCGACGAACAAAAATATAAAAAGTTTGACTCTTACGCCGTTTATGATGAGCAAATATTTCAGAATCAGCATAAAATATTTAAAGAATTTTCAAGGATTTACTACATATGGTTATTTATACAGCTTAAAATAAACTGAAAATGGGTCTATAAATCTAGAAAAAAATTCCAACATCTTTCTTTATTTCCCTTCTAAAAAATAATTCAAAACAGATATCTTGGGTCTCCTATTTGAGTCGTGGAATGTTCAATCGAAATTAAATATTTGACAAAAAAATTACTTTCTATTACTCTTAAAAACTAAGTAATTTTATTAATTAATTTCTTGGTTTAAAACTCCTAATAAAAAAACTCAGTCTTTGTTTCAAAAATCATATCAATTACCCTTTCAAATTTCAGCTATTGTACATAATTATCCAACAAAATTTTTTACCATCTAGTGTGATATTCGCAGAAAAAATTGTATTAATACAGATTATTGTAAATTTAATAATACATTTTTTGAGGGAGGGGGATATTTAAATTACATATACAATTATTTCAATTCTTGGAAATTTTTGAAAAATATAGAAATATACAGTTCTGTGGACCTTTGAGTTTTGATCATGTTAGGGCAATATTTCCTAAGTTAGTTACTAAGAAAAAAAAAATTATTTAAATTGAACTGAAATTTTTGTATATAATCTAGTTTGACGAAGGACTGAAGTATTTCAGTTTATTGTTGGTTTATATAAAAGAAAACACAGGCATTTTTGTGTTATATCAGCAAAACGAGTATAAACTGAGCATGTATTAAATTTTAAGTTTTTTAATGGAAGCATATATGAATATGACCACGAAACTTTAACAGCTTCTGTTTAAATAACATTTCGAAGAAATTTTCTATTTCCAACAAATGATTATAGAAAGGGTAAGTTCTCCAACATGGTACTATGGTAATATGTACTCCAATTATGGTATAAATGCAAACTATTTTTTTTTAAAAAATCAATTTTAAGTATTTACAAACAATTGTTTTCAAAAATGTCGTTGCAAAATTTTGTTTATATAATTTTGAGCGATATTTAATTAATTCTAAATCAGATTATTAAAAAAGGGAAAAAATGCTGCTTTTTTAAAATTGGGAATTTAAAATAAACTTCATTTGCTCGAAAAAGATTTCTCCATGTTGATACTCGTATAAGAAGAAACAAATAATTTGAGACTATTAAAAATAGTGCGTAACTAAAAATGATCAAATCGGTTCTTTTCACTTACCGAGAAATTCTTGAAAAATTCTGCAAATTGTTATTTTTTTGTAAAAAAAATAAGTCAGTGCCAAGCTAAATTGAAAATATTGAGTTTAACTGAATAACGAAACTGATACTTAATCGTACATATAAAGAAAGGTATCTGTATAAATTTCGATTAAACTTCATAATTTTAATTGAATTAAATAATATTTTTCAAAAAAATCTTTAATTCAACATTAATTTTTAAAATGCCTTTTTATTTTTATTATTTTCGGATCAAGACTTTTTTCCGTCAGTTTTAGTATAATATTTGGAAGTATTAAATTAACTTTTTTATTTTTTTGAAAATTTTAAATGTTTCAAACATGCTATTGGTTTTTCCTAATAAGAATAGATGCTTAAAGTAGGATAGATAGTATTTAGCAGTGGTCTTCAAACTGGGGTTCCACAAGGCATACCCAGGGGCTCCACGAGTCAGAATAAAAAAAATTGAAAGGGAACTTATAAATATGTATGCAAAATGAATTCACGTTCTCTATGAAATTTGTATAATTAAAAGTATCTAAAGCTCATCTTATTCATTAAAACTGAAAATTTTATTTATGTATGGTAACTTTATTTTTTGCTGCACTTTTTAAACTTTTATTATAATATAATAAAAGAATATTAAAACACACATTTTATCTTTGTATATATATATATAACTTCCTACTAGATTGTGAATATTCTATTGTTTACTATCTTGGGTTCCACGATATAATTTTATACTCGTTCGCACAAATGTCTTGAAAAACTAAATAGTTTTCTAATGGAAAATTGACCTTTTTTCATTCCTCCTATAATGAAGGAGATTAAAGAAACTATCGGCAGATTCGATGTTAAAATCTAAATTAAAGCAAGAACGGCTCTTAAATTTTTTACATTGCAAACTCTCTCATGCAAAATACACAGCATATCCGAGACAGTTATAAACAGTTTAATGCCATTTAGAAAATTATGTTTAAGTGAAATATATTTTTTAATGTGAGTGAGTGGCTACAAAAACAAATTCAACCCATAATACGTAATACGAATGCATTTAATTCTCAATAGATTTTGACTTTTACAGTTTGTGTGAAAAAAAAGCAAGCATCTATCCCAGCTACTAATTATAAAGCATGAGTATGTGTCACTTGGATCACAAATTAATATTATTAATGAGTAAATTACATGAAAAAAATAGATTCGAATTTTTTAATAATAAATGTAATACATTTTAAAATTTCCTATACATAAGTACCTATAACATGCTGATCTAATTTAAATATTATTTTGAGATATATTCCTCTAAGATGTCTGTGGAATGGGGTTCCACGAAAACACTTTCTAGTTCTAGGGGTTCCACGAAAACATCAAATTCAAAGATTTCCATGAATTGAAAAAGTTTGAAGACCACTGGTTTAAAGCAAGGGATATTTCGTATTTATAAATTGTTAATACACAGAAAAAGAAACGAAATGCTAATAATTTTGATTCGTTTTTCTCATTACTGAATAATGTTAGGTATATATGATTCTCAATCTTTTTGAGATAATTTCTCAGTAATTTTTTTTTTAAATATGAGTGTCTTGTTTTAATACATAAATTAGTAAATTTCAATCTACTATAGGAGTCTTTGCTTGTCCGCAGTTTGTTTTTGAGAAAACCGGCTCTCTTTATATCTCGCTTATTAGAGAGACAGTCTATGGTTTATTTAGAAGCTCTAAAACAATTAACGTATTCCTTATGATTAGTGATATAATTTATATGATGCAAAGTTTTAGACTTATATAACGTTTTGAAAAAAAATCAGCTTTCTAAGTAACAATTTAAGCAAATGTAAATTAATTATCATTTTTTCAGTTCAGTTAAATGTTCAAGATATTAATTTCACAAAACAATAGAACAAATAAAACAATAATTGAAATATATTTAAATTTTGAAGTGCTAATATTTGAAGAGCTCAAGGGATAAGAAACATTACAATTAAGGCCGCCTATCTATTATAGTGGTTAGTGACGCTGAATGCGGTGCCTTAGGGACTGTGTGGGTTCAAATCCCGGAGAAGGCGTGAATGTTTGTAAATGTATAGATATAACCGTCGAGCCGCAAGTCCTCTCGTGAGGTTGGTGGAAGGGGAAGAGAGGTGGGAGGCCCCGATCATCCCCATGGTGTTTTCCCTCAAAATTGGGGCGAGACTGAGCAAAATCGTACTATCACCTGCAGGGTGCTCAAATCTAAGGCTAACGACAGGCGTAAAAAAATCTAGCCCTTAGCCGCGATGAATTTCGTGGACCTTTCTGATGTTACTGTTGATCCGGTAGCATTAGTAATAATAACATTACAATGAAGACTTTTAAGATACAAAGTGTGTTGTTCATTTAAATTGAATTACTTTATACCATATTGTTTTAAATTTCTCTTCTACTAAATGATATGCGAAATTCCAGAGTTCAAAAAGATAAGAGTTCAGATAAAGCAAGTTATCTTTTTTTAAAAAATTATCTTTGGAATTAAATATTGGATATTATTTTTTAACACGTTTATTAACCATTATTGATTTTATTGAAAAAAATAAAGTTTAACTTAAATGATTATAATTTATTCACATTTTTTTAAAATTTGTAACGTTCTTAGTAAAAGCACTAGTATTAAAATTAAAGTCCGTTCAATCAAAAGAGTAATTTCTAGATTGTCGAATACATCAGTAATTCATAAAAATCGGACAGAGACGTATTTCTATGATATAACTATCTCTGATTTTATAAAGTTCGTCTTAATTTATATTTACTCGCTGAAAACAGAATTTTAGAAATGACTACTCATTTTATATGAAATTTGTTTTTGAAGTATTTTGTAATTTTAAGATTTTATTTGAAATCGCATGGCCAAATAACATTTTAAAGTATCTTTAGTAATTGTATCCATAATTTCACCTTTTGTTTATAGAATGAATGACTTTGAGGATTTATGACGCAGGAGCCAATTAATTTGCTATAGTCTTTTTATAGAAGAAGAATATTGTGACTAGCGATAATTTCTCTCATAAAGCAAAAAATAAAATCCTAATAAATAATACAAATTTTTGAAAGCTATTTTAGCTTTTCATTTAAATGTTCTTAATATATTTTTACCTTCATAATGTAAATAAATAAATGCGCGAGACAAATACTAAGGAAATATAAAAGTTGAATATTTGTTAATATTTTTCATATTGTAATTTTAATCATTAAGTAGTGGTTACCCCTTTGTTTAAAGTAATTGATACGATGTGAAAGAAATTGCATATTTATTCGTATTTCATATTACAGTCCGTGCGGATGTTTCTTTATGAAATAATTCAGCTCAAGAGTTGGAAATTTTGGGGAATGTGATACCGCCATTTTTCTATGTCCTTGTCTTTAGTAGTTTCTTATTATTTATTAAATATTTTATTTAAATGTACCGAAATCATTTGAATTACTCATGAGACGATTTTAACTTTTTTTAAATCCAAAATTCTCGAAAAATATTCTAATTAATTTTTTTATTTGCTTCTTAAATATTAATTTATTGGAAGACAGTATAATATTTTTTTCAACCCCATATTTTTTTTCAAATTTGCATTTTATTGGCAAATATGTAAGAAAGAAATGTCGTTTATTAAAAACGTTTGTAAAAGTATATTTAGAAATGGGGAAATTTTTTATGCTTAACGATTTTCTAGACGAAATCTTTGATTTTATTTCCCTCTTTTAGCACTATATTACTATTAGAATATATAATTGAACTCTTAATATGAATAGAGTTGAAAGAGGGAGATTTTTCGCTATTTTGATTCAAACTATTTATATCATTTTTGGGATTCACATGATTTCGCAATCAATTTTTAATTGGTTGATATCAGATATAGTTCAGGGAGTGTGGCAGCTCTACAAATGTATCTTATTTGATTTGTTCATACATTGGAATCTAGAGCTTCTCAAAAATTAAAAAGTGACCTTTTTCCTCCCTTCGTTTTCTAAGTTTTTTATAGTACGAAATTCTAATTTTAAATGCAAAACTTATTCTCAACTTGTGCAATTCATAATTAAGTTCTCTCTTAAAAATATATATTTCCTTTACCTGCATAAAATAAATCTTTTATGGGGGAACTGCGTGTTAAACTCAATTGTAAAATTGACTTAGCTATTGCTTAATAATTTGGAGAATTTTATATAAATACACACTGGCCTCTAAAAGTTAAGGTACAACACACACAATGTTTTCTCGTTGTTCAGCATTAAAAAAATAACAGTAACAGTTTATATGAATGATAGTAACGAAAAGATTTTCTAAAATCAAATTTTCGTATCCTTGCATGTACATTTTCTGCAAGAGATTGTTGATCTTCAATAGTTGGTAATTGCGTTGACATCTAGACGAGTACCAATGTCTAGAAGTTATTTACCTGCTTCATTTAGGAGGTCGGATAGAGGGAATTATCACAAGCGGTTGCTGTTAGACCTCTCGTAGTGTGATCCATCGACTGTCCAATCGGTTTAAATCAAAAGATTCTGTGTCTAGAAGGTCGATCACGAATTTCAACCCACAAGGGGGAAACTTATTTCTCTTTCAGCACGAAAGAGTAGGAGCTCTATTATACCCCAGCTCGTAGCAGATCATTTTGTCGTATCAGGAACAAGATGGAGTGTGCAGAGGTATCTTCAAAATGCAAGTCTCTATACTAGACGACCAGTTGTGTGTCCCCTTAACTGACGACAGAGATGCGCATGTTTATGTAAGGTAAGATAACACCTTTCCTGGTCTATAGACAGCTAAGAACTTCTGTACTCTTCACAGACGATTCCAGGCTCACACTGTAGAGTGATTTAGGGAGTCTGCTGATCTGGTGGAAACAATGCACTAGATACAACCAATCGAACATTGTTGAAAGACACAGTTGCAGAGATGGTGCAATCATGGTTTGGACTGGGATCTTTCGTGGTAATCACACTGACCTGCATATGCTCCGTGGGAGAATCTTCTTGATCCATGTGCCATTATTATTGGCAATGAATTCATTTTGATGGATGAGAATGTAGTTTTTCATTGAGATTTGCTTGTTGAGAATGGTTTTGAGAATCACGGTTTAAAGCGAATGGAATGACCATCTCAATCTTAAAACCTGAATCAGTTAAGAGTATATTTGGGACTACCGTGGAAGAGACGTTGCAAGCTTGTTCCTCCTCCAAAGTTGTTCCATGAGCTAGAACAAGGGTTATTCCATGTTTGTGTGGTCTTCGCTTCCCATTTTGATGTCTGACAACTTAATTGGCCTCATGAAAAGTCGATACTGCCAGTACATTGCACTAAAACTGTGGTCCGCGGACCCCCGGAAATCCGCATCGCCTTTCTAGGGGGTTGAAGGTCTCTCATTTAATGTCAAGTTTTCACTGTTTTACAAACTCAGATAAGCCTCGTGGAAAAATTGAAAGATGTGCCATCCTAGACTAGATCACTAAATTGCCCCAATGAAAAAAACTATTGAAACATGCATTTCGACCAAGAATATTAGTCTTATTTTTATTGTTTGCAACTGCACACACATAGCCATTACAACAACGCAGTTTTTAAAATTAGATGTTAATTGTTTTCTCAAAGGGAATTTTTTAAAAAAAAAGTCTGAATAAGTAGCAAGGGGAGTATTAGGATTATTGAAGAACCTTAAAATAACTCATCCGTAATGTGTTGGCAGTCAGGGTTGGGTGTTCAAAATCTTGGAGGTCCGCTATGTCAAGTTGATACATAAAAGGGGGCCACGGCGTTCTTAAATTTAAGAACCGCTGCACTAAGGAGTGGACACGTTAGGAAAACCATTTTTATAATGTTTAGACGACATTTTACCTTGATGTACTGTTTTTTTTTCTTCAAGGATAGATTTTCCTGCCAAGAGTGCGTTTTTTGTTGTAAATCATCTTTGTGTTAAGTTTATGCAAATTTCTGTGTCCCATTCATTAAAAAACAGTTAAGTGTACACATTTAATACATATTCCTTATTTATATGTCCATTCATTTTCATGAAAAACAAAATGAATTTTAACTTTTGGAAGCCAGTGTATATATATATATATATATATATATATATATATATATATATAATTATTATTAGTGAGATTCCATTTAATTATAAATTTTTGGTTATTCCAGAAAATGTAATTTTTAATCATAAAAAAATAGGGCTTTTAAAAAGGATTCGAGAAAACTACCTGAATTTTATTAATTAACACTATGGGATCTTTTAAAAAAATCTTCCTTTTTAATTTATATTAGGATAGTATTTTATTTTTTGGCTTATTTTTAAATCAAATAATGGAAAATTAATGTAGGTCTAGGTAAGAGTAAGAATTTCGTATGAATAATTTTAATATTTTATTTTCTTTTTCAGCTTATTATTATTATCATTATTATTAAAATCGGATATGGTAACTTTATTATCTGGAAGAAAAATTTTCCTTACTATCTTTAAGACAGTTATGTGTGCTATTTCTCGAATTTTTTTTCTTCCATTTCATTGACACTGCTTAGCTAAAATTGATATTGTGCCGTAAATCTAAACACTCTAGCTTTAAATTACTTTACATTTCATTGTCTCGTATCATTGGAGGCAATGCCACTCCCATTTTTGGTAGTTTTCAAATTTGTGTTAATTTTCTTTTACGGGTTTCTCTAAATTTTGAAAAATTAATACATTAATTCACAAGTTTCTTTTAAAAAAGAAATCCCGCTGTAAAATAAGATAATTTATTTGTACTCTGAAATCATTAAACCTAAGGTTATTTTCAAAAAAAAACTTATCCCTTTTACAACTGTAATTGCCGTTGAATACTCAGCTAAAAATCAACACTGATGATAAACATCTGTTTTAAGAAATCCAGTAGACGTACAGAAGAGATGAAGATCTGCTGAATGTGTTGCATTTGCAGCTCACTTCTACCCGTAGATCCGAACTTGTGTCCCATCATTACCACAAGTTTGATTTTACGGGCTGATGTGGGTTGGAACTTTTCTTTCGGAAGAGAACACATCTGCTGCAAGACATGTTGGACAAAGTTCTGCTCCTCAACCAAGTCAAGTGTACAGAAGCAATGGAATATAATCATGTTTTGAAGAAAATATTCATTTTTTTACCATTTTTTTAAAAAATTATAATTGAAATCGCATTATAACAATATTTTATTCGTATCTAAGAGAAAGCAAATAAATTAATTTTGAATCGTAAATAGTTTTTCTGCTCGTAGGTATTTTTTTAAATCTTTCCTTATTGGTTTTCTTCCGATTCTTTCATTTCCTGAAATTATTTTTAAATTGATTATACTGAACATTAAGTTCGAAATGAGCTTTTAAAAATAGCACAAAATGTTTAGGTTGTTCTAATAACTATAAAATGTTTAATAAAAAACATAATATGATGACTGTCTGAAAAGGAAGTATTATAAAGTGTTAAATGATTTATAATATTATAGTAAAAATCAATTGTTTTGACATGTTTCTTTAGATAAATATAGTTTTGCAACAGATAATGCTCAGTTTAAAAATGAGTGTATACTAAAATTTTATACGGTCAGATTTATACGCTATATACTAGTCCATCTAATTAAATTTCTTTTATAATAAAAGTTGACAAACAAAATGTTAAATGTTTGTCGAATATTCTTGTAATTTGTATGCTGTCTTTGTTTATTTGAACGAATACCTGTAGTTTTAAAAATCGGCTAAATACTCTTTGAAGAAATCGGAAGCTTGTTATTATGATCTGAATTATATTTACTGTAGTTAAGTATAAAATGTTTCTTAATTTCATTATTGGCGACATTAAATTTCCTTAAGTTAAGACATTAAATTCAAAAGAAATGTGTAATAACTGAAATTAAATATTACTTTTTTTCTCGTCACAACATTTTTCTTTTAATGCATGAAAAAAAATTTACTACATTGTTTTTCAGTAAAAATAAAGTTTTAAGGCATTTTTCTATTTAATCAAGTAAAAATTTCCGTGTTGTTTATTTTGGTTACAGAAGAGATTTATATGCAAGTAAAATATATAACTACTTCATTCATTTTCTTATTACTTTAGTAATGTTAATGACATTGTGATATTTTTAATTTCAAATGCTCTTTGTTCTCAATTTTCAATGGTTGCCGTAGCCAAATGATCATAGTGAGGAACTCGTGGACGGCATATTTTGTCTAGTTCGGTACCATTGAAGACTCACCTTGTGGAGGGGCTGATGCACGTTGAATCTGGTGAGGCTAAAATCCTCCTTTTGGCGTGGTGGGGAAGTTTAAAGAGTGGGGTGCCATTTCGCTCGACTGAGATTCAAAACAAGGAGGTCTGTCGCGAATAACCCTAGGGTCGCTTCAAAGTGTGACATTAGTCAACAAACAATCAAGACTAATTTTAAAAAATTACTTAACTTCTGAAGTCATGTGAATGAAACCAGAAAATTTGTTTATATATTCTACACACCTTATTTTAGTTAACTTGTTTCAAAGATAGCTTTTTCATTGAAAATTTCTGAGATTACACTGTATGAGAGGGGCTCTCAAATCTATCTGTTATGTTAAAAATACCGCCATGAATCTACAAATTTGGCATTATGTATTTTATGAAAACTTAATGACAAAAACAAAAAAGTATCCAGTTTTAAATGAAATTTAATTGCAATGCCACCAGCTGACCTAATGATAAATTCGTATATCTTTAGTGAAGATTGAAATGCACGCAGGTGTGGATTGCAACCTTTATGTGAATGGGAAGAACATTAGATAGGAGTTCAGTTAGTCTTAATTTAAACTTGACTGTGAAATGATCCATATAATTTCAAAATTTTGAGCATAATTAACGTAAAAAAGTTTTTCTAAATATTATCTTATATGTATATTTGTAATAGTCATTTACTAATTGCAATGAATGTTTAAAAATTATTTTTGATTTTCTCAGTCACAAGCATTTCTTTCCTTAAAACTTGAAGAGTAAGCAAACAAGATTTTAAGTAATGTAGTATTTATTGATTAATGGAATAATATTTTCAGATCAGTAAAAAAAGGAGCATCCCTTATATTTTTTGAATTTATCTTGAGTTCTGCTAACTACAATTATCACTACCCCATGAGTTAGCCATTGAGTAAAATTCCCCAAATGATATGTAAAGGCATCAAATCGAAGCTTGTTCATAAATTTCAGTAAGCTTCATTCCGATTCTGGTGACAAAAGCAATATAATTTAACTTGGGCGACTTTTGATACATTAACATTAGAAACAAAAGCTCGCTTTTCTTTTTGATCGAAGTAATTTGTTTGCCAATTATTTACGTTAATTTGTTTCATTATAATAAAAATCTCCGTAGACATCAAAGAATAAGTGCCGCTTTTAAAAAGATACATTTCATTTCTTTAAGAATATCAGATCTTATCTCTTTATTCCTGACCATTCAAAACGTCTATAATTATACATTATAAAAGGTGAAAATGCTTCCGCTGTGTGTTTTATAATAATTCTTCATTTCTTGCTTGAGAAATGAACCGTGATGATGGAAACCTTTTCTTCTATGCTGAGGTAGAAAGAAAACGAAAAATTTCA
The DNA here is from genome assembly GCA_019973955.1 of Trichonephila inaurata madagascariensis. Taxonomy (NCBI): domain Eukaryota; kingdom Metazoa; phylum Arthropoda; class Arachnida; order Araneae; family Nephilidae; genus Trichonephila; species Trichonephila inaurata. The sequence goes on along the minus strand of BMAV01013684.1, from coordinate 213,300 downwards.
AGTTCACATTAGAAACAATGAGGTCCATTATAAGGTAGTGTGGTATTCCGAGCTTTGAATAGTTCGAGATAATTGGTGTGCTTAGTTGATTTTTTCCCCTTTTGTTTTGAAAATAATTTTCAGATTTGAATGAGAAGCAAGTTTAAAACTTTTCTGAAGCAAAGGGTTGTAAAAATATTAAACGGTGTGAAATAATAAACAGATATAATGAAGTTATTATAAAGTAGAAAGTTTTCGGTATATTTTGAGAATTTTTCATGTTATTAAGTATTATGTTAGAAATTGTTCATGTCAAAAGAGACAACTAATTTTGGTATGAACTCTTTCAACTATTTTTTTTAAATTAATTGAGTAGTTTAATATTATGTTTAGTTAAATGTTCTTGCTCATTAAACTTTTTCATAAAATTTAATTGAAATCGAATAATGAATTTGCAAACTTTATTTTTAAATGCCCCGTTGGCAATTACTGTAACAATATATTCCAACTTCCTGTACAATTTTGCTTATCTCTCTGTTAGTTCTTATTGTTTATTCTGATGATAAGAATCAGATGGATGCTTTCTTTTTACATTAAAATTTGTATTGTTTGGAAAAACTCGTATTTTTGAAAAGTGTTGAATAAAGCAAAAACAAAAAAGTTTAAAACTAATGTTATGATAAATTATGTATAAAATGTGTGTATATAACTTCAACATATAGCTAACTATTCGTTCGTTGGGAAATCTTATTCTAATTCATTCTAAATAATTTTAGACTTTTTAAAATTATTTAAAAACCAGGTCAAACTAAGCCTGTTGATCATTTTAATCACACAATTGATTTTTTTTCTTTCTCAATTCCATACACTTGCATTTGGTAATAATCATTGTTTGAGATTAAATGCGTTAACGGTTTTCTAAAAAATACTCATGTTTTTGATTTGTACAGTTACAGGAATTATATTATATGTCCAAATTATATAATTTATAGAAGCATCTGAAAAATGTTTTATTCAATGCTTTTATAAAAGTTTTTTTTTTTCCTGCAGAATTTTCGATTTCAATATGTTCTATAGAAAAATATCAATAAAAATATTATTAAAAAGTATCGAAATATATATTTGCCTTCTTGCACAAAAATTATTAATTATTGGATCATTTTATACTATTTCTTTAATTTGTCGTATGGTTTACAAAATTTATTGCTTTGTTAGCTGTTTATTATTTAGTTACAATTTCGAAACGAAATACTACTTTGTAAAAAAAATTCTTATAAGTCTTTTCAATTAGCGTCAGACACTATTTTTAAAAGAGAATTAGGAAAAAATTTCGTTTATGGAATTAGGGAAAATGTGAGCCATTTATATAATTCTTGTACGGAATTTGAAAAATATAAAGCCTTCAATTTTCACTTTTTGACTCGTGTTGATTCAGCACAACTATACATATAAATAAATTCCGAAACTGCTTAATCAGTTTTAATTCGAAATTTTTTTATTTTTAATTCTTTCTCTTTGCTCTGATATAATTTAATAATCATTTTGATATGTATATGTTGAATGTGAATACTTGTGATATGAGCATTTAAACAGCTCATCAGCATTTTTACTTCTTTTTTCCCGTTAATATAATTTGCGTTATAAATTACAATAAGTAAATATTTTTATAATATTTTATCTTCTAAATATGTATCTCATAAATATTTCAGCGAAACAAAGTAATCAGATTCAAATTCCCTTAGCGGTTTTAATTTAATTTCGCTTTGTTATAAAGATACTAAACTAAATCTCAGCGTGGTATAGATATAATTTTATTGAAACGCGTTACTTTTTCAATATATATGGTTATTGCTAAAATTATTAATACGTGTATGTATGTATATATATATATATATATATAGTAAATATAATTTGAAGAATTTTCGTTTATGGGTTTTATGAACATTTTTTATAATGTTACTGTAAATGAGTTTCCCTGAGAAGAATATGAATTTATCGCAATGCACATTGCATCAACTTTTACTGAAGATTCGCGTTATTTTTTAAACAGCATGGACCTCTAAAATATTCAATAATATTTGCATGTTAAGATATACTTTTTAATCAATGAACAATTACCTCTATCAAGGACATTCTAAGTTATCGATTGGATATTTTAGGCCAAGAGAAAAATAAACATTCTTGTAATAGACTGTCTACCCCTGCAGAGGCAGGATTAGTGCTTTCTGTCTATCTAACAAACGCAGAATGATAAAGCTCATATGCACTTAGGGTATTTGTAAAGTACATTTTTAACATCTGCTATGAGTACAAACGCGCTAATTTTTAGCACCTTTCACTTTTTTAATTGAAGTATTATAATACTTATCTTGAGATAAACTAATTTTTTTTTTCAAATAAGTGAGGGAAATACAAAAATATGCTTGTATGTATGAGTTGGATGATTAGTAGCAAAGTAATTGTGATTTAAATTATATAGAGTTAATCATCACTATATCTTCTTAATTGCACCATTGCCGCTAAAAAAATCGTACATTGTCCTTAATAATTCACTGATCATTTCTGTTAGCTAATCTAGACTTGTGTAAGAAAAAAGTGTAAGACACAAAAGTCTTCCATAGACTGTAAGAGGTAAAGAAATCAAATATTAGTTCAAAATTTTTGTGCTTATTTTCACTATTCATTGTGACATAATTTCTCATTATATGAGCTAGTATTTACGCTGCGCAGTTTAATCTTAAGGTATTATCTGAATTCATACATCTTTATAGTCCAAAAACGAGCATTGTGTGTTCACAGGATTATATCATAAGAATTTTTTCCCATTCTCATCGTGATTTCAGCATAAAAGGCTAGCTTTCTACCATGAGGAATTTTTCGATCATAGTAAGATATCAATCATCTTTCGAGATTTAATAACCTTGTGGGAAATGAGCTGAAAAATGCCTATTGTATTTGTTAATTGTTTGAGATCTATAGATTATATAGTCGAGATGGAATTTTTTTTACAGCAAATTCGTAAACGCGACCCTTATTTTGCATTCATTCAACAGTTTTTTCTATAATCCTACAAAATTTTCAAAGTGAGTGTATTATTAAATTGCAAGTGCACACATCGTTTTGAATGCAAATATAAATTTGTGTCCGAACTCGGAGCCCGAACGTACACAAAATAATTTATGTTGAATAATATCGATATAAGAACGAATTTAATCTTAGTTTTTTTTATATTTCGTTTAAAATAACCGTTGCAAAAATATTTAGGTACAAAATGGGTTAGCCATTAATTTGCGCTTTTACAAAATCTTAGCCACTGTAAAAAACTTAGAATGTCATTCTAGTGATTGGGCTTTTTAAGAAAATCATTTTAATTTTTGGAATTATATTTTTATTTTTGAATTAACACTTTTGTAATTAATAGGATAGTTTGTTTTTAAATTTATGACTAATGCGTTTTGTTTTGAAGAATTTATTTTGTTTTGAAGCATATTTATATATAAACATTTTAGCAATTAAAAGCTATGGAAACCTCACTCCTATTTTTAGCATAGGCTCTTCATTACAGCATAAATATTTTTAGCCGTTCAATATAATTATTTTAATTTTTCTTCTCTCAAATTCTACTTCAATGGGCATGTAAGATAAGTATGTTATTCGAAAATTTACCGAAAATGCTAAATCTTATGTATAGATTTGATTCCAAATGTTAAGTGTTTTTATTTGCCTCTGTTTTCAGATATTTTTATGTTTTTTTATTTTGCATTTCATCATAAATTTATTTGTAGAGAATCATTTTCATTCAAACACTCTTGCCAATACATTATTATAGTATTTATAAATATTCATTATTTGATAATTTAATTAATAGAAATTGAAGAAAAACCTATTTATCGCCTCCTCAATTTCATTATGCATTTATTTAGGTGTAATGAATTTAAAGTGATGAATGGGAGACTAAAGGAACATGCTAAAGGGCATTGGAGATATCCAATGGCCAGTTCCATCGAAAAAATTCATTGAAGACCAACATTTCTTGGAAAATCGACCTGCCGTGTAAAAGGGCCGATGCACGTTAAATCGGACGAGATTGAAAGCCTTCACTTTGGTTTGATATGGAAGTTTAAGAGTGTTGGGTGCCACAGCTAAGATGTCCTCATCATTTGACAGAGGCTCAAAATTATGAAGTCCGCCGCCAATAGCCTTTGTGTAGCTTTAATGTGCGATGCTATGAGTAATTAGCAGTCAAATTAAATTTTCTCCATAAATTCACAAACTCATTTCTGTAAAACCAAAAGTATTTTTAAACAAGTAAAAAAAACATTTAGTAAATTAACTACATAAAATTACGTCTTGTTTAATATGCAGTTGTGTGTATGGTCAGAAAATAATATAATTTTATTCCATTTCATGAAATAAAATTTATTATATATATTTATTTAATATATATAAGTTCATTTAATATGAATACATTTTAATTATTTGATAGAATTTTTCTGACAATTTTGCCTTTTATTCTATTTAGTATTGAATACTTGATTAGAGGCATTATTAAAGAAAAATATTTGTATGTAAAATATTATTCTACCCCTCTCATCCTTTTCATTTCTTGTCATGAAAGTTTATTGATATGGCCACAATAAAATACATAAAACAAAGCCCCATTAAGGACCTTCAATTTAGATATATTTTGAAATAACTAATTTTGCGAAAATTCACATTCGTGTAATTCAAAATGAAATTGTAATTAACCTTAAATAAAAAAACGGCTCTGTGGTACTTACTCCTTTGAAGGATCAGTATAATTTCAGTCATATCGATATCAAAGTATCATTAGTAAGTGGTTTAAAAAGCGCTTCAATATAAATATTCTCAAAATAATGATTTCTAAAAATTTTAATATCAATTTACAATGAACTAACTTTTTTTCAAGATTCTGAGGTGTAATAGTATGATAATGACTATTTGGGATATTTTAGACTTTTTTTAAATGATGGTTACATAAACATGAGAGGCAATGGTTGTCATCTGTCCATTCGTTACTCTTACAGTGTACACTTCTTTTATATTAAGTCACTCTTTGCAATGATTTATGTATATATAATATAACCGAGTCATATATGAAGCTTTTTACCTTATACTTTTCTTATTAACTTTCGAATCATATGAATATCTTTTCAAACTCTGTTTTACACTTGATTCGGGCCATAGTGGTCGCTCCCAAATGTAATAAAAGCATAATTCTAAATTTTAAAGTTTTTCTCATAATTCTTAAAACAAATCTTTTGCGAATTAAATGCAGATTTTTCCCTATGTGTTTCTAAAAACCAATCTCAAAAATATTTTATGCCATTTTATGAATTTAATGAATTTTTTGTCTTGCCTTCACTAAAAAGCAATTAAGATTTCACAGAGTCTTTATTTTTTTCGCATTTTCGATTGCAGTCTGTAGCCGAACGTTACCGGAAGAGATAACTTTTTTCAAAAAAGACCGCCCTTTCCATAAGAGCAGTCGGCGCATGGCGCGAGTCCGTTAACTCGCAGTCTGTCAACCTCTCTATATGCTCAGGTGATCAAACACCTTACGCGCTTCTGTACTGTCGACTCGGCGGCGCTCAAAAACAAAAAGGGAAAAGTAATTATCCGTCTTAAGGAAATGACGGCAAATCAATAAGTTGCCCCTTTCCCACTCCGACCTCTGTGCTTTTCTCTCTCGCATGGCTGCGAGAAAATATGCCAGGAAGGGTTGTTGCAACCTCAGTGCAATGCCATCTACGTTTCTTATAAAAAAAAAAAAATTATGGCCACTTTGAATATTAACGTGCTGTGATTAACATGAATTATATATACTATTGTGTGAATCTGTTTTCAATTGATTGCAAATATCCATGATTTTTCTGTTCTGCTCTAGGGGAAAAATCAAATTATTTACCCCACATTTTTATACATTACCTTATTATTGCACATATTTTCGGGAATTATTTTATATTTGACTGCTCTTCGAATATCGAGGAATAATGTTCTCGAGCATAATGTTTGTGACTGTTCGAAATATTTTTATTTAATAGATTTTAATGCCTGAATGACGGGTTGTTTTCTTTTTTAAGTCATAGGTCTAATTTTTCTCTTCCTAATATATAATGTGTGTTATCTGAATTAAACTCGGTCTTTTTTGTAGATGAGACTAAAATGTGTTATAAATAGGAAGCAATTGTAGATAACTTGGAAAGATAACATGTAAAATTATACACCGTTTTTAATAATTAAGATGCACATTAAAAATATTTACAATTTTGTTTAAAAATAATTTTTTATTTTCTATTGATAAGTATTGCACTGTTTTTAATTAATATAAATTGGCTACTTATATATTGAGACAAAAATGTAAGTCATTCATATTATTGTCCAGTTGTTAAAAGTATTTGCAATGTGACGTAAGTGCTTCATTGAGATCGATACGTTAAGTTTTCAAGGAGACTCAAATTCATACGTGATATGTGTAATTGAAGTGAATCGACGGAGAAAGTGGCGCGCACAAGGAGGGGTCCCAGTCCGGACCCCGACCCCTCCCATCGCCCTTAATTTTTTCCGATTGATTATAATCCTATGTATATAGTACGTAAAATGTAATAAAGTATTTGCTATTAATAATTCATTTTATTAATTAATGCTGAGTATTTATTCAATTATTTATTTTTTACTGTCTTTTGTTCCCGACAGTCGACAAAATCAAAAGAATGTTTGGTGGCGTATTGGGGGTATACGAGAAGGTGGACTTCCTGTGGGTTCCACATATATATATGTATTCAGCGGTTCTTAAACCTTCGATCGCCGGGAACCCCCTTTATGTATCAGCGTGACATCGCGGACCCACAAGATTTTGAACATCCCTCCGCGACTTGATATTCTCGATCAAAATACAAGTTCTAGTAGAGTTTTTTCATCGGGGACAGTTTAGTATGGCACATCTTTCAGTTTTTCGGCGAGGCTTTCAGAGTCATAAAAGGAAATTTCCTTACATGAAAACCTGTGGACCATAGAAAACACTGTGGACCCCAGGTCCGCAAACCAAGTTAAGAACTGCCGTATGTATTTATATAAATTTCAAAATAGTTACATGACTAAAATAATCAGAAATAAATACGGAAAACTCTATTAGACCATTCAACTTTAGAATATTAAATGAGGTTGTTGGTTGCTATTCTCAAGACTAAGATAAATACTTCTCTATTATAAGTTGTTGATATTGTTTTTCTTTTTTAAAATTCACAAAATAATGAAGCATTAAGTGGTTTTTTTACATTAGGAAAAAAAATTTCGTCTCTAGGTATTCAGAAAAACGTTTATTTAAGTCTATAGAACTTCCAAGCTACTGTAAGGTAATTCGAGGAGAAAGATACTTTATATTTATTACATGATACTTAAACATTCACAATTATAGATTATATTATCCCACCATTGCAGATACTTATTTCGATGGACATGCAGAACCGTAGCTTACATTCTTCATTCTCATCTTCTACAAAGGCTTTCCTATTCGTAAATGGGGAAAATTATAAATAAACTTTTAAGCTGTGTATAACATGTTATTTCAATTAATGGTTTACGTCTATTTAACCGTTATTATTTTTGCTTAAATAAAAAGTGTTTTATTTATTTATTTTTTAAATATTTGGATGACAAAAGACTATTCTTATCGAAATTAAAAGAATCTACATTTTATTTTCATGTTTCAGATTAGAATTTATGTAGGGTTTTTTTTGTTTAAAGGTTGAGTGTTAATGGTTAATTTTTTACTAGATTTTATACATTTATTTTATATTATGTTTAAAAAAAAGGCTAAAGGACTCGTTAATTTGGTGCAAGATTGTTTTGTGATGTATTTGGAGTTAAATTGAACCAGACCTCAAAATTTCTCTCATGGCGACTTCATACAGAGAGTAAGGTACCAGTTAAAATATTCTAATTATCTATTCTAAATTATATTAATCTTCAGTAGCTTTTATGTTGTAGTATTTGTTAATACTAGCATGCATTAAAAAAAACAATTCTCCGGGTTTTTTTTCCAACATAAATTTTCCACCCCCTTTAAGTGAAACTCCAATAGAATGTTTAATCTGCCTCCCTCAAATAAATAAATAGTCAGTCAAATACTGCGAATTTCTTGAGATTTAATGTAATGTATTGAAAAGTAAAATTAACTTAATAGTGAAATTTAGTAGATTAATCTGTAAACAATATTTCTTAAAGAAAAACCTTTCACTTTCTTCGAAGCAAGTTTATTGCAACTCTTTTTTTGTTACGTTTTGCGTAACTGTTAAAACCCTTCTTTTAAATTGTGTTCTTCCCGGTAAATATTTATTTTACGAAAGATACGATGTGACTGAAACAAAGAGAAAGTTTTCGGAAAAACGATTACTATAATCGCGTGACTATCATTTTTATTTTTTAAATCAATTGTAGTACATCTTTAAAAAAAACGCACATTTGCTTCCTAGCGCATTGCCTCCTCCCTTTTTCTCGAGTTCATGCAGAAGGTCGACTGGTCGATTTCTCTCCATCCAACTGACCAATGGAGGAGGAGAGGGGATTAGGTGTCGATAGTACTTTTTCCTTCCCGGGGCCTAATAGCCAATGACAAGGGGGAATACATTTTCTAAAGGCATTGAAAAGTATTTTATCATCGAGGGATGCGGGGACTAAAAGCAAAGATCTATATGGACATTTATGGATGTGCTGAAGTAAGGGGGTTTTGCTTTGTTTAAATGTCTACGTTGTTGAATTAAATTGTATGATAACTTTAAGTAATTCGAATGAAAGACGTGTCCTGTTTGGCTTTGCCTTTTAAATGGAATAGATGAATTGTTAAGAATGGTTATTTATTTGTTTATGCATGTTCTTGGTGAAGAAATTCACTTGTATCTTGAGGAAAAAATGTAATTTGGCTTAATGCCATTTCATACTACGCATTTTTGTCAGAATTGATGTATATTTCATTCATGTATCGATGCCTGAATGCAGGAGAACCAAGCAAAGATAGCTACCACAATTGCTTTTGAAGAACGGCGACAAGAAGTTGGAAGCTGTAAAGTAGTGTTCGGTTAAAATAAGAAGAAAAAAATTAATAAAAGATTACATTTGGAATAATGTGCTATGTCGTACATTTTTGTAACATACATTGCATGCAACTTTACTCGGCCACTTATTTAGAAATATTTTTATATAACCTTCCTGTAAAGTGACCAGTGCTCTTAAATGCACCGAGGTAAGTTTTCTTAGATAATTTAATTTTTAAATCGAAAATAAAATAAAGTAATTGGCTAAAAATATATGATCGGGTTTTCGGGATTCAATTTTAAAGGGTCTCATGTCGTCTTCAACTTTGGATTGATCATTTAATACAGGGATGGCCAACCCGCGGCCCGCCTTGAATAATTTTGCGGCAATATTCAATATTTTTGTTTTTAGTATAGTTTTTGTAACTAATAAATCGCATAAATGTTTGTGATGGGTCCAAATCTAATATATAGATATATATTTTTTATATGTGACTCGCGGGATTATAATTTTCTTTCAAAATGGGCCCCCGGGGGCCTTTGGGTTGGACACCGGGTCTTTTTTGGAAGTTATACTGTCTTAATCTTTGATTTTAATGAATCGTTTTGTTTACGAAAGAATTACCTCTTTCATGTTAGGCCAGTTTTTTTTTTTTTTTTTTATTATATTATTATACGTCTTTTTGTATGTAAGTCATTAAAAAATTTATATAAAAACTATTAATTTAAATTTTGTGCTGTTTACATATGCTGCATTTTTTTAAACAAATTATTTTTAAAAGTTGTTCAACTGTAATATTATCGAAAGCTGGGAAAAGAATTTTCCCCTTTTAGCGTGAAAGAAAAATATTTTCTATTTTGTTCGATTATTTGTCCATTGCTTTTCTTTGACACTTAGTAAAAAGGCTATCGATCGAGGCGTGGTCCTTTTCGACTGTTGCTCGAAAGTATATTTATGGGGGCTTTACGAAATTACTCTCTAGTGCTCCAAATGATCCAACATTTTTTTATAGAAAAAAAAGTATGTCGGTTTCTAATAACTGATGTGCTACTTAAAATTCTCTTTTTCTCTCTTCTATGCCAAAAGGACCATAGATATGTGACTTGATTCCAAATGCTAGGATTATGAACATTTGGATTAACCATATTGTAAATTATATTGTGTGAAATATCATTCGCTTTTCGTGTAATTTATAATATTATACTTCAAATTTTTCTAACCTTAGCTGTCGTATTTATATAAACTACTACCCTCAATTAGGCGATTATAATTCATTTGATTTCTCTGGTATTTTTCTTTCTTTTTTTTTTTATAGCTTTTTAAATTGATTTTCAAATACATTTTTCTTGCTTAGTTTATATATATACTGCATTGATAATTCGTAGTTTCTTAATTATTGTTTTCTTGTCATTTAAATATGCTGATGAGTTTCTCTTAGTTTTTACAAGGAGAGTTAATTTAATAGGCGATTCACTGTCGTTTTTTAAATAAATCAATAATATATCAGTGTTAATTTATTGTTTCATAAAATAGAAATTTAAGTATTCCTTTCTTATTTAAAATTAGTGTACGGTTTTTTTTTAAATATAGTAAACCCTCATTGAACCTGACTTATTACAGCCGTTAAAAAAATTCCCCAGAAAATAAAAGGGAACACCATTGTTTTTTAAACCCCCAAAATTTCCCGGAACAAAATGCAATAGCCTTCTTGTCCTGGTGAGTGAAAAGGTTAAAAAAAAACAAATCAAATCAAAAATTACATAGTTTTTTGTATTAATTTGAATTCTCTTTGTACATTTTACACCTTTTTGTTTTGTTTTTTAAAAAATGCTTTTCCCTTGTATTTAAAGAGCTTGGTTTTTTTCCTTTTACAGATTATTTTGTTTAATCCTGCTGACATAACTCAAATTAGTTAAGACTATTATGGTTATATTGTATTTGAAAACATAATCAGAAATATATTCTTTAAAGTCATGTAAATGGTTTTGAATTTATAAATCATATACTTATGCTAATATTGTGTATATTTTTAAAGGAATAAAGTTGGTTTGATTTTATTAAGGCTGTTTTTTCGCCAAATGTAAAAGAGACTGAACTAGACAAGGAACATATTTTCAGACAAGAAAATGTCTCAGTTTTCATACAATATTTGTGATATTGTAATTCGTACATCATTTTATAATGCTGCATTTTTTTTTAATTTGAAAATATTCCAGAAATAAAAAAAAAATAAAAAAAAAAAAAAACATTGTAAATTATCTTATTAACTTAAAACCGGGAATTTAGTCAAAAATGTGGTATGGTTTAAGGTATACGACTACGTTCAGAACCGTGTTTTTTGAAAAAGCGTATAAATGGATAATATTTATATTTAGTGACACTTTGATTAGAAAATGTATATAAAAATTTTTTTAAAGAATATTATTCAATAAAAATTTTTAAACACAATTTTTTACAAAAATGAACCTAGAATGACCCATTTTCAAAATATTCTCGTTTTGTGAAAATGCTTCAATCATATTTTGCCTGTATAAAACTCAGATTTTTTTTACAGAGGCTCAACTAAAATTTTTGAAATATATAACTTAAAGGGGTTTTTTATCCATATTTTAAACAACAGGGGGAAATTTTTAAAAAAAATACGCCGATAATTATTTTTCCCAATGGGTGGTAGCTTTTAAAAAATAATGTAAATTTTTCCCAAAAATCCTAGTTCAGACTCTATGGAAAGTCTTTTACTTTATGTAAGCGAAATTTATTATTTTAGAAATATTTTTATAAAGGAGAACATTTTGAAAAGATTATTCTAAATTTAAATTTTTTTTGCCAAAATATTGTATTTAAATAATATTTTTTTTTTTGGGCAAAATTTCCTTAAAAAAAATTTTTTACATTTTTCTTTAAACTAAAAGACACTAAATATCTTGAAAAATTTTCCATTTATGCTCTTTTTTAAAATCACGATTCCGGAAAAATAGTCGGGGGTACCTTTTTAAAAATTTTTAGGTTGATAAAAAAGCCTTTTTCCCCCCTTACTAATACGAAAATTTGTTTTATTAAAAACCGGGAAAACCACCCTTTCCCACACACACACGGGAAAAGAGTTAAATTTACCCCAAAATGCATCTTATGCAAATTGTTTTGTTTCTGAAACGTAGACAGGGATTGCTGAAAAAGCTATAGAGATAATGAAGTCAATTTTTTCTGTATGTTTTGTGTAATAATTATTGTGACTTATTTTTTGAAAGAGTCACTTTATTATTGTGGAATTTACAGCTATTATGTAAATGTAACAAATGCTTTTTAAAGAATTTTTTTATAATGGACAAGATAAAAATGAGTAGTAATATAACATAATATATATAAATGTTGTGTGTGTGTAAGCACACACACAATTAAAAATCCGTTCGTTAATTTTTTTGTTCAGAATGAGCCGCGTTTATCTTAATTTTTATAAATCTTCACCAGTTTCTTCCTGTTTTGATATTAATTTTTTTTTTCCTTTACAATTTTAGTGCCTCCCCCCTCATATATTTTACAAATAGATCTGAAAGCCACAAGAAGTTCTCATGTACTTATTTTTTAAAGGGGGGAGGGATTCGCGCTTAGTTAGATTCCTTGATATATAATTGCGAAAGCTCATCTGACATTATAGTATAGGAGACGAAATTTGTAACATATAAAACATTAAAAAAAGAAAAAAGGAATGAGCTTTGATAAAAGGGAGCAGTGTAATATATATATATATATATATAAAATATGGTACTCTGTGTGCAGGACATCGAAGTTTAAAGTATGTTAATATTGGAACCGTGTTTTTTTGTTTTTTGTTACCGTTCTGTGTTGGAACCGTAGTGTTAATTTTATTGACCAAAAGTATGGCAATTTAAATATTGCATGCTATGATTCATTATTATACATTTCCTTGTAATCGCTTTGGACTCGTTAATTTTGTTTAATATTCAGCGTTTTTTCAGCAATTACAGAACCTATTAAGGCAGCGGTTCTTAAACTTTTGAAAGCCGCGCTCTTTCCCCCTCCCCTTCCTTATATATCAGTTTAACATCGGGGACCCTTAAGATTTTGGACCCCTTCCCCCCGACCTTATATTTTTGATCGAAATACATGTTCTAGCAGTGTTTAGGAGCAATTTAGTGACCTAGTCAGTTTTTCACGAGGTCTTTCAGAATCTGTAAAAGAGGGAAATCCTAACATTAAAAGAGAGACGTTCGCGGATCCCCTAGACAGGCGCTGGCGATCTCCAGGGGTTCATGCATCACAGTTTAGGAACAGCTGTATTAATGTACATTCCTTTGATATATAATTCATTTTGATCAGAACTTTTCTTCTATTTTATACAAGCTTTAACTAACTTTCGAGTTCTAATAGAAATAGGATCGAGTTTTTCTTAAAATACAATTGAGTTATTTTTGTATTCAAAGATATTGCCGAGGAAATGCATAGCGATGTAGAAAACGAGTTTTCTTTTGGATGATATGTAAAGGTGGAATAAAATTCATATTTTTTAATATCGGCATTTGAATGCAGAACTGTATAATATAGGAGGCATACAAACGATAAATTCTTTTTGGTAGTCTGATAGAAAAGTATTTTTATTAATTCTGCAATTTTTTGTTACGTCTTCTCAACAGAGAAATAAATAGAACTGCATAAATATTAATAATGTAAACGATTTCTTCTTGCTTCTAAATGATAGAAGAAATCATATAGTTTAACAAACTAAAAAATTTTTATTAATTAAGCGGACTCAAAATATTATATAATTCTCACTTTAAAAAAAAGTTTAAAAAGAAAGTGATGTTTGGTAGCATTTCAAAAGATTTTTTTTAACACGTGTTTTCTCCCTTCGATTTTTTTATATCAGATCACCTGACATACATTTCCAAACACGCATCTTATTTTTTTTATTCATTCAATCAGCCTAGTAAATAGTTGTAATTTATCTATCATTCAATTGTTAACATGGTTTTTCTTTTTCTTTCCAGATTTTTCGGATATGTACGGATCCTGATGTCCTAGAAGATGGGCATGTTTTCGAAGTGAGGTAGTAGGTTGTATAGTTTAGAACTACACCTTACGGGCGAACTATACAGCTTGCTAACTTTCCTCGATCCATGCCATTAGCATCAACTTGTGGACTTGGCGCTCATCTCAACTTGGCGATTTATTCGACGGTATAAGGATTAACAATTCCATTCTAAGTGAAGATGTTTGATATTCTTTATTCTCATCCCCTACTACACTACTGTAACTTTGTCTTATTTTTTATTGTTACGCAGAATTTTTCTTTCTAACGAACCTTTAATATTCGAAAAGGCAGTTTGAAAATTTAAATGACAGTAAAATTATCAAATTAAATATAAAAAACTATTTGCCATTCTATTTATTCCGAAAAGTTAAGCTCATTTTTCAAGTCTGAATCTAAAATCATAGTTTCGAAAGTCAATTTTATTTTTTGGAAATGACTTTCAATGATTTATGATATATTGTAAATTTTAAATGATGATGGGACATTTTTCCCAACAAAATTCATTCAGCTTATAAAAAATCATTAAATTCTTAATGTTAAGGTTTTAAATAATGAAATAAGAAAGTAGAGTTATTTGAGCCGAATAATAAATTAAAGGTTCGTTATATAATGAAAATTTTAAGTTTTTTAACTATAGGAAAGACGCTATTTTATTCCATTGTAATAGTTTGTAGTTATTTTATTATATCTGTGCTAATTTTTAGAATTTTTAAAAATCAGCTTAATTTATTCGGTGGACCGAATGCGAATTTATTTAGATTGGTAAGAAAATTCTAGCATCGGGTTCATTTTTAAAATTGAGAGATTATTGTATTCGTAATATTCTGCTCTATTTTTTAATTATAATCTTTAAATCATAGAAGGATACAGCGTGTGAATAGAAATTTTGTTGTGGAAAATATAATCGCGTTTATTTTCTAGCAGTTTTAACATTTTGTTGGCTAGATAGAGAAAAAAAATATTAGGCTGAGATATAATGCGCGTATCATTCAATATTTTTGTCCGAGAAATATTTCATGTAAACATTTGCTGAGCGTGTATTTAAATAATTTTTCAATTTGAAAAATATCAGGAAAGAAACACTAAAACTTTTATTTACTTTTGAAATTTTATTTTACTTGCATCTTTTCCTAAGGGGAAAAATACATTTTAAAAATTGCTACACACATGATATCAATTTCATAATTTTAGAATATTCTTCCTTTTTTCATGGTAATATTAAACTACGTTTAATTTAATCGGCTAAAATTTTAAATTGTATTGAAAGTAATATTCTTAATGTATATTTTTTACAATAAATAAGTATCTTAACTATGTATTTGTAGTAGGTTTAAAAATTACAGGAGAGGGATTCGAAACGGGGGGAAGGGGTTAAATTAAAATTTTTTAGTAGAAGATGCAAATATTATTCAAAAAATTTTTTTTATAATGTTAAAAGGATTTGTAGTCCGATTTTGAGAACTTTCGCTCGCCTTCGCCATTTCTGTAATTATTTTAAAAAATAATATGCATGCTCTTATGATTTTAAAGACCATTGAGCAACCTTGTGCTCATGGTATTCTATATTAAAAAAACTTACAATTGGAAAGGGGGTAGGGATTTATGCCGGTATGTCTGCTCTAAATCCGCCTATAATATTCATAATGAATTGGTTTAACATTTTGTTTCTTTAAAAGCAGCATTGTTTTCTTTGAAATAGAAATATTCAAAGAAATACTTAAATATGTCAAAACATAATTTTAAATAAAGTGGTGCTTTTTGTTAAGCGGCACTTCGACAGGAAATCTTGAATATTTCGTAAGAACTTGAGTTTCAATTCCCATTGCGCTAAGTAGTTATATCTGTAATGAATTCATCTTAATTTATTTTTTACGGTAATTAGAAGGATATTTGGCCTTTTAATCTTTTCATTTCGAGTTTCTTTGTAATAAATAATTTAAATTTAAGGACGAAGGCTGAAAAAAGAGCCCTCTTAGGAGTGATATAACAGAATTTAAAGAATGTGTGGAATTATTTCTTTGATACTCCTAAAGCACCGAGAAAGACTTTAAGAAGTTCCGAAATGTAAGAATGGATATGTGAATGCATTTTTTTTTTTTTTACTTCGATTCTTCCAGTTTTAATGTGAATGTTTTATTAATAAGAAAAACCTACTAGTCGAGAGAGAGAAATTACCGTTTTATCCTTAAAAAATTAGTGTTGTTAAATAATTTTTAAATTTAAGTTGTACCTGTTATAACTTTTTTGAGAGTATTTGGCTCTGCATGTATGATTGTCTTAAATATAGAGTTATGTATGCTGCAGTTATTCTCCTTCCTTAATCATTTATCTACTGGTTTCCTTAGATCATTGTTTTCTTCTCTTTTTCACACATTTAAGTCAACATTACCTGTGTACTTGAAATATTATTTACGGTCTCTTAAATCTTTTTCCCCCATGCAGTTACGGTAAAATATTCTAATTAATCTTTGTGAAATTTATTCTTTTTTTCGCTTATTAAGTTCGTTTTATAAATTTTACTTACTTGAAATAATTAATTTAACATTTTGGAATGTAAATTTCATATATTTCACTAAAAATTAGAGTTGTAAAATTAAATTTTTACGCTTTAAAAAATCTTTGAGAAAATTTTTTAGATCGAAAAATATTCCAACATTAATTTAAAAAATGTTTGTAACTATAGCACATATATTCATTTATTAAATTGCACTCACAGGAATTGGAAACATTCTGAGAAGTTCTTATACTTTATCTATTAAGTCTCTTGTTAATCGCTGTTTTGAATTCATAAATGCAGTGCTTGTCCTATGGAGGTTCTACCTTCCTCCTCAAATTTGGCCTATTTCAGAGACTTTAGCCATTTATTTTTTGTTCTTTTAGGCATTTAAAATTATTTTTATTTTTTGAAAATAGAAAATTCGTTAAAAAATTAATCTATCTATGAAAATGTTTAGAAAAATCGGTGAAAAAATTATTTTAAAATAAAATCCATTATTTCTTGGCTTTTCGAATGCATTTTATTGCATTTAAATAAAGTAGTCTCTAAAGAGATTTGAAGAGAAAAATAAAAATTCCATTACCTCTGCATTTTAATATTAAAATATAGAAGACGAAATGTGGAAAATATCGTAGGAAAAAAAATTAGATTCATACAGTAATGAAAAGCTTATTACAGTATGAAACTATCTAAAAGATAATAAAACTCAGAATTTATTTTTGCCGAAGAATTATTCTTTCTATATCAGTGTTCCTTGAAATGCAATTGTACTTAGATTTATCGACTTTTCGAAAACCCTACTTTAGCATTATTCAAGTAGCTATGCGCTCTTGATTTAATACTAACTCGATATTGGGATTTTGTTTACTTTTTGAAATCTAGTTTATGAAAAACGCCATTTCAGTGCAATTTAAAGTTCATATAAGATTTTTCTATTTAAATTTTTGTCTAAATCCATATAAGTAAAAAGGTTTTGCTATATTTCATTAAGATTGTCTTTTTATGTTCATACCACATTAATCTTTCTATATAAAACAGGAAAAGATTTTTCAAAAATATTTCAAGATTTAAGTGGAATATATTCTTGGTCTTTTCAAGAATAGTTTAAATGGTTGGAAAATTTTGAAGTTAAATAAAATGGGAAAAAATTAAAAGAAAATGATTAGGAATGCTAATATGGGGCAATATCCAAATTGTTTTGGACGTGAGGTACTGTCTTCAGTTTGTTATTTCGTTGCTCTTTCATTTTTATTGTATTGTTTTAATTTGCCTGGTAAAGGAAAAAAATTTATTTTGTAGAAAACCTTTATTCGACTTACAGTTTTTCCTCAGTTAGGGATCCTAATTGAATCATAAATCAATTCTTCTTTTCGAAGTGTTAAAAGAGCATTTTTTATGCAACTTTTATTTAAATACATTAAAAAACTGAAAATGATTTGATTTTTTTTTTTGGAAAACATTTATTTATTTATTGAATGGATAAAATAAAATTCTTGTGCACTCCAACTATCACATGGAGTAGGTAAAATAAAATAACACTAAGAAGATATAGAAAAAAAATAACATAGCGAAAATTACTAAACAAGCCAATGAAGTTAAACAAAATGAATGTAGCTTTAATGGAAACAAGCTGAAAAATTTTAAACCATTTTTTTTTTTGATTTTGAACGAAAACGTATAAGATGTTTAACATTTTCCTCACCACCTGCATTACAGCCACAAAGTTTAGATAGGTTTAATCTGTTGAGGTTCACGTTAAAATTAACATGACTAGAAGGGAGATTTTAAAATAAAACCAAAAAGATTGCAAGAAAGTTTTTTGGAATGGTCGGAAAAAAATGTCTTTGTCAGTATAGAGTGAACTGATTGAGTGTTCTGATTGTTTTAAAGATTGACAACATTTTCCTCATCCCCCTCCTAATAGAATATAAACTGATAATCTATTTTTTTTTTCCTTTGATTTTGAACAAAAAGGATAATATTTTCAACATTTTCCTCACCACCAGCATTGCAGTCACAAAGTTTGGGTTGGTTTAATCTGTTGAGTTTCAAGTTAAAATTTGCGTGGCAAGAAGAGAGACTTTAAAATTAATTTAAAAATTATCGTTAGGAGTTACATTTTCTTCGTTCCTCCCCTTGAATGAGGATTTTGGAATATAAACTGAAAAATTAGTCCCACCCTTGGTTGTGGTCTTAGCCAAGAAATCAGCTCTTTTTCATTTCCAAAAATTGCAGTATATACACGAACAAAATTAAAAGACACCAGGATATCTGCGCCCTTAAGAACTTTAAGATTCTTTTGTGAATTTCTACAACAGTATTAAATATTGCAAGATGAATACTTTGAAGAATTTTCAAGGAAGCTAGGTAATCCGAACAAATCAGATACTTAGTAGCGCCTTATGCTTCATGATCCATTTCATATCATGGTTGAATAATGAATATATATTAATATTATTAATCTTCGCAATAGCGTTTTTCATATGGGAAGAAATCTCATACCTAAAATGCAGGGGATGAGGGTTTTTTCTCTCGTCAATTAAAATATTTTAACAATATGACAGTAGTATAGGTATGTATTAAGAGAATATTTTTGATTATTTCATCACATTATTCTCAAATTTTACAAAAAATAAAAGATGTGAAATTGTTCAGTAACCAAAAATGTTTGCATTCGATAGTTCTTTTAACTTTAAAAATCTTTTCGAGCACTTAACCTTTCTAAGTTTTGTGTTTGCTTTCTCCCATTCTTAAATTGCATTATTCCTTTCAATGCAGTACATGTGTAGTTCCTATTCTGAATACAACGAGAGGCGCCCTTTTGCGCAGAAAGCGAGATCTGCGTAATCTGCTTAATAATTTAAAGATGGAAAGGGATATACAAGGGTTCTTTTTAAAGAAAAGGAAATCTTTCTTTCGGAGTAAGAAACTTACAATCTCTGATTTTTCACCTATTGGGATTCATCCATTGATAATGGAATAGAAAGATCTATCTAATAGCTTTTTTTTGGGGTACAAAAAGAGGCAAGTTAGATGATTATACATTTTGTTGTTGCTGTGAAAGATTAGATTTATGTGAATAACCAAATAACTTTTTTTTTCATCAAAAATGAAATATCTTTATTTTCTTTCTGAAAGTTTTTATAATTTTGAACAGTATTGGATCTGTTTATAAAAACTTTTTTCGGATTTAATAATTAAAGCTGCATTTTTTCATTACTTTATCTT
Source organism: Trichonephila inaurata madagascariensis (assembly GCA_019973955.1). Taxonomy (NCBI): domain Eukaryota; kingdom Metazoa; phylum Arthropoda; class Arachnida; order Araneae; family Nephilidae; genus Trichonephila; species Trichonephila inaurata. The sequence continues at coordinate 193,492 of BMAV01013684.1, read as the reverse complement.
GCTAAAAGAATTTAAGTTTGCAGGCCTGTTTTCAGATACCACAGTTTTGTAGGTTAAAACTATTCAAATATGAGAAAAATTCAATAAAACCGAGTTTTTATTGTAACTATATACTATAATAGTTTTGATTATAGACTTTTCAAAATTACGTATTTTTTTAAATTATAAAACGTCAGAAAAGGCAAATTCTTATTAAAAGGGGATAGGTCCCAAAAGAAAAACTTTTCTAAAAATAACGAAAAGTTTCAAGTTAATCTTATTTCTTCGCTGATAATGTTTAACATATTAAACTTTTTTTCTTTACACATTTATTTCAATGGATTCACAGGCAATATTTTACGTAGTTTACTGTTGAGAAGAGATACTGTAAGCGAAATGTGTGACTTCCTTAATATTCTCTAAGCGCTTATCAGATAAATCTTTTTATAATTAACAACATTTTGAAATAATACCGTTGGCAAAATCTCTGTTATATTTATATGCATTCTGGGAAAAAATATTAATCATAATTTTATTAATATTTAAATGAATAATTTCGTATTTACATTTTTTAATCTTTTTTAAGTTTTATTCAATGTTTTGAAACTTTTTTTTATTTTACTGTAGGATTCGTTTGAATGAATTTTAAAAAATAATTACATGGTTTTGATATAAGCGAAGTATTTAATTTTCTCATTATTTAAAGTTATGATTTTTTTTTATTTCTGCACAAAAATTGATTGCTCTAAAATTTCACTAAGCTTTTGCATCCTTGCTTTTTTGAAGTTTTGTGTATATTTACTTGATTTATTAAATAACACGTTATCAGTAGCAATTTTTTCAATGAGGGAAACCCTTTACTATTAATTGATACAATGATTGAAAGTGTCTTGATTTTTTGGTAACAAGAAAATAAATAAAAATTTAGTGGATAAATCGAACTGAAATTTTCCATTGACTCTATAATTTTCAAAATTAAAGTAAACAGTAATGATTTTAAATAGGCACTAGGTTCCTGTACACCTGTCCTTATATATTTATTTATCAGCATATTTCTATAACATGTCACACATAAAGTTAAAATTGATGGACATAAGTTGATGTCCATCAATGGAACTGCACAAATGGATATTATTCATCTTGTCCCACAACATAATCCTTCTGGAAAGGATTTGTATTTAACTTTTCGTGTAAATAATTTTTTAACTTTAATATTTCTTGTTACACATACAGTAGTATAAGGTGTTTTCTTTTTTTTTAAATGTCGCTTTAAATAGGGGGGCGGGTAGTCTTATTTACTTTAAAAATGAAGTCTGTCCAGCTGTTAAGAGTAAATCATCTTACGTATTCTTAAATGTAAATCAACCTGTAACATAATAAGTATACAAACGAACTATAATAAAGCGAAAAAGTTCTATTTTTCCTTACAAGACTTGATTGACTCAGTAAAAGATAAATTACATTGGTTGTCAAAGAAAATAAAGATCAAGACTTCTTGAAGAGGATGTGCAATAAAGAATGGCACGCAACTGAAAAATCTTATATATAACACTGACTGCATTTTATTTTAGACACTTATATATAGCGTGATACAGTTTTTTTCAATACACATATAAGAAAAAAAAATTATTACGTTTAAAGATCGTAGATTTTTGTCACGCTAATCTTTACAGTGATGAAGTTTGAACAAGAAACTCTTAATTAAATACATAGTTTGCCACAGTATAGAATTATCTCGTTCAATCTTTTGAGTCTTTGATTCTCGTGGATTGTGATATGCGTGACTGATAAGGGGGAAAAATGGTTATAAAGAATCGATATATCTTTTAGATCTTGTTTAACAATTGAGATCCAAGCTAGAGGTGTGTCTGAAGCTGATGGGATTCAACAGTCGGTTAGAATACCGCCCCATACGTCAGGTGATAACCTTCAAAGTGAAACAGATGTAAAAATTATATATATAAAGCATTGTTAGCTTTTATCGTTATATTTCTACCGTTGTATTCAGACACAGTGAACTATTGTTTGAAAAAGAAGTATTAAATGTTAAGAGAGGTGACTATGTTCGGAACCGTGATTTTGAAAAAGTGTATAAATGAATAGTTTTTGATATTTAGTGTCAGTTGAATTAGAATATACATATAAAATTGTTTTAAGAATATTGTTACGAGGGAAAAATGACATTTTTGAAACTTTCCTATCATGAGAAAAGCTTCTATAATACATATTTCTTGCCTATATATAGCTACAGAGCCTGAACTAACATTTTTTAGATGCATAGTTTAGGAGTAGATTTATTCATATTTAAAAAGATCAAAGAGAAATTTTAACAAAAAACACCGATTATTTCAATTGATCGTAACTCTGAAAAATGAGAATTTTTCAAATTTTTATTTCAGTCTCTAGAGAAATATTAGCTATATAAAGGCAATATATATATTTTTTTATCGAAGCATTTTTCACAAGAAAGAGAATATTTTGAAAATGTTATTCTTTCTTCATTTTTTGCCAAAAAATTACATTTAAATAATTTTTTTCTAATAATATTCTTAAAGCAATTTTAAATGTATATTCTATTTCAACCTGTAACTAAATATCAAAAAATATTTATTTATACGATTTTTCAAAATCATGGTTCCGAACGTAGTCAACCACTTGAAAATTTACGACTTATAATTTTTGAAAAGGAAATTTATGGAATAATAAAGGTAATTATTTTTATAGAATCCATACTGTTACTACTGTTACAAAAAAAAAAAATTGCAATTTTTTTTTAAAAAAAATGGTAATTTTTGGTAAATTGTAATTATTAATACATTGACTTACAGGAAATCTTATTTTCATGGGGAATCATGTTTATTATTTTGTAAACATTTACTTGGATTTTAAGAATTCTTAGTGGTTCGATTTTATTAACTTCTCTTTAAAATTGACGAATAGAATATTGCTTTCAAATGCAAAATAGAACTTCGAAACAACTCCTTTTTTAATTTGCTGTAATACAATAACACTGAAAGTGATGCAAAACATTTCTCAGTCTACGAGTTCTTGAGGGAGTTACAATCCTAAATATTCATGCCTTACTGGAATTATATATAATTTGTTCTCTGATTTCTCTACAAATTACACGCTATCAATTTTAGAAACTACAATGAATATTGTTGTATATTCATATAAACGATCTTCTCCGTATAAGCATATCTCTATAGATAGTGGAGTTGGTATGGTTTGAATTGTTGTGTATAAGGCAGTTAGAGCTTCTATAAATTATTAAAATGTTACTGAATCTCATTTAAATTATTCTTGAGAAACCCCTTTGACTTCCCAGCTTCTTTTTCTTCGCGATGCTTTACGTTAGGCACGGACATTTTAGCTTTTAGAAACAGCACCAGCTCATTACACGGTATTGTCCGCACTCTTTTCTCATTAGCCCTCCGAAACAAAATCCCAACACTTTCTTTTCAAATCATTTCTCGGAGCATTTAATCCATAACTCTTGCAGTTCGAGGCAACAACTCTCGGTGCGTGTCATTAAACTTGCAAGATGTTCGATGTCAAAAGATTCCTCATTAATGCACGACTCAATGAATCCCGTCGTCCCTCTTAAATGTTTGATGAAAATCGGGATGCGAGAGAGTCGGTGGGTGTTGCATCGCATTGGAAGATTTCCGGGTATCGACCCAAGACTCTTTTCTCCTTCTTAACCCATCCGCGCCAGGTGCTCTTTCCTCCCCTCCTGAATCGAAGGAGGGTATGAAAATTTCACTCCTTTTTGCCTTTGTTCAAAAAGTCGAGTATCCCTACGGCGTTCTCTCACGACCTTAATCTCGGCAATGGCTCATCATCTTCTAGCCGGAAGGATTCGTTTTTTGCTCCCGTTGGATTGCCGAGGTTTTTATTTTTTTTTTTTTTTTTTTTTTCTTCACTCCCAAGTGGTGTGGATGTTATTGCGTTCACTTGGCTAATTGAGGGGAGGATCGAAGACCCCTCCTGTCTAAATGGAACTTATTTTGAGGTGTTTTTATGTATCGCTTATAAAATGGTGAGAAAATCGTCTGGACATTAATTATGATTGAAAAGGTGATTTTTCTAACAGTTCTTTTGGGAAAAGGGCGCGAGTTTTAGTTTTTGTGGTGGGGATAGGACGATTACTTTTGAATGCATATTAACTCTCTTCTTGGTGAAAACTTAATATTCAGTTAATGGTAAAAATTTGCATTTAGTATTTCAAATAGGTCTATATTTATGCATTTCTGAATATTATTTTTTAAAAAACTTATTATAATCTGAGAAAATGATGTTCATATTCCTTCTTTGATTATATTAGCGCCGTAAAATGTTGATATGGGTATTTGTTGCAGATTTTCTTAATCGTTAAAGAATGGTGTACTGACCTTTTCATTGAAGCTCGTTTTCATATAAACTATGTGACCGTGGTAGTCGTGTCGAGAATTCGCGACCTGCATTTTTGAATCGTGAGTTTGAATCCTAGTTTCAATTAAGACCCACTTTATAGAGGAATCGATGAGTGTTAAATCTATCGAGACTCAAGAGTGTTCGCGTTGACTTGGTGAGGAAGATTGAAGTGCCTGTTCAGGTGTCGTGTCGTCCTCGTTCCTTAACCAAAGTTTGAAATTAAAAAGTCTGCCACTTGTAGCCATCGTGAAGCTTGGAAGTGTGACGTCAGTGTAAAAATACATCAGAGGTTCATTTAATTAATACGTAGGAATTGAAGAGCAATTTTCTTATGCATTCTAAAGGTATCACTTATATACTATTAAAAGCCAGAGGAAATCATTTCTTTTTCTAGTGTAACTTTTTCTTTTTGCAATCAATCGTAATGGTTTTGGGTTCTTTTACAAAGACTGAAAGGAATTAACTGCGGAATCAATGAATTAGTAAAATAAAAAAATTATATAAGAAAACTATAAAGAGAGATGCTAAGATTAACAAAATCACACATTCTACTTAACTTTTGGGAAAGATAGTGTGAGTGAAAGTGCATCTAATAAATGTTAATAAAAATATAACTAATATTATAGTTTAAAACTAATGCATAAGGTAAAAAAGTTTGGGCTTTTTTTAAAAAAAAAAAAAAAAATTAAAGGGAATGATATGATGTATCAGTTGAAAAAAGATTAATTGGAAAATATTCTCATTCTAAGCTTGAACTGTTTAGGGTGATCTTTGACATGGGCTGTCTTTGTTATTCTTTTGTAATCCTTTAACGCGCTAATTAGAGACAAAACAGTTAAAAGCTCGTGTTTTGGTATGACTTCCGTCGTACTCTTTTCCACACTGCCAAGCCGCTAATATTTTGTATCCTTTTCCCTCTCGACATTTAAGCCGATTCTTGCTGAAAAGAGGAAGCCGTACTGGGCGCTTCCAGCCGAAATCCCATCAATGCTTTGCCACCAATTAAAATTGCGTGAGCCAGCGCTGCTCTTAATCGCATTCACTAAATGAACAATCAGCTGCATTTTCGCTTTTGTCCATCGTCGCTGGCTAATAAAGCCTTCCCATTGTTATCAAGTTTTTGTTCTTGCCCTCAGTGGTATTCATTGGCAAAACTGATTCCGACTGCACCGTTTCAGAGATGGATGATGAGGGCTTCTGTTTTTGTATTGTTGTCTCCTATTTCTCGTATCGAGACGTACGCTTTGTGCAACTGATTAGAGAAGTGTCATTTAATTTAGTATTTCATCTGATTGTTTTTTTAGCCAAATCTCTTCTTTTGTTCAGGATATTCCCGATTCAGACATGTCTGGATTTAATTATATGTCATTTTCTATTACGTTGGGACTTTGTAAGTTAACAGTTGTTAAGTCATTTAAATGATGATTGAAGTGCCTTTTGTGCATTGCTATTTGTTGACATTTAGTTGCAAAATTATATGTTGTAAACGCTTTAGATTTTTCTTTATATAGTTTGTTTCCTTTTCTTCTGTGATGATATGAACTGAAAAATGTATAAATGCCCGTGGATCGTCTTTGACTATTTCATTTTAATTTTTAGTGTCTTGCGGTTTATTTCTGATTTGTGAAAGGTGTAATTTGTTTAATTTGTCTTGCTAAGATTAAAGGATGAGGTGTTGATTGATAAAATTTGTGTAAATAATTCATTTTTTCTCTCCTTTATTTTAGAAAAAAAAGATAACTTAAAATACACCACATTTTAACTAAGTTATATTTGAATATGATTGTGACGGGCACGTGTATTTGATTGGGTTTAAAACGTTTGGGTTATCAAAATTGAGAAGGAAATTTTTCTACAATTGGTGTTTTTTATTAATATGTCAGCTATAATTTTAGTTCCAGATGAAGTAGTTTTTCGTGAAAAAATCAATAATATTGAACATCCTTAAGTATTTTTTGAAAAATTAATTTAAAGTGAATAACTTTTAATTCTGATAAACATTTCAAAAAGCCACATACTTTATACTGGACCTACATTAAATTTTGTATTTAATACAGTAAGACTTTTTTAAATCTCACCTATATACACAGATGTTCTTATTACCTTATAAAAATCTTCTCTCTTGTCGACCAAAATCGAAAAGAAAATACGAATCGCATAAAACAAAAGCAATCTGCAGGTACGAAAGGGATAAAAATCACAACTTCTGTCCCTCCCATAGTTATTTCACTCGAAAAAAGACGAATCCTTTATTTATTCCCATATAGTCAAGTCCCTGGCGTATAGATGCATCTCTCACTATCCCAGCTTCTGAAGAAGAAATGTTTATTGAGCGTTCTCTGAAGTGTGTATTTCTTTATACAGCCCTTTTCCACATCCATTTTTGATCCGCTACCAAAAGTAGGGCAAGGCGGCTATCCAACGCCATTGTGATGTCGAACAAAAAAAAAGGTACTGTTGGAAGGGGGATGGAAAGCATAATTCGGCTCTGTCTTATTTCTTACGTTGAAAGGGGGTGCGAAGAATAACGGGTGTTCAACCTTTCCCAGCTCGTGTTCTGATGCTTTATAATGAAAGGGTTCCAGACAGAAGATTGAGAGGGATAGGAGTTGGGAAAAAAAAAGTTTTTCTTAAGGTATGAAGAAGGTATATAGAATGAGGTGTTCTTGAACTTTAGAGATGAATCGAAAACTGTGCTAGGGAGATGATCTCGAAGCCTGATGCTTGCTTTTTCCCGAATGAAACTTGTTGTATCTTTTTGGAATATAAATGCGATGTTTATTCAAATTTCGGGAGATCCTGATCGTAACGATACTGTGTTTTTCCAGGAGAACTTGGTAACTTTATCCGATAGAAATGGTGTGTCGTAAGATCGGAAAGATAAGTTAAGAATACTGAATTGTTTAGTCTGATACAGTGAACTCATATGTTATTATAAATACCTTAAAAAAAAAAGCTATTAATTTTAGATCTAACGCATGAGCATTGAAACAGCTGTGAAAATTCAGGACAAAGGCTTGTTATTTGCGATTTTTTTCCCCTTAAGATTATTGTTCAAGTGAATTGTGTACGTATCTAAATTGGGTATTTGATTTGAAAACCTCATTTTCCCCCAGAACGTATTAAACTAGGAAATCAGATCCTTTTATATCTTAAGATTCCTTTAAAAAAAGTTACATCTTTTAAATGCAAAATTTCATATGAAAATAAACACGAGTAAAAAAAAGTAACCTATGTGTATTTGTTAATCTACTTCGAAAATTATTTGAAAAGGTTTTATTTATTTCTGTATAGATTTGTTCTGCAATAATTCCTTAATTTAATAAAACAGTAGCATTAACAAATTTCTTGTACAGTGTGAATAGCAAAATTTTAAAAAATTTACTCATCATTTCATATAGTTAAAATATTTTAGTATCGAAGGAAGAGCCCAAAATCTTTTGTTACTGTTCTAATATTTTACAACAGAGGAGCATCTAAAGATTAAATTACCTATCAGTTTCACTCATTTAATAATAAACAGAACCTTTTGCGTAATAAACTGGAAAGAGGTTTAGTTTTCAAATTTCTTAGGAAAATTATATTTCATTACCAAACTTTTTGTCTTGTCGTAGGTCTGGTGTAAGTGTACGGTGGGCTTTCTTCCATTGAATACATTTCCCTCCCTTTGACGTACCTTAGTTAAAATGACCATAACTTCAAATAATCTAACCTTGAAGTGATTTCATTGTTTTTTATATTTCCCATCTGTTAGACGAGCTTAGGTCATACAGTTACTGTTCGTGTAATAAAATTTTATTATAGTCTAGGAAATTCTTGATGTAATAGACATTCTGTCTCTGAAAAGGATAGGAAAGAAATCTGAAACCAATCACCTTGAAGGGCGGGGTAAATAGGCTGTGTTCTGAAACATTTTCAAAAAATAAAATTAAAGTTAAAAATAGTTGTGTGTATTTTATATCTTTTATATGGCTGTAGCCCTCCATTAAAATGTCAAATTTGAGTGTAGCCAACATTAAAATTTGTCTTCGATATTACATCTAAATATGCAGATCTTATAATTTTAACCAAGGAAGAGAAGCTTTTAAATAAATATCTTTTGAATATCTGTGCAGGTGACGAACAATTTGTTTAACTCAAAGCTGTATGCTTTCCATTATGTAATTGGGTTTTTTCTTCTTTTTATTTTTAGCAGATTCGCTTTATTGATAGTTTAAGTGTATTATATTGAAAACATGTTTTATTTTCTTTCTTTTTTTTTAACTTACAAATTATGTTTTATTTTGCTTGTGAAAGGATAAATTTTCGAAGTATTTTTAACTATTCTTGAATATCGCCTAAAAAAATTTATTTTTTAAGAAAAATTTAATACGCTAATCTTTTTACAGTGATGTTTTTCATGTTCGAAAAGTAATACTACACAATTTTAAAAAAAAAATGCTGCATATTGTTTGCATTAAAATTTTAGCTCATTTTTGACTAACATTCTTAAAAATATTGAATAAAAACTGCTAAATAATTTTCTATGTAAATTTAAAGAAATTGTACAGAATTTCAATTGAATTAACTAACGTCGATAACAAAGACTTTAATTTTTTAATTTTGCTCATATCTTACAGATTTTAACAGTTTATTTTATATAAGCTTTTTAAATTCACTATTTTCATGGAAATTAATGGACAAAAGAAATAGTAATTTCATCTCACGTCCCTTCCTACATACACTCCTCAGTTTGAATGTATTTTAATTTGATTATTAACTTTTTAAAACGAAATTTCATGCATCACGTTTTTCCAAATATGAGTCCTAAACTTACAAGTGGCCAAGTGCTTATGCAACGTTGTCGTGGGGGAGAGCTAATGCACCTAAATTTATAGAGGCTCAATGTCCTCAAGTTGGCGTTGGCATTGTGTGGAAGTTTAAGAGAGTAAATTGCCAACTCAGATGCCTAGTGGTCAAGGTATCGTATCATGGCAGGCATGTCATGAGTTCGAGCCAATACCACTAAAGACCCGCCGTGTTGGTCGAGCGATGCACGTTAAATTTGTCGAGAGCTCAAACGTCCTCCCTTTGGTGTAGTAGTTAGGAGAGGGGGTGCCAGCTCAGGTGTCGTCCATGACCGTAGTTAAAAATTACAAGGTCCGTCGCCAAAAACCCTCGTGTAGCTGAACAGTGCGACTTTAATAGTCACTCACTCGCCAACTCAGATGTCTTCTTCGTCACTTAACCGGGGTTCAAAATTGTGAGATCCGTCGCCAATAAAATGCCGGAGAGTAATTACAAACTACGATGTTAATAATAATAAAAAAAACATGGATTGGCAAATAACTTAATTCTACTTTTTGAGTTGGTTAAACTTTCACAATAAAAGAACTTGATTGTGATCTCTTTCGTTTTAACATGTTGGATTATTGATTTTGCAATCACGAATAATAGCAAAAAGTAATGTCCATCATAATTGTTCTGTTTTTATTATTTTCTTATTCATACAGTTCTTAAAAAAGTGAAAGTTTAAAATTATTTTCATTTTTTTTTTAAGTCCTCAAAGTATTATTTTTAGTTATATTTTTTCCCATCTTTTTTGCCTTAATATATATATTTTTAATTTATTATATTTGTATTTGCTCGGTTGTATATTGAATTAAATAAACTATTTTTTTTCTTGAAGCTTATGTCTTGTGTTTATTTTATATATTTTCATATTATAGCTGGCATCAAGTACTTTAAAAGCAAATTATTCTATTTAATGTATCTGACGAGTAACATATACTAAGGAAGACGTTGTGAATAGCATAAGCAGTTGAATTTTTATTCATAGTTGGACGATTAGAATTAGTGAGAGAACTTTCTGAATTCTTCGAGGTTCATTAAATACTATGTTCTAAAATCCGTTGGCATACCGTCTTGGTTGGTATGTGTGATTTACAAATTTAAAGAAATTATTTATTATAACATTATATAATATTCTATCCTTTCTAAACTCATTTTTATAATTAAAAGGCTTTTTATTAATTTTTTAAAGGTTTGCAAGTTTTTTTTTTTAAATTATGGATGCTGAAGTCAACTCTAATGAGTTTTGTTCGTGTTTAACTTTTAAAAATTCTAATGAAAATGCTATGATAAGTTGCAGTTTTCTTGAGAATCCGTTATTTAATGCAGAAGTATTAGTATTGGTCACAATATATTTTTTTCTTTTGATAATTTTAATTTTTCCAATTTCTTAGGTTGTTGCAGTTGAGTCTTTCCAATCACAAATAGAAACTTAAATAATTGTATTCTGCGCTTGATAAATAATTGTATATTTTTTTGCGTGATTGTATAAAATTAGCCAGTTTAAAATATAAACAAAAATCACGAAATTGTTGTTGAATACATTTCACAAATTTTAAAAGAGTTTGAAAAACAAAGTTTACTTTAAAAAACTTGAAAACAACTTCATTTTATATGCAATTTTAATATCTCACTATAAACTGCGAATAAACATATTGAATGAAAAAATATTTTGATTGTTTTAAAATTTTTATTTGCGTTCGCAAGGTAATGGATTTATTTCAACTGAATTATGAAATATTTAATCTTAATTTTCAATACTTAAATATTTTACTATAGAATCCTTTAATGGTTAAAAAGCAAACTATATTATTGTAGTTTTTCTTTTTGTTTTAAAAAATTGTGATTTTAATATTTATTTTTCTTTGATTTTTGATGATCATCAAATTGATTTCACATATTTCTCACGTAATAGTTTTGTAATACTTTTTATTTCAAAAGTATTACAAAAAAGTCACGGGATAATATTCTTGAATTGTATGCGATTCCCATGTTTACAGTATATTCCTCTGATACAAATGTTAAATATATTGATTTTATTTCAGATTCTTTATTACATGAATAAATATATAAATCAATGATAAGTAATACGCCGGCTGGTTGATTTGTCGTTGGCCTTCTGCGCCCAAGGTTGCGGGTTCGACTCCGGCCCAAGTCGATGGATTTTTCCTGATGCAGAAAAACGGCAGCGGCCATGTCGTATAATTATACGGCATGTAAAAGATTCCTAGAGTGTTTGTTTGGCTTTTGAGTGCTCTCGGCAAAATTAAATCCTAGTACAGGTTCACATCGTCAGAGCTCAGGTGCCTCCTTCTAGGGAGGAAACTGGGCGTCAAAATTACCTGCGCGATTGGTATCCACCTATAGGGTGCCGCACTTAAGAAATACCAGCTTCCGGGGAATGGACTTGGTTTGCAATGGACAAACTCTAATCCGCAGGCCATTAGAAATAAAAAGGATAAGTAATACAATATATTGAATTCAAAACTCAAGGTTTAATTCAAGAAATAGAACGTGGAAAGAAATTTTTCAACCATTAAGACAAATCCCAATATGTTTTTCAACTGAAAACTCATTTTCCTTTACTTATTTTACGATTTTGAGCTTCATGGATAGCTCCATTTTTATCTCGAGAGAGAAGTATCAAAATTCGTAACTTTTCAGTTGTGACCAACATTGGCGAAACCATCAAAACAATTTAAATTGTCTTTATTGCACAGCATTCTTCCTGGGATGGCATATTATGCCCTTATTTAATTGTACAAGGTACGTCCAATATTTCATGTGCTAATCGCGCCGTTATCATTAAGAGACCAAGGGGTATAATTTTCATTGCTTGAGATGTGTCCACCTCCAGGGAAGAGCTGTCCACTGATGGAGAGAGAGAGTTTGATTGGTCCAAAACTCCTGCTCCCCACTCCCTGAGACCCTAACTTGCGAAGGCTGAGGTCTCCCAGGTTAGATTCTCAGGCCTTGGGTAACAGGTCAGAATAATCTTCGTGGTCATCCTGTGCTCTCTTTGAGGTCTCATCTACAAAACTGTCTTCAAGGCCTGCTGTAGGTGAGTACCTTTTCTTTTATGCACCGAGCTTGTGTAAATGCATGCTGCCTTGGTTGGAACCATACATTTTTCAAACCTGCAAGAAAATATGCTCTACTTTAATATTTATTTGTTTTTGACGGGATAATAAAGGAGGAAGGGAAGAAAATTGCACTTTGGATTAAATATCATCCCCTAAAAGATTATCTAGTGCGCTCTGTCTTCTCTCTCGTAAAAATCGTGGGTATTGCTTTTAAAAGAAAACTCAGATGATTAAATCTTTGCCACTTGGGTTTTTGCTTGGTTAAATTTGTACTCCAGACCAACTATTCCAGGTTAAGATCTCTTGACTTCATGCAATTGATCCATCATGTTCGTGATCTCTGAGCTGACAACTTCAAAAGGCGCAGGTGAACACTCCAGTTTTATATACGTAGAAATTATCCGGGCATTGAACTGCTAAATTCTGATAAGGTCTAGGCCACATTTCATATTTTTGAGAATGTCTGAAAAGGAGGTAAATTAGATTTATAACTAATATAATGTACGAGTTTTATTTGTTTATTTTTTTTTTAAAAAAAGTAGAAGAATTTGGTGATCAACTATGATTTTGTTGAGATATAAAAGCTTCGTGAATCTTTTACATATCTCACATTAAATTTTTTAATTAAAATTCTTGTAGAAATGTGAGGTACCCTTTTCCAAAAGTTCAGGCGATTTTCAAAACGTGATAATCTCCCCCTCCAGAAAAAGAAATGGTGCTAATGGCGGTATTTTAATATTACGGAACATTTTTATATATTCAGGAAAATGATTTTTTTTCCTAAAAGCTTTTATGGGTTAATAAATATCGATATATTACAATTAATATTTTAAAAATTTTATTACATGTAATAAATTAAAATTAAATATCCACACATGTTACCATTTAAAGAATAAAAGTCTAATAAATTTTAAAAAAAGCTAAAATGATGTGAAAAAAATATTTTATAACCTTCATGGTTAAAAAAAATTTTTTTTCCCCAAAAATTAACTAATACTCTCTAATTTGTTGCATTCCTTTTTCGTCAGATTTATCAGTGAGCTAAGCTTTACATAAACGAAATACCAAGATAGCAGAACTTAATTCTGCATACCGATATAGGTGGCGTTAATCTAAATCCATTTTTTTAATCTGTGTCGAAGCAGCAGTGTGTGTACGCTTAATTAGTGCAGATGGCATGGAGCCAGCATCGCTATTTACGGTTCATAGACCATGAAGTATCGAATGGACTTGCAACTACACACAGAGACCTGGAGGAAGACGTCCTTGAATAAAATCAAGGCACATATTGGCGAAAGCGGAAGTTCCTGCGACGAAGAAAGCTCTGGTCACGAGCACTGGATTCGTCTCCGGTGTACGCTCGTTATCTTGCCACAAGGCGGATTCTGAACTTTTTTTTTTCTTCTCTTTTCGAGGGTTACTGATGTCAGTGTACATTCTCGCAGACGCTGTTCATAGTCTTCGACAAAAAAAAAAATTGTGATAAAAAAAATCTAAGGTATGCCTATCAATGTTATAAATCAGTTATTTAGGTTGTTACTCTTTGGAAGAGGCATGACCAGTTGAGTATTCGGTATTGTCTACTTATATAATATATTTATAATTTACGATAGAACATTTGAAATTTAAGTCCCCAGTTGGGATCGGTATGCAACAGTGGCGCACACAAGGGGGGATCCTGGGGGTCTGGACCCCCAAAGCCCTTGATTTTTTTCCGATTGATTATAATTCTAAGCATATAATACGTAAAATTTGATTAAATATTTGTTATTAATGATTAATTTTATTAATTAATGCTAATTATTTATTCAATATTATTTTTAATGTGTTTTGTTCCTGAAAATTGACAAAATCAAAAATAGCGTGTTACAAGAATGCTGAACTTTCAACCCCGGACCCCCTTGAAAAATTCCTGTGTGCGCTACTGGTATGCAATATATTGTTACTATGGTGATAGTCGTTATAATGAAGTGAATTGTCCTATTGAATTGTTAGGTACACACAAATGTGGTTAACTTTCGATGTTGAAACTACATTTGATAATGAGTAATCTTAATAAGTCTCATTAATTCAGGAAATAAAATAAAAGAAAATGCTGTCTTCGAAATGGTTTTATTTATAGTATTTTCCACTGTATATGGGGAAACTAACTGTAATACTTTTCTATAATTATAAAATTGTATTCTTACCGCTTTTTATAAGTTATTATGCTGTGAGAAATTGGAAATCAATGTACATTGTAATCTCGTATATGACGAGAAAAAGATTTAGATCTTAAATGTTTACAACATCTAATTAGTTATAACTCATAATGAAGCAGTTTGAATTTCTTGATACAATTTTAAATAGTATATGAAAATATATTGATAAAAATAAAATGTTTAATTTTCTTACGAAAGCCACCATTGATAATCGAAAAGGCACATTCTAGCGTCTTGTTAATTATCGTCTAAACTTTCAATCTTCTGTTTTAACATCTGAATCATCTTTTTGGAGTTTTTTCATTCATATTTTTTTAATTATTATTATTAGAGTGGGGCTTAAAAAGTTTTTATTTTGATTATTGGGAATCTCTCTGGTTCTCTATTCCATTGCTCTTCATATGCTACAGGAAATGACAAATTCTTCCGCGTGTAATCTTTCTAATTACCAAAAAACCTTACGTGGAAGTGTTTAGAAGACTTTTTAAATTCCTATTTCGATATTTTTTACTCACTCAGAAGAATATTAAATAGGATATTTTTGTATCGTCTTCAATGAGAACGAGCTCACTATGTTAAAGTTCTGGACCTTTTCAGGTTTACTTTCGTGATAAATTATTTTTATGTATTCTCCTTATTCAATATATATATATATAATCCAAGGTATAGGTATAAAAATTTCTTTCTTTTATAAGTTATTCCTCTTTACGAGTACAGTCGAACCTCTATATAGCGAACTTTTTCTTGGAACCTTGAACATTTCATGATTTTCTTCGTAACATAACCTCTCTATAGCGAAGTGCATTTTCTATATAACGAACTTTTTCTTTTGTGATTCAATTTTTTTATCCCTATTCTTTAAGTACTTCTGAACATTTCAAGTTATTCTCTTTTTAATACATTTTATGGTGTTTATAAATCTTGGAATTGTTTTATTAGATCCTAATTCGCGGAGAGCAATAGAGTTCTGGACGTTTCTTCCAAGTAGTGCAACCTTTAACCCCCATTGTCCAGTTCATTAGAAACATCATCGATATCCCCTTTCACCCTCAATGCAGTTATCTCGTGTCCACGTGTTCTAGTTATAAAATAATATATGTTTAATATTACTTGTATACTTTAAATTAGAAAATGTCCTTAAAATTCATTAATTTAAATATAAAATTATTTTCTTACTATTGAAACTACAGTGTATTCTTCGACATTTTTTTTCTCGTAAATTTTTTTACGCGGTTTATAAATTATATTGAAAGAGATAAACCTCTATATAACGAATTTTCCATATAACGAACTTTTTTTCGGCATTTAGCAACTTCGTATATAGAGGTCCGACTGTATTTCCAAAAGCTTTGAACATTTAACATTCTTTAGCAATTCTGAAACGTTATTAACTATTAATTTTGCAGAATATATTAACTCTTAATGCTCGTCTTACGGAAGTACAGCGATTTCCTTAGAAATTCAATCGGTTTCCAAGATTTTATGAGATTATGACTGCGGTGTAGAGTAGATAAACACATAAAACGGTGTAGAGTAGATAAACAGTTTTCCAATTCAATGAGGCTGCAGCATGATCACAAAGCACGTCGAGTTCGGTTATGTCGTACCAAGACTTATGCTTTGGCTCCATAGAAGAAAAATGGATTTAGTTTGATAAATTAGTAGTTCCTATGTAACACATTTTTAATAATAGATGCATATTTGAAGCAAATTGTCTTCAGACTAAAAGTTTTTTTTCTCTAAAAAAAGGATTAAGTTCCAAATTAAGGTTAATGGTTTTTAACTTTTTGTTGAAATTTTTACAATAAGAATGTTAGTAATTGTTTGAAGTATTTTGTTTTTAAACATAAGTTGACTTTAAAAGTTTGGTACATCGCATGCTTTTACAGTACTAATGGAACGATTTTATGCTAGTAAAATTAGTAGGATGAAATATATTTAATTTTCTTTTTTTTTTGTCCCGAAATTTCCCAATTTTGCATCCCCTTTTCCTCAAGTATTCAAGTTAACTGAACTTTTAAATCACCTTTTAGAAAAAGAGACTAAATAAAATGACTTTCCTAAGAACGAATGCAAGAACTAAGTATCTTGACAAATTATTGATTAGCCTAGAAATGGTAATAGTATTTAGTATTTTGACAACTGTTTATTTATTCGAATGATTTTTTTTTCCTAAATAAAATCTTAAAAAAAAACGTTGTCTTTTATTACGACAGAATCTCCCGAAATGTCACATAAAATAAACACAGGTTCCCAACCGCAAGTCATTTAATCCTATGAAACTAAAAAAAGTTTTAAAAACATCTTAAAGAGACAAATTAACACAATTTCCGTTTGCCAGAGAGCCCAGCATCAAATCAACTCGAAGTTCAATGTAAACGCGCAAACCTCTTTTTTTTCAATTACCTTTTGCCTGTAGGCAGGGGAAGAGAGGAAAATAAAAATACAACTAAAAAGTAGCAAATATTTTTTTTTTAATTCCTTCTCCATTCCGTGTATAACTGGATAAATCTTTCATACATCATCATCATACCCACCAGCTGCCATGTTCATCGTAATCTGTAACCTTGAGGGCCCCTCTCGAAGATGCGGGGGATTAGGTAGAGTAACCGTGGTGGGTCTTTTTTTATCGTTTGTTTATTTCTCTCCCCCCTCCCCTCTTTTTCCTGGCGGATGGCACGCGTTTTAAATATCTAGGTTAGTAGGTATAGCGACCGTATGCGTATTCCAGGATCCCCCGAAAATGTGAAAATATCGAACTGCGACTGCGCAGAATCCATTGATATTGTTGTGATCACCACCCCCGACAAACGGCCTATGTCAGTTGCGAGGGTGAAATGTGGAATTGATAGTTTTAGGTATAAATTTGAAGGGTAATTTTTTTTTCAGTGATCTATTTTTTTTTAGCTTTTATTCGTGACTGTTCTGTTACAAATATCGGATCAGATTTTTTTTTTAAAAAATGGAGATTTAAATGTCGTTAGAATTGGAGCAAATATATCGTGGCACAAAAAAAAAGCAGCGAATTAGTTTTCTTGAAGACATCTTATATAATTTTAGTACAGCATAATGATGAAATTTAGTAGAGAGTTTTCAAAAATTATTTTATAACTGCACTGCACGTTATTTAAGATGTTTATATATGTGCTGTCTTTTAAAAATATATTCATTCGTAGCAAATGTAAATAAAATGCACTATAAGATTTGTAAAATATACGATATTTTTGAAGGATTAAAAATTTTCTGATAGTGTTAAAAGTTGCTGGACAAGCTACCTGTATAAAAAAAAAAAAAAAAGAGTTCAAAAATTTCAGGTTTACATTTTCAATTGTTTGTATATTTTAAATCTTCTCAAAATATATAAATTTATGTGGTTTCTCAGAATGTTAAAAATCTGCTTTACTTCATTTAGAAATAAAAAGGAGAATTACTGTCTTTTCTTGTTTGCTATTTTTTTAATTATTAAAAAAGTTTAAATAACGTTCTTGAGCCAAAATCTAATGTTTTCTCCTTCTTTCTCTCTCATTGTGATAAATTTTATAAATTCTTTCTTACTTAGGGGAAAAAAGACCACTATATACTTATTTTAATAATAGATGCATCCTTGTTTTAAATAGATCTAAAACACATAACTTCTCAAAATAAAGGTGGTTATAAAGCGTATATTAATAAGTGTGTACTGTGATTAAAATTGCAAGAGAAGTACTGGTTTGAGAAAGTAAATGGGTTTCATTTCATGGGAGGCTGTTTACGTATCAGCTTTATAAATATTTAAAACCATAAATAATTCCACGTATCATCTGAATCATGCAATTAGTTATTATTTGATGAAGCAGCATTTTACCTGTCAATTCAATACACTAGTACTTAAAATTATTGAAATATTCTTTAAATTTGATTGATCATAGAAGCATTCTTGCATGCGTGTAAGTAAAGAATTTTATTACTATTTTTACTCTCATACGTTTTGGATAGCTTTTTGAGGCTAGTAATATTTTTCTATATATCTTGTTTTGGCTAGTTATATTTGCTTGTTTGAAGTTGTGATGTTTTAAATTTTCTTTTTTTAGAAACAGGTGAACGAGATCTTAAATCAATGTTTTGTTTTATTTAAAATCGTTCCCTTTTTATACTTCCTACTATTAGCTCACACTCTCTAAATATTTATTTATCTTGGTGGAATTTTCAATCGTTAATAATATACATTTTAAAGCGCTCAATTGAGCTGAAATTTTATACACATGATTATTTTGGATGACAATACAGTAATTTAATTATAATTAATAAAAATTGATTGATTAAAACTAATTATTCAAAGAATTACAAATACAGCCAGGTTGGCATCATTTTTGGTGACTTGTGTCAAAGCTTGAAAAGGTTTTTTTCTCACATTTTAAAACGCTCATTTGAGCTGAAATTTTCTATACACTATTGTTTTAGGTAAAAATATTATAATTTAATTATTTAAAGAATTACAGATAAAGCCACGTTGGTTTCATTTTTATCGACTTGGATCAAAACTTTAAAAGATTTTTTTTTCCTCACGTTTTAAAGCATTCAGTTGAACTGAGATTTTATATACACGATAGTTTTTGGATGACAATACGATACTTTAATGATAATTAATAAAAATTAATTACCACTTAATGTTGTGATTCTGTCCTATGTATATACATATTTATATTAATTGTAACTATTTAATAAAAAGTAGCTAAAATAACATTTTTCTTTGTTGATCTAAGTAGGAATTGACTTAAAATTTATATATATATATTACTTATTTCAGTGGAAAATTATGAGTTCTACTTCACATCTAATAAAAAACAACTTGCACAAATGTCCTTACATTACCTCAACAGTTAAATTCAAATCTGAAAAATAGGAATTAGCCTGTCGTTTCTTCATTAAATTTGAAATCATCAAACATTTACTAATATATATAATGAATTTTAACTATACAGTAATTAACATTGTATTACAATCTCCAAAAGCAGCACCCCTGTACGTTTCGGCTATTATATTTTATTTTCGCTTTATAAATATCAATTTTTCAAAATACAATCGGACCCCGATTTACCGAACCCCTAGTTAACGAATTTGGCGATTTAACGAATTTTTTTTCCCTGATTAAAATGAAGACAAAAAAAAAAACCCGATTTAACGAATTATTTCTATAATTGAAAATATTTTTATTAGAAAAAAATTGGATTTTTCTTTTCAAGTGACATTACTTTTTTGTCTGGAACAGAATATATATATATTTTTTTTGCAGAAAATTTCGCCGGGAAAGGTCGAAAATCATTATTCTACTTAACATTTGCAGATAAATCACGAGTGTAACCTATCGTGTGAGTTTTGAATAGGACAGGAAATTCCTTTCTTATCTTATTCCGCTCCACAACGTAGGAAATATTTTAAGATTTAAGGATTATGTTATATTTGCTAACGGACTGTCTATTTGAAATCTGAAGTTAAGGAAATTATTGATTTATCGGAGCCTATAAATGGCGTTTCTGATGCAGAAATTGATATTGAAACTCCTCTCAAAACTATTACATTTTCTAATACTTTACATTGTTTGGAAACTGTGAAAACATACCTTATGCAGTATTTTCTTCTCTGCATAAAGTCGAAAAAGCGCTCTTTCGTTTTTAGGAATCAAAAAGATCTATGAAACATCTGTTAGTCAGAATTTTTAAATTTCCAATGAACTGGAACTAATAATATTTTAGCTGCTGAATGAAAACTGTGCAATTTCTAACTATGAATATTTTTTGTGTAGTGATCAAAAAAAAATTTTTTTTTGTGTTTTTTTTACCCCAATATAAGGGAAAAAATGTTCGGTCCAGATGAATTCGTTAAATCAGAATCAGACTTCCTTAATACGTTTTTAATAATATAAATAAATATCGCTCTAAATTTATGTATTCGTTCAAAATGGAAGGAAATGGAATGGCATCGTTCTTTGGAATTTCTTTCAAATAATTATCAATGGTTTTTTTTATTTTTATTTATTTTCCTTTTTTAATTTTCCGATTTTAGTTTTTATACTATTTCTATCTCTGGTCATTTTTATGGTGCACCTTTCATAGGAAATTCTGTTTTCATCTAAATGAAAATCATATCCAAACTTAAATTAGGGAGGATAATGTAAATACCTTTTGATTCATTCATGAAGTCTTAAAGATTGACAATTTTTCATGAAACAGCCAAATAATAGTTGAAGTTTTAGGTGTATTTGTGCCCCCATCTCTTCCCGTATATTCTAAACAGCATTAAGCCATTAAAAGAATGGTTCAGTAATATCATTTATTACCGTCAAATTTTTTCAAGCTTTGAGATATCCTACACAGCTCAAAAGTTGGTCAATTGCATTTGAAAAGTTTTCTAAGAAATCTTGTCGTCTTGGCCGCTTTCTTTTATTATTTAGTAATTGGAAGTCTACGTATTACTCTTTCCTGTCATTTTAAGTGGCTTATCGTGACTCCAATCAAAATGAAATCCATTTTTTAAAAAAATTCACTGCACTCGATAATTTATTTAAGGGTATTGGCCTCTGTAAAGCGCTGCTCAAGAAAGTAGTAAAAAAAATACCTGCTTCAACGGCACGCTACAAAATAACTGCAACCAAATATAAGCAAAAAACCAATTCAACCATAAACAAGCACAAGTGAAAGTAATCACTTCGATACCATTAACTTATCGCCTGTTAACTTGCCCTTTTTTTTATCACCTCACGTGCGAAGAAACACAGTTTTTTATGCCCAACGGAGGGTAAAGACACCATCATAAAAAAAGAGGACGGTGGTGCAGAAAAAAACGCGTTTTACTTTTTTTCCCTTTTTCCCCCACCGGTGGGATGAAGTAACGGGGAGACCCACTTTCGGGGGCGCATGGGGGAACCACCAGGGTGTGAAACTCCCTGGGGACAACGTCAAGGCCTTGTAATCTTGGTTTACGCTTTTGGTACAAAGGGAAAAAAAATAGCTGGGGAAAAAAAAAAAAGAGGCCCTAAGATTATGTAAGGCCTTCTTCAAAGAGTCATTTAATATCAATAAAGTGAAAAATATGCGATGGGGCCTTTTTAAGTAAATGGTTGTAAAGAGCCAATTTACACGCTGCTTCTCACGATTTTTGCTGGAAGCTTTGCGGTTTTTGGGGTCTTTTATAACGAGACGTTTATAGTTTTCGGGTTTTGTAAGCTTATATATTATAGAGTTCACACTAAATTTATTAATTTCGGATTCCTAATTAATTAGTTTTTTGTTACTGGGCTTAATGTATACATGTTGGATCTAAAAGTTAATGAATCGATTTTATATCGTGACGGGAAACATCTGGAATTTTATTTGCACCTAAAATTTTTACTTAAGCTACATTAAACTTTCATTTACGGTCCTTAAAAGTTGCATTTACATAATGAGATTCATATGCTCAAATATATACGTTATTCGGCGAATCTAATGTTGTAGTTTCCGTTTTCCCCAATGAATTTTATTACTGATACTGATGCACTTGAAAAAATAACAGGCTAATTGAAAAGCCTTTTATAATATCATTTCATAAGTTTGTTTGATTGTAAATTAAAAAGAAATAACTTTTTGAAAGAGGCCCAAGCTTATTTTTCTTTAACCCCTTGGTTTTTTCGGTTTGGGGTAGACCCCTGCTTACCTAATATTGAATTTTTTACAAATTTATCAACTTATATGTCTTTTTGACTGCTGGTATAGAGCTACTTACTTTAAAAAATTTAAATTTTTAACTGTAATGAAGCATAGACTTTGCAATTTAAGAAACAGATGTTAAATTAAAATTTAATTAATACATAAAATAACATCAACAAACAAATGTTTGTAATAGGAGGGGTGAATCTAGAGCTTCATAACAAATTTTGAACTTTTATATCATCTTGTCAGGTTTAACCCTAAATCTCTTCGGTTATTATGTCAGTTTTTAAAAAAATTTATTCGGGGAGATTCAACCCCTGAAACTCCTTTCACGGGGAAAAAAAATTAAATACTTTCACAATTTTATATAGGGGATAAATACAGGTAAAAAAATTTGATTTTGTTTCTAAAATTTACTAAACCGTTACTGCCTATTCCGATTATAAGTTCCTCTTGTAATATAACTTTTTTTTTAATCTGACCATGTGAATTCATTGCCTACTGTGGTTAATTCCCATAGTCAAAACATTCGCAAACCTGTTTTCAAAATTTATGGGGGAAATTTGCTAATTAAAAACATCATTTTTCTGATAGATTGTCTGTAGCCATTTGAGAAATTGGGAAAATTCGCTATGTTCAATAGTATACTCCTTTAGCTCTTTTTGCTTAATTGTGGCACAAAAAACACTGAAATGATGGTTCTTGTTTTAATTTATGCTGTTTCCTTGTAACTGCAAATTAACCTCATTAAATTTAGTAAATAAATCTGTTAAATAGGTAAAATCTGGTTTCCATTTGATTATATTTTCTTTTTTAAAACCCCAATCTGGTTTAATGAAAACACTTTATGGCCCCCAAATAATTTTTCGCTAGTGGGCTTTCCCCGATCTTATAACCCCCGGGGCGATATGGGCCTTTTGAAAAAACTTTTAAAATCATTTTCTCATAATATATTTTTTTTAAAAATTTAAAAAGAAATTAACAAGGGGGTTAAAGGCCGCCGTCTCACGGTGAACTATAAACACATTTTCAGGAATAAAAAATATCAATGTTAATATAACCTCACGATTTTAATGACATATCGTCCTTTTATCGTATTATATCCCTAATCTTGAAACATTCTGTAAATGCATAAATATTTGACTTGACATACAATGTTAAAACTCATTTGGCTTAAAAACACACGAGAAAAAAAATCTGAAATATATTATATACAAATTTTAATTTTTTTTAAAAAAAAGAGAAATAGTATTAGTAAAAAACAATGCTTTTAAACAAAAAAGAATTTTGATAAAAGGTCGAGTTAGTTTAATTAGGAAAAAATACCTTTTTTCATTTTAGACAAAACAGTTCCAACGAAAATGTTTAGATTTCAACTCTTAAGGTATCCGACTACTTGCGACAACTTTAAAAAAAATGGAGATATAGGGATTTTTTTGTGGTTTTTAGATTTATTTAGTTCATTTTAAGAAAAATATTCTAAAATTAAGAAGAGAAAAAGAAATTATTACTAAAAGGTAAAAATTTACAAAAAATAGCATAAACGGGGTCCATTCTGTACCAAAAATTTATGAACAAATTTTCAATTCTGATGTGTTGCTATGATATTCATTTTTAAATGACCTTCAGGATAAAATATTTTTAATTTTACAAAAAACTGAGCATTTTTGTTTTGGTTATTACATGAAATTTTAAAAAAACAGTGATTTATTCACATAAACGAAAATTTTTGTAATAAAACAGTGATTGACAGGGGCGAACAATCCGCCCCCCCAAAGCTCTTGATTTTTTTCCCATTGGTTTTAATTCTAAGTAATTTAAAACGTCAATTTAATTAAATATTTGTTAAAGATTAATTTTTTTAATTAATGCATATTTTTCAATAGTTTTACTGTGTTTTGTTCCTGAAAAAACGAAAAATCAAAATAGCATGATACAAGAATGGTGACCTTCAACCCCGGGCCCCCTTGAAAATTCCCGGTGCGCTACTGGTATTGATAAATATGAAGGTTAAAACACTTCTATATAACTATTATACAAAAATACCAAAAATTTAGTTAATTATTTTCAAAACTTTTTTAGCAATCGCGTCCCCGTTTGAGATTTTTTTTTAAAAAAACATTTCTAGTAAAACCCTTTTAAGGCTGTTTTCGCAAAGTACGAGAGCGTGTATTTGACGCGGGGCAATTTTCAGAAGAAAAAAGCCTCAATTTTTAAAAATTTGTAATGGTAACTCATGATTTTTTTATAATATAGTGCTTTTAAAATTTCAGAATATTTCATAAATAATTAATTTTTCCCTTTAACATGTGAAGGGATAGGTCATTTAGCATTACCGTATAGGTAAAAAAAATGCAAAACATATTTTATAAAAGAAAAAATGTGTCAAAAAACTCGGATAAAAATGAGTAGTATGATAAAACAAGTGATTCTCTAAAGGATAGTGTAGCCAGAATATAATTATGTTTGAGTATTTTTATATCTGAAAAAATATTCCTAATTCGGCTCCTATTCTTTAACATTAGCCGAAGATAGCCTTAAAGTATGACATCTTGCTTAAAGTAATGGCATCTGCTTTTACTAAAACACTTGTAGATTTTGTTCTAGTGAACGGAAAATAATATAAATTTGGTATTTTTATAAAACTAATAAGAATTATTTTTGTGTCAATTTTTGGCAAAATTCACAATTTTAGGGTAGTCGTATACCTTAAAAAATTAAATATTGGAAATTTTTCATTAGAGATAAATTATCTTATATAAGATTTTTCCATGATAGATTTTTCTCGAAGTAGTTAAAGATAACAAGTGGGAAAAGAGAAAGTGCGTTAAGGATACCAACAGGAAACAGTTCGTAACTAAAAACACGTGCTATTTAATTAAATATGTAAATTTCTTTCCCCTATATTGCTGAATAACTAAACCATTGCAAGAACTGAATCGACTAAAAACTTGTTATGCTAAATACCAAGTGAATAACAAATTAACATTCTATAGTGAATAAAAACATTTTTCATTGTGCTAATAACTTGTATTGGCAATCTTAAGACGAAGGGGGAAAGTTGTAGAATTTATTATTTTAAACCACTGTATTGCTATCATCAAATTGATTGTACAATTGTAGAAATCGTGAAGGCGCCTAAAATTTTGTTTTTATTATAAGGCGTCGAAAAATTCTCCATCATCTCAATTGCCATTATTATAAATTTAAAGAAACTATTAATGATTTGAAAATATGTTACAAATGATGATCAATCTTAATCAATGATAATAGGTTTCATGATGATGAATGATGAACACTTGATGAGGGCGTCTTGCAAAGTTTTCGCGCAGGGCGCCTATGTGATTAAGATTGGCTCCAGTTGAGAAGTTGCGCCATATAATTTCACTATAATTATGACGCCATTTATTTTAAAAATAAAATGTGCTGAAAAACAACAACAAAAAAGTATGAAAAGGGTAAATGCCCTTTTTATGTAATACAATTGTGAAAATAGTTCAGAACTTGGCCATACTTTATGCCATGGCTCCTTCTTAACATTTCTGTTTTTTTTTTAATTGTTTTTATCCATGTTAAGTCCAATGCATTATTCAAGCAATTCAGAATCTAAAAATTGCTGAAACCGTTGTATAACTTATTTTATTTAGAATTATTTTTAAAGATTATTGCGGAATTATACTACTATTCTGGTATAGTTTATTGTAGAAATAGAACATTCTTTGTTACAGAGCATTTTACATTTTTAAAAATTCGTCATATTTCATCTTATAATTTATTTATGTGAAATCAAATAACTTGCAGAAATAAAAAACTTAGTTTATATATAAATCTGATGTTAGTTAAAAGTATTCCCAAAAGGTGATATAATTATGTTTCGAATAAATAGAATTATGTTTCATTTACATTTATTAAACTTCAAAAATTATTTCAATTATTTGTTAAATTCTTTAATTTTAGAATCATGCTCTTTCTACTACTATTTGATCAAATAGCTCATTAACAATTAACTTATTGCAAATTCAATTTATTTGGTGGGAAGGGGCAGTATAAAAATATTTTTCACCAATGTTTTTTAGTATGTATAATTTTTAATGGAGATCGTGAAAACGTTCATAGAATTTTTTTTTAATTATTATAGAATAAGCAGTGTCTGAAGAAAAAGTGTTTTAAATGACTGATAATTTTGATGAAACCTTCGGAAAGGAGTGTGTGTATATATATATATACACTATTTCTCTATTAATAAGTATATCATAATGACTTCCTGATAGATAAAAATTATTAGACCTGAGAGAGTTTCTGCTTTTCTGTATTTTTAAAAGTAATCTTAAATATTTTTATAAGCAAATGTCTACAATTTATCTTGGTGTTAAACTCTTTATTATTGATACGCTTAACATCTTATTTATTTTTTATTTTATATATTTACTTACGTTTTCCTGATTTTTCCCCTGTTCTTGCTAATAAATATTCACCACATACTATTACATTTTATTTTACCTGCTTTTTATATCCAGTCAAGGATCTGATTCCATGATGGCTGGTTAAAAATTTTATTTAAAAAGGAATTTTTCGTAATCATACATGTATGTCTATGTAATAATACATTTTTGGCTTAGGGTACGTACAGTTTGAATAGAATACTTACATGTTAGTGGACTAAAATAAATCTCTCTTCTACAATACTAAATCATTCCTTCGATACTAATAGACAAAACACCGGAACATTGGTGTTATCTGAAGAGTAAATAGCATGTTAATGAACTTCTTAAGAACAAAAATAAATGGTATGCTGCTTTGAGTTTTCGCGGCGTGTAATATTCCAAACGCTTGTCAAAATCAAAAGATTCATTTTTTTTTACCTTTGTTAATAATCAAAAGTACATTATTAATTTTTCCAAAATAGAGAAATTAGTATGCGAAAAAACATATGCAAGAAAAATTTTAAATGCGAGAAATGTCCGTCAAGATTTATTTCCTTTATTTAATAAGGTTTGATATTAAATTTTATGAAATTCGATTTTAACTAAAACAATTATTATTCTCCGTATAAATAAAAGCTCTTCACCTATCTTAATTGCAATACATAAAAAAATAAAGAAAATATTTATTTAGAATGATTATTCCAGATTTCAACTTAATAATCACCTTATAAAATTAGTCAACCGAGATTATACAATTCCATGTAGGTTTATAATTTTACAACATTCAAATGATTGCAGTCATATATATAAAATCCAGATTCCAATACATGCATATACGATATTAATATAATGCATTCTTGTATAATATTAACAGACCCCCTCCCCAGATAAATTTCCAGTGACTATTGTACTGAAAGTTACATTTTATTTCCACTCATTTTTTTAACCAGATACCCCATCAAATCTAAATTGTTAATTCAAAAGCTGACTGAGAAAGAAATTCGAGAAGCACAGCTCTCTGGTTGAACTTTTTTTAAAGAAATTTAATTACAGATATTGCTTGAAACGTGAAATAAAAGTAATCTAAACTTTATAAAGATTGCTGTTTCATGTTCTCAGTATTGCAGAAATGTGTTGAAATTCCATATGATTGTAATAGAATTCCCTCCTCAAGCAACAAGAATATCATCATTTTTTACTCTATTTTAGGAGGGAAAATATAATTAATAATTCAAGATAATAATATTTTGAAATACACAATTACTGATTAAGAATGGGTGTAACTCTTAAGAATTTTTACTTTAGGGCGTCGACACTTTAAAATGTTATGAAAATATCGAATAAGATGCATATGTTATGGAAATGGTTTGATGATGCATCTGTAAAATAAAATTTTCCTAGAAGAAAATTTGAGGAAAATAGAAAATTTTCCTTTTCTCTCAATATTTAATAGAACTTAATTTAAAATTAGAAGAGTTAGGTAATCATAGTATGAAAGTATTATTTCCAAAACATTTATTCTCAGATATTTATATATTTGTGATTCTCAAAAGTGTTAAATAACTATTTTCTAGTTAATGAAAAAGTGCGCAATAGTAAAAAAGAATATATAAACCTGAATTGTTACATAGAATATTAAGTAAAAGTTTAAAATTTTCCAGAATGTAACTGAAAACATATAACATAGTATATTCGTTTTTTAAAAATAACGTATTTTACCCTCAGATGATAACTGAAAACAAAATTATTTTTTTTAAATTAATTTATTTGCAAAACTCCTCATGCTCCAAATTGCATAACATGAGGATTACAGACGTAAACGGTTACAACATTATATAATTTAAGGTATCCGACTACCCTAAAATCATGATTTTTTCAAAATTGACAACTTTTGTTCATGATTTTATTTCATATACCATCTTATTAGCTTAATAAAAATACAAAGTTTTTTATTTTTCATTCACTAGAACAAAAACTACAAGTATTTTAAGTAAAAGCAGATGCCATAACTTTACACAAGATGTCAAACTTTAAAATGCGTTTTACTCGAAATGTGTTTTTTGCGGAAAGTTCAAACAGGGACAGCGATTGCTCAAAAAGTTTTGAAAATAATTTGCTGAAATTTTTTTTGTATATTCTGTATAACAGTGCAAGTGTTTTGATCTTCAGGTTTATCAATCGCTGTTTTATTTTAAAATTTACAGTCCTTTATGTGAATATAGTCAATGTCTTTTTAAGCAATTTCATATAATCACTAAGATAAAATGCTCTGGTTTTTGCAAAAATTAAAATAAAATATCTCTTATCCTGAAGGTCATTTCGAACATGAATAATAAAGTAAGACATCAAAATTGAGAAATTGTTCATAAAATTTTTGTACAGAGTGGGCCCCGTTTATGTAATTTTTTGTACATTTTTAAAATTTTTCCCATTTTAAAATTTTAATAATTTAAATTTTTTTCTTTTCAAAATTTTAAGTTTTTTTTAATTTTTAAAAATTTTATAAAAAAATTTTAAAAAAATCCAAAACCCATTTTTCAAAAAAAAAAAAATTTTTTGGGAAAAAAGTTTTTTGGGAAAATTTTAAACAAAATAAAAATATTTTTAAACAAATTTAAAATTAAAAAGGGAAGGGGAAGTACAAAAATTAAAAATTTAAAATTTTGGGAAAAAATGATTTTTTTGATACTGAGCAAAAGGCTGGAAATTTGAAAAAAAGGGAAAATTTTCAAAAAATTGGTTTTTGATTTTTGACTTTTTTTTAAGTAAAAAAGGTACCCAATTTTTTTCCATTTTGGCCCTTTTTAAAGTTATTTAAAATGGAAATTTTTAAAAAACCCAAATTTTAAATTTTTAAAAGGGTTAAAATTAATTAAAAAATTTTCTAAAATTGTTAAAAATAAATTTTTTACCAAAATTTAATAATTTTGTTCCATTGCCCTTGATCAGGATTAAAACGATTTCTTTTGGGGGTTCCCATCCCTCATCTGGCGACTAATTTCAGAACCCTTTCCAGATTTGGGACTAAAAGATTGTTCCTTAGTTAAATTTAACTTTTAGGGTTTTTCCAATTTTTAAAAATTTATAATTTATTATTGAATTATCGTGTTTTCTTCTTATTTTGGTATATTAGTTTTATATTTCTCGTGTATCCTGCATCATTTTAACAAGATAGAGTTAAAAGTCCTTTTTTTCTTCGTTAAACTTTTTAATGAAGGCATTTTTATTGAATATTTTAAAAGTTTAGACTCGTACGCTTTAAAGCTACAAACAACTACTAATTTAAAATAAAAAATTCTTTTTAGTTTGGATGCTTCTTATTCTCATGAAGAAGACAAAAACAGATTTCAACCATTTTTCTACAAAAGAAAAATTAAATTCTACTTACATTTTAAATTTTAAAGCAGCATCTCCTTTCGGTGGTCTTTTTTCAATAAAAAACGACTTTTACTTCCGACCACCTCGTAAGAGTTTTTTTAAAAAAAGAACCAAACTCCTGTGCTCAGTACACCTCTGGACAAAGACTACATCAAAAAAGTAAATTCCCTTCTGAATACAACTGTTATCCGGTACTTGCCATTGGTTATCTCACAACCCGTGACGGGCCTTTTTATTTTGCAGAAGCCATTAGCTATCTACCATCAGTAGCTTGGTTATGCATCAATGACTTTAAAAAATATCCACCGGTGATTTTAAAATGCTGCTATTTTTTTTACGTTTTTCAAGCTACGATTCATTAACTTATGCTTCAGGTGAATATACTTCATGGTGGGTAACAAACCAATTGCGTCCTGTTTGCATTTTGAAATAACTTTTAAGAGTTTGATTTAACAAACTATTTCCCTTTCACACTAAACTTTGAATCAGAGGGCCTGTTTCTCAATTATTGTTTATGGGCTCAATTCATGACGTCACATGATAAAGACAAACACGTGTTCTCCATTGGATTCAAAACAGGCATCAAAACTTTTTAATTTTTTGTTTTATTTTTTAAACTTGGGTAAAAATATTCAAAATGTTATCAAAAAAATAAATTTTTTCCCAAAAAATTTTAAATAAAAACTTATTTTAGCAGTACTTTTTAAAAAAAAGCATTTTGTTTTTCCCATATATGTGCATTATTGTAGTTTACCCAAAATTTTTAATTTTTTGAGAAAAAAATTTTGTGTAAAGGGTAAAAATTTGGGAACAACGATGGCATGAACTTATTAGGGGAAAAAAACATGATTGCTTCCATTTTGTCAAGGGGATTTTAACCAATTGGGTAAAAAAATGTTTGGGGTTTTTATTTTCATTGGGTTTGACGTCACTTTGAATTGAACCTTTTTTTTGGGTGGTAAGGGGTTCCCTTTAAAGCTTTGGGAAAATTTTATTGAATGAATGGTGTTAGGGTGGGTAAAGATGCTTTGTTTGTTTTAGTGTAACTTGGAGTCTTTTATTTTTTATATTTTCCAATTTTACTTTTTGAATGGGGAAAAATTGAATTTTAAAAATTTTCTTTAAAAAAAAATTAGAATTTGTTAAAATTTAAAAATAAGGAAAAATATCAAGTAAATTTAAATATGAATTTTTGTATATTAATAAAAATAATAAATATGTTTATATTTGATGACGTTTGAGAACTTGGAATCAAAATAAATAAGGCAAATATGTCTAAAAAGCGATCTTTATTTCGAAAATATTTCAATCAGAAAATAAAAAATATTTTCTCTTCAATCACTCAATTATTGTTTTTGCTAAGCAAAAATATGGCATCTTGTTAATGTAGTCTAAAAAATATTTTAAAAAAAAAATTACACATTTCACATACTGTATATAAAACTATTTTTAAAAGGTAGCGATTATATTAATTACCATTTTTTAAAACTTCCTCATTTATATTCTTAAACTTTTTTTTTTCCCGGGATGTTTATACATTTTAAATTCAGGGTGATCAGATTTTTTTAGAATCTTTCCAATTATATTTCCCTTGGGATCCCCCCCTTATTTTGCCCCAAAAGCCGAAAATGGGTAATTTTAAGATATTTTTGTGTCCCCAAAAGGGAAATGTATAAAAAATTTTTTTAAGGGGCATTTTGAAAAAAATTTAAATTTTAAATTTTGGAAAAAAACTTTTAAATCTTTTTTTAAAATTTTCCTTTTTTTTTGGGAAAAAGTTTATTATAATAAAAATTTTGCCCGTATTAGTTCAGACCTCTACAGGCTCAATGAATTTTTGTATATCCCCTAGAAGTGGGTTTACCCCTATTTTTACGACATCGAGGGGACAATTTTAAGAAAAAACGCTATAATTATTTCAATGGTTGTAACTCTGAAAATTTTTAATTTTCAAAAATCTAGTTGAGCCTCTGTAGAGGGGTCGAGTTATACAGGAAATATTTTTTAATAGAAATTTTTCAAAAAGAACATTTTGAAAAAAATTTTTTTTTTTTTAAAATTTTTTTTTAAAAAATTTTTTTTAAAATTTCCCCAAACAATTTTATAATGTATTCTAATTACTAAATATCAGAAAATTAAATTTTTTTTTTAAAATCACGGTTCCGAACGTAGTCGGATACCTTAAAGTGCATAATGAAATTGTTTCACAGAATACCTAAGTTAATTTCGTGAAATAACTTACCAAGTCGGTTAGTGAAATAGATTAATAATTTCACATTTTAACTAAGATGTTCTATTAATTAACTAGTTAGAAACCCTTAATGGAGGTATAAAATAATTAACTTAAACAAGTCCACTGGTGACAAATAGTTCGAGTCTCTCGAAAAATACAATTCAAATTACAGATAGATAAATTTAATAGTGAGTAATTTAAGGCAAAAACATATGACCTAAAACGGTTTTGGGTTTATTCCTCGCTAAAATTCAAACCTTCGATTTTAAACCCCCAAAAAACGAAAAGCTAAGGACAATCGAAATTACTTCGTAACGCAAAAAGGGTTGAGTTTCCCTAAATCCCTTTTTCCTTCCAAACATGGTTGTCCTTTTTAACCTTCATTTTTTGAAAATCAAAAACGAAGAAAATTGAATTGTCATAAAACAAAAAAAATAAACAAATTTTCTTCCAAAAAGTTTATTTTTAAACTTATTTATTCTTAAAATTATTTTTTAATGCCAAAAAATGTAAAATATTTTTAAAAAAAGGATTTTTCAATTTTATAATATTTTTTTAATGTAAATTATTATTTTAAAAACTTTTAAAATATTTTTATATATATGTACAATTGTTGTTTTCTTACATAGTTTCAAATTTAAATTAGAAAAAAAAATTATCTTCGTATATTCTGGGAGTTTTTCCTACCCCCCTTGATAATTGGTCCCTCCAACTTCAAATTATCGAGAGTTGACTGTATATAATATAATATTATTGCCAGGTTAGTTAAAGAACAGAATACGTGTAGATCAGAAGAATAATTACACTTAAACTAGTTGGTATACCCGTTTTTCGCACGGGGAAATTGAGAAATTAAACAGATTAAAAGGATGAAGAAAGTTTTAATGATTTAAATTTTACTAAATTTTCAAACCAAACAAAAAAAAAAAGCTTTTCATATCTCACTGAACATAAAAAAAACATATTTGTTAAATTTTTCTGTAGATCTATAGCTGATAAAAGGGTTTTTATTTTTTTAAACCCCTTTCCCGTAACTCTCTTTGTCAGTGATTTTGAAAACCCCTTTTCCTAAGCTGATTTCTGCTCAGCAAAAGTAACACATTGTTACAAATTTTGTGTAATGAGCGCTTAAAATAGTATAAATAGTTTATACCTGGAAGTGTAATATGTTAATATTACTTTCTGTTGTTTTTATTTTATGTTAAAATCTTGCCCCCACCTCTCCCTTGGAAATATACTTATTATGAAATAAAAAAAATAGTGATTACACTGATCAAAGGAATAAATTAAAAGGCGAGCGGCACTGGGGTATGGCGTAGACAAAACAAACAGGAAAGTTTTTTTCACACAAAAAAGATAGATTTATGCTGTGCGGGTTTTTGCAAAGGGCAGATTTTTCCCTACTTTTTGACAATTATCGTTATATTTTAAACTCACAATATCTTTATAAATTAAGCCTATGTTTTTTCTGATGTATGCTAAATTTAAATTGAAATTTCATTAAAATCCATTCAGTTATTTTTCCGTGAAAGAGGAACAGACATTCATACAAATTTTCGCGTTTACAATATTAGTAAGGATTTCTACAATTTAGGTATACGTAAAATATTAAGTTGCTTAGTCTTGCTGGCAAATAAAATATGCTGAATAATTAATGTATATTTACGTCGCACTTTGAAACAAAACTAGGGCTATTGGAGATGGACGTCGTAATTATAAACCATTGATCCGTTACAAGTAACCTTTCTTTTGCTTTTAAATGTGTGGTTAAAAAACTCGAACCAAAACTTAGTTAAGAATAGTAGAATCCAGTAATTTTGTGTACTTCAACTGACTTGATGAACGTAATAGTCTTGGTTAGGGACATAATAATCGTCCTATATTTTGAACAGGAAATCAATTTTAGGTAAATATTAGAAAAAAGAAGATTATTTACAATGTACAAATCTCCTTTAAGTGATCAAAAGAAATAAATCAGTTGTAAAAGCAAAATAAGAAGTGGTGTCTAAATTATGAAGTTTTAAGTAAACTTAGATGGAAGATAAATTTTTAGGATAGAGCATATTAATGTATTTATACAACTGCCGTGCGTTGAAATATATCATGCTTCATGAAATTTTTGGAAGATAAAAAGAAAGAAGTCTTTCATGCAAAAATATTCTCTTTGTTTTATATCGTGCCATAGTATCAAATAGGGTTTTTTGTTTCCCCTAAAGCCACTTAATCTTCTTTTCGCGTGGTTGTAATCTACAACAATGTTCACGGTCTATTGAGATATTTATCAGTAGATATACTTTGTTTCATTTTGTGAATTCAATAACCGAATTTAAGAAAAATGATACTAGTAGCTGGAATAACCGTTAAATTTTTAAAAATAAAATTTAACTAGCTAGCATAACGTGTTTTTTAAATGATGCTCAAACAAACCAATACAAGACCGTGTATCCAAGAATTTTAAATATATTTTTTTTAAACGAGTACTTATGTTTAAATTATCTACGGTAAACTACAATTTATCCTTAATTGAAACAAGTAATAAAAAAAAAATTTTTTTTTTAAGTCAATTCCTATTTAGATCAACAAAGAAAAATTTATTTTATCTACTTTTTATTAAACAATTACAATTAATATAAATATGTTTTACAAAGGACAGAATCACAAATTAAGTGTAATAATTTTATTATTATCATTAAAGTATCGTATTGTCATCCAAAACAATCGTGTATATAAATTTCAGTTTAAATGAAGCTTTAAACGAGAAAAAAAATCTTTTAAAGTTTTGATCCAAGTCGCTAAAAAAGAAACCAACGTGGCTGTATCTGTGATTCTTTTAAATAAATTAGTTTCAGTCAATTTTTATTAATTATAATTAAATTATTGTATTGTCATCCAAAATAATCCTGTATATAAAATTTTAGCTCAAATGAGTGCTTTAAAATGTATTTTTTGAACGATTGAAAATTTCACCATGATAAATAAATACATAGAGAGTATGAGCTAATAGTAGAAGTTGAAAAAGGGTTTTAAAAAGCGAAAATAAACATGCTAAGAAGATAAAACCGAAATGAATTAATGAATGAAAATAGGAAATACAAATTAAAATAATTACAGCAGTGGTAAACTTCTGCATTGTTGACTCAGGAACAAGTTTAAAAAATTAACTTAGGAATTTTTTTCTGGGTGGCCGCGGTAGCCTAGTGGTCAAGGTATCGGATCGTGGCTGGCATGTCACGAATTCGAGCCCAGTACCACTAAAGACCCGCCTTGTAGGGGAGCGATGCACGTTAAATTGTCGAAGCCTCAAACATCCTCCTTTTGGTGTAGTGTGGTAGTTAGGAGACGGACATGCCAGCTCAGGTATCGTTGGCGTCACTTGATCGTGGTTCAAAATTACGAGGTCCGTTGCCAAAAGCCCTCGTGTAGCTGAACAGTGCCACGTTAATTTATTCACTCACTCATTCCCCTATGGGGCTTTTTTTCAGCAACTTAGCCTTAGCAGACACGGCAAGTCCCCAAATGTGAGAGCCATTTCATGATGGCACCATCTAGTGGCGGTCTCTTTTGCAAATTTGAGCTTGAATTAATTTTAAAGCTCTCATTGAATGCTAATTTTTAAAATTTTGCCTAAAGTACCAGAACTTAATTGATACTCAAGGGATCTTTTACTTGCCACATAATCATATGACATGCCTGCCTACGATTTTCGTATCCAGAAAATCTATTGACTCCAGCCGGGGTTGAACACGCAACCTTAGGAAGCAGGCACGCTGTCTCTAAGCCACCGAAGCCGACTTTGGGATCATAAAGCATTTCAACAAATGTTGTCATAAATTGTACATACCAAGCATCCTAAGTTGAATTAAAATACTATCAACTACAATACCGAGGCAATATAGAATATATCCCATGTTGCCAAAATTAAGAATTAATTTTTACAGTAATATTTTTTTGCAACATTTCATTTAAAAAAAGAAATGTAACTCTACTGTAATGAAGAAACAAATGAATAAATATAATGACGATAACTTTAGTAATAATTAAAATATATTTCATATATGGATAGTATGATACTTTTAAAAAAATATCTGCACGATCTCTAAAATACTATATGAAGAACTAATTGTCAGAAGCTTAATTAAACCGTGAACTGGCAAGGTAATGTAGTTGGTTAGGCCCTGGCCTTGTATGCCCCAAATATGTGGGTTCAACCCGGCCCAAGCTTTTCAAAATTTAACCCCTAGCCCTTTTCGCACCGAAATTGATTCCCTTTTGGGAAGTATAATTTCGTTGTTTGTCAGTTTCGTGAACAAAATCAGTTAATCAGTTCTCACGATTTATTTATAGTTGAGTTGCAAGCTTACTTCTGTAGGTGATATGTTACCATCTAATAAGTCCTTCTTACTGTAGTATCCATATCAGATGGATTTTACCCCAAGAAAAAAAATAACTGCAGAATGATAATATCACCAATTTTCGTTTTTTCGATAATAGTTCGCAAAAATAGTCGCCTATTCATATTCCTTATAACAGATAAGTATTCAAAGATAACAGACTTTCTACGCTGCCGAATCTTCAATAGTTAATATAAAGATTTTTTGGGAGAAAGAAAAAATATGACTCAAAAGGAAGAAATGTTTTTGGGGGGTTTTTGGGATGTTCATAGAAAAGGGGAATGAAAAAATTTTGGAACCCCTTTATCTAGCGACGGTACTTATAAGTAACACTCACTTTGAAATTACATGGAATAACCGGTTTTACGAATATTCTAACGATACTTAGCAGGAATATTCTTTGAAATCCACTCTTCCAAATTATATGGCAGCAAAGATTCCGGGGTGAGTATTTTAGGGGAAAGGGGAAAATTTTTATGCGAAATTTTTAATTTCAGCCACGGGGTTTTAGCGGATTGGAAAAATTATCATTTTTTTTTCCCCAAAAAAGGGTTTAAACCCCAAAATTTAAGTGTTTTTTTTGGTATGTTAATGAAGACCTTAGAAAAAGATTTGACTATTTATTTTAAGTAGACAGTGTATATAATTAATTTTACAGTTGAATATCTTTAATAAATTAATCAACTCTAACGGATTAAATTTCCCAAAATGGAGTATTTTATTTATGTATATCCCTTAATTTTCTATGTAGTGATCCAAAAAAAAAAAAATATTGTATGAAAAAAACTGCATTAAATCATAGTGCGATAGATAAAGGGTTAAACTGAAATGGAACATTTGACGGAATGATATAGGAATATTTTCAGGGTGAGAATATCTTTACCACTGTACTGTCCAGTATAAAAATAGTCTCTCTCTCTCTCACACACACAACACATTCAGTAATAGGCTTGACTTGATTGGATCGAAAAGCAATCTAGGATTTGTGCAAGGTAAAAATAAGAAGGAAGGGAAGATTCAATGGCTTATAAATCCTTACAAGATTTTTTTTTAAGAAACAAAGTTTATTATTATTATTATTATTTTAATTATTTTTTTTAAAATTTTGGTACTTGCGTATTATTGCAACCTGTTGGCGACATTTTTGAAACGAAACACATGACCATCAATTCAGCGCATACGACACGTGCGAAATTGAGGTTGCCAATTCGGTGAGTTATCTTGAAGGTTGACGATTGTTGCGATAAAATATGTAAGTACCAAAGTTTTTTCTGACATTTTTTAAATGCTACACTCAATTACAGAACTATATTATTTTGATTAGTGTTGTTAGCTGGGGGTAAAAAGGAAATTTAAAACTGCATCTGTCCCATACATGTTATTATTATTATTATCATTTTCATTTTGAATCCTTTACCGCACTACCTTCTGTTTTAAAAATCAGCTTTAGCTACGGACTTATTGAAAATGGATTTTATAATACGTAGTACTTATTGCGATTTGATATTAAAGCAGTTTGATCTCGGAGGTTTTTACTTGGAAATAATTCTTGAAAAGACAAAAGCCCTCCATCAAGGTAATTTTATGATCCTTTACTTTTCAAAAGCTTGACTATTTTCAAATTACATCTTCAGATCCGACATTGTAACGCAATGCTTCTCAAACTTCATATTTGCGATTCAATCATAATTTTCATCGCCCCGCTCCATACAAATAACAATGCATCGAATTAAATAATACTATACTTTGACGCGCTAAAGCTACAATACGACTTTAACCTCTTAAGTGCCAACGGTGTATATATACGTCTCGCTCAACCGGTGCGTTAAATGCCCCGGACGTATATATACTTCTTTCCGAAGTACGATCTTTTTTGTGCACTGCTATCCATAAAACTATTCTGAAGGCTTTGAAATGCAATAAAAGGGCATTGACAGTGTTTTCGAAGGATTTACTTATATCAGTGGATTTCTCCTTATTTTTCCCTCCCCCCTCAAAACATCACAAACGCTCGCCTACGTGGAAAACGGTGGCTTTAAGACACCGGCAATTAAAGGATTAATTATTATAAACCGTACAAATTATCAATAGAAGTGTTAATTTTTGTATATAATTTCATATGTGACAAGCCCATGGAATCACTGCTAATTATTAAATTTGTTCTGAACTTAGTATTGTTATATTAATTATAAAATACATTGTATGCAGTACTGATACATTTATAAGTGTATTAAATCAGTGTAAATGTTAATTTTATTTTTTATTATGTCCGAATGTATTTTGTTTACTTTCAGAAATTAATGTTTTTTAAAATTTTTTTGTTTTCGACTTTTTAATATGCTCGCGCCCCCTTGTAGAGTATTATTCCCCCTTAGGGGGCGCGCCCCACAGTTTGAGAAACGCTGTCGTAACGTAACAATCTTTACCTTATCGAATGTTGAACCTTGACCTTTTTATCATGGTGACCAAAATTCTGTGTTATCTGATTAATTGAATCGGATTTTAAGATAGGAGCGAGGGATGATTATGTGTTTGATACTTTATTTTATTAAGATTATTGAATGGTATAATTGGTTAATTGATTTGTGTAAATTAGTGTCGCACTAGTGCTACGATGGATCTAGTGATTTTAAATCACCGTCATATATACATCGAAGCCCAGTGGCTGAGTGGTAGCATATCGCGCTTCCACACCAGGGGTCCGGGATTCAAACCCTGGGCTGGGCAATGTCGACTCCTCCTTTCATCTTTTCAGTGGGTTGATAATGAGTACCAAGCTTGCTTGGGAACTAAATACCGAGGGTTTCGCACCATACTAACCACCTGACTGGAACATTTGCTTAAGCACATCAGTACCCAAGATCATGAAAACTGAGACAGGCACAGTAGGCTTTGGCCCTCTATGGGCTGTTGTGCTGCAGAGTTAAGTTGAGTCATCTATATATATGTATATATATATAGGCTTATTCTCTACAAACAAGAGATAACATCAAAACAATCACATTCGAAAAACACAGACAGTAGGAAAATCACACAATGAAGGACATAAGAGTAACCGAGATTAAAAATTTATAAAATGGATGCTGCAGTGTTATAAAAATATTATATATATATATATATGTAATAAAACTGAACTAAATTAATTCTTAAGAAGCAGCTGACTTAGAAAGTTAGACTTTTAAAAAGATTCTTTTTCCTAATTTGGCTTTAAGGAAGGGCCCACCGAAGATTAATATGAGGCCCTGCTGACAATAATTCAGAATTATAGTTCGTTGTCAAGCTCAATTCAAAAGCAATTTTTATCTAAAAGTAAATTAAACTGACTTTAAAACCTTATATTCGAAAAAAATGTTAATTTTTTTTATTTAACCGTATCATCCAGAAAATATATTTAGCATATTAAACTCAGTTTGTCCGATGAAATAACTTTAAGCCGGATATATTTTTCACTATTTTTATTGATTATGTGCTGTGGCACCGAATATTTTTCCGATCCAACATCTAACAACCCTCTAGTTTGCCCGCTTTGTGCACGGGGCGTCGTCGCCAGAAGAAGAAACAGCTCCTTCCTTTTCCCGAACTGTCCTCTACAATCTATTTCAACTTGCTAAAAGATAGCCGGCATCATCAAAAAGAAAACGTGCTCTTGAAACTCGCTCGCTGTTGTCCCCGCCCCTCTCTACGTCTTCGGTGACGTCACCCGTTAGCTGGATACGTTGGGGGCGATATCGATTTTTTGGCCGAGTTGAGTTGAGAAGAGTCTGGCTACCTGAGTTTTGCACCAAGGGGATCATAGCAGCTGCGGCAGGGCCCCATTACAGATACCATTAGCGATTCTTAATTAGAGGGGTGGAAGCATTTTGCTGAGTAGTTTCTCTCCTCTTTTTTTGTCTTTATTAATCTTTTGTTTTCTTCCGGACTCGGATCGATTCGTTCATCGATGGAATGTGGCGAGAGATATATCGATTAATGACTGCGTTTCCCTTTCGTAAATGGTGTGTAACGGCTTCGTATCTAAGGATAAGGTTATTTCGAAACGGATATTTTTAACGTTCACAGTGGACTCCCATCACGATGGTGAATTGTGCTGAGAGTGATGACAGGGCCACTTTTCACTGTTTCAGCACAAACTCTACATTATTTTATACAAGAATATCGAGTGAAGAAAAATGATGCTACTGTACAATATATTACATTAGCTTGGAAAAAATTTTAATTAAATTTCCTTTCGTAATTTCATTCGAAAAATCATCAATTCTCTTACGGTAGTACCTCTCAAACTTCCAATACTTGACCCAGTTCTTAATTACAATTTTCATCGCCCCCCCATACAGTAACATATTGAATGCAATAATAATATTGTTTTCCTTTTTAAATTTTAAATTGGAACAGATTGCAGTAAACATGCAACGTGTATTTTTATTAAGTCGGAATGTATTTTGTTTTGTTTCCTTTCAATAAATTGATAATTTTTTTAAATATTTTTTTTCTGACTTTTTGATATGTGTTTGTGCCTTACGTAGTGTTATCAAGCCCCTTTAGGGGGGCGCCACCCCACAGTTTGAGAATCTTGCGGTCATTTGATAAAAATTTTCCTTATACCTTTGTTGTTTTCAAAGTTTTTTAGTTACAAAAATTTTCATTCATATATCATTTTACCATTTATTTAAGAAGAAATATTTATCAAATATCTCTTATTAAAAATAAATTATTTAAAAAGGCTGTATATTTTTCCTTAAATAATACTTTTTTTCAAATGTTGAATATTTTCTGATCATTTTTTTCAATACGTTAACAAATTTCCCGTAATTTTTTTCCTGGAATTTGAAATTCCCAACCAACCCCTCCCCCTCCGACCCTCAATTGTTTCAGAACGTTTTATAAGGTTTCTTCGAAATACATAACATATTGATTATAATTTTGGAATTAAACATTTTTGTAATTTTTTAATTTTTCAAAGGTAGAATTCTTTTTCCAAGTGATGATGTAATAAAATTCTTCTGAAGAAGAGAATATGTTTATTTTTAGTTTGTTATTTTTTTTATAAGTAGAGAAAATTGATCGGGAAATCACAAGTTTAGAATTTTATTTAAAAAAACTAATTGAGAGACTAATAAGTTAGTGTTGACACTAAACTATTATAAAACGTAATGTTTTAAGATTTAATATTCTATGCTGAACTTTTTTTTAAGTAATTTTTTTTAAAGTTTTTGGCATAGGTTAATTTAAAATAAAGCTCTTTTTATATACTTATAAGCAGTGAAAAGTTTCTCTTAAAGAAGCTCCCAATTTTTTATAAAATAGAAGATGTCTTATTGCAGATAAATGTTTTTCTGCATTTGCATAA
Organism: Trichonephila inaurata madagascariensis; assembly: GCA_019973955.1. Lineage (NCBI taxonomy): Eukaryota > Metazoa > Arthropoda > Arachnida > Araneae > Nephilidae > Trichonephila > Trichonephila inaurata. The sequence goes on along the minus strand of BMAV01013684.1, from coordinate 151,543 downwards.
AGACATGGTAGCATTACTTATTCTTAAAATAATATAAAATGTTATTTAATTTACAGGGAAAAAAGCAAATATATTTGCAAGAAAAAGTTTAAATATTCTAATTCAAACAAACAAATACTTGTATATTATATAATATAAATTTAAAATCAATATTAAAAGGATTCTATATTTTAATACTATAACTGTACATTCGAAATACACTCGTCCTTAAATTAAGGATAATTCAGAGTCACCTGGAAATCGAACTCTTAAATATATAAATATATCATCCATAAAATGACTACACACATCTTCAAGAATCATATACAAATTTCAGGATGGCACAAGATGACACTGATAGTACGTCACAATGACGAGAGAGTAAGAGAGGGAAATATATAGGAATAGAGGCAAAGAAGTAAAATTGTTCGCAAGCGCTTCATAAGCCTTTCAGTGCAATAACAGCATAGTTACGACACAAAGGATGAATTTGGATAATTTCTTACGTTTTAGAACTATCGGCCGTCTGGAATGTGGGCATACCCAATTGGAAGTATCCGAGGAACTTGGAATCTCCCAGAGTGTCATCTCCAGGCTTCGGCAACGATTCCAAGATGATGGTAATATGAATAGACGTTGCAGCACAGGTCGCCTCCGAGTTACAACGCCGTATGAAGACCGGTATTTGGCAGTTACTGCAAAAAGAAACAGACGGAGCACAGCATCAGACCTGTCTCTTCAGCCACTGGTACGACAGTTTCAAGGCAGACCATGAGCAGACGCTTAGAGCAGATTGGTTTATATGTTCGTAGACTTTCTGTCTACGGCAACTTTGTAGTCACCTGAGACCTGTCAGTCTCAGCATTAGACCTATCACTTACTGCAACTCATTGTCATCTGCGGTTAGCCTGGAGTTGGGAGCATGTATTGTGGACACCGCAACAATGGGTTTGTGTGATGTTTTCCGACGTGACTTGCAGTCTTATTCTCGCTGACTTTCATACGGAGAGTGCCAGGTACCCGTTACCACCAAAAGAACATCATTGAACGATACCGTTTCGGTGGAACAGGATTACTCGTTCGAGAGGGGAGGGGGGATTATTATGGGTTCCACAACTGACCTGCATGTTCAAATTGCAACCCTGAGAGGCCAAATCTATCAAGGCGTCATTCTGGAACAACATGTACATTTGTTTTGGGGCGCCATGGGTGCAGCATTTGTGTTTATGGATGACAAAGCCCGTCCTCACCTGCAAACATAGTTACGAATTCCTAATCGGAGACAATTGTTTACTGGTCAACATTCTCACCGGACTTGAATCCAGTAGAGCATGTGTGGGACATGCTTGACGGATGAATTGCAGCCCGTCAATCACCTCCTACATGTCTACCGGAACTTCGGAGAGCATTGCTTGATGAGTGGTGCAATATTCCCCAAGATCAGATCGATAATTTGATACTCATCATGCCTAGGCGTTGTACGGACTGTATTGCATCGTCTGGGAGACATACTGTGAAAACTACCATACCAATAATTTTTGGTTTTTGTAAATGAGGGGCTGTACTGTTTGAGGAGCGAAAACGTACTTTTATTAATGATATCAAACATATAGCATCTTTTTTGCTATTTACCTTTTGTTTAATAAAAGGCTTTACAAATAAGTCACATTTGTTTTGCTTCTGGCTCTTTCTTTACTTGAAATTGTAATATACTTAATTTATGGACATGAGTGTATAATATTCATATAATACTTTGATATTCATATCTATTATTTACATTCTAACGACTGTCAATTCTATTTAATTTTGCATTTCAGTCTTATTGAAATGTAAGAAGAATGCTAATGTAAGAAATTGTGCAATTACTCAACCCCTTAAGTGCCGCGGGCGTGTATACACGTCCTGCTGAGCCGGTGCCTTTAGTGCCCCGGACGTGTATACTCGTCCTTACAAAGGAGGACTTTTTTTATTGTGCTGCTCTGTTTAAAACTAGTCTCACGGCTTTATAATATAATAACGTGATATTAACAGTGCTTCTCTAAAGAATTTACTAAAGAAATACTTGTTTCGGAGAAGAAGTGGGGAAGGAATTTGAAAGGGTATATTCCAGGTACGATGAAATTCATAGCTAAGCAGTTTTTCTTGTTTTTTCGTTTGAGTGGGCTCTTTTCTATTCTTCATTTGCTGTCATTTTCACTTACCGTGTGAAAAAGGAGCTTCTTAATTTTTTGTACGAATGCACTGGATGTGATACTGGTTTATGTGTTCAACCATGTTTCAGGATATATCACAGAACAGATAAGTTATAATTTATTTTTTATTACATTGTATAACTTTAGAGATTAAATTTTTTTATTTTCATTTTGTTTGATCATTTTCTTTTTTAATGTGAAAGTAAACAATTTTTAGGTGAAAAACACGTCTTTTCTTTTCCCCCAATAAACCGCGTAACAACGCGCCTGGTGAAAATGGTGGCACTGGGGATTTTGAAACTTTTCCTCGGTAGTTAAGGGTTTTTTTTATTTGAGAAACAAGCTTATATCCGACCTAAATTTACACTATGCGTATTTAAAATTGCGCTACAAGATTATTTGGAATCAACGTCACCCTAACACTACACGAAAGCAAATCATTTTGAATTATTATCACATGGCGTTTATATGCAAACACCTCAACCGGTGAACTGATCTCCTAAATTTCACACCTCGGTACAAAAATACTTCAAAGACCGGATCAATTCAACATGCAGCACCTCCTGTACTGGATTGATTATTAACATCGCATTTAGAAGCAATGTGAAGCAACGGACCTCCTAATTTTGTATGACTATCAAGTAACGAGGACTACATCTGAAATGATACCACTTTTTTAAATTCCCCCACACCACACCAACCCAAAAACTAGCCTACCTTCAAGCCGGGTTTTTGTTGCTGTTGCTCATCTCCATGTCAAGCCAAGCTAGACCAAGTCCATTATCTCATTCACTCTCAAAAAGTCCAACACCATTAGAGGGTCTTCATAAAGATATTGTTTTGAAAGCCTCATGCAGTCAAGAATGTGCTCTGGAGATTCCTGACAGGCAGAATACCAAACACAAGTAGGGATGTCTTAAGACTTCTTGAGGTCCTGGGCCCTTACGCAAAAGTAGGACCTGACACATGCACAAATGGAGGCTCCATCTATGACCCTTAAAAGTAGACGGTACATAGCATACGTTGTCAAATACTCGTACAAACAATAACACGAAACAAATTAATATGCATGACTTACAATCGCACAAACCAGCTCGGCCGACTATCTCCTTTTGATTGAATAAGTATTGATGGTACATGGTGTCTAGGCCTATACAAAGACGAGGATCATCAGTTGATATATCGTCTGAAATTCCCAGTTTTTCGTACAATAAAACCGAAAATAACACATTTGACATTATTTAAAATTATTCAAATTATGATGTTGTTAAGACTGAGCCGAGAACGAGACGAGGCCCACATTGTAACCGAGGCCCTGGACCCGGGCCCAGTTGGCCCATGCTGTAAGACATCCCAGAACACAAGTCATACAAACTTTGTTTCCATCCTTAAAAATCAAAGTTCTGAGGTGGCCACTCCGGAAACGAGTTAGAATAGTTTGGTCCTGCCTGCTGCATTGAAGGGAAAGAGAACCACCAGGGCGTTGTCGGGTTTAGAAGACCCAACATACGAACCCACGACTGGTTTTCACTACCACTTCCCATCACAGGACGCTTCATTCAATCAGGACTCGAACTTACTAATCGACATATACATAGCTGGCCACTATAAGTTCCTTCCTTATCTGAATCATGATGAACAACTACAATTCCTTCAATTATTTGCACAAAAATTTTGCACGTTGCCAACAAGAAAAAAAAAATTCTTATTTCCAGAAAAAGATAATTACTACTTAATGAAATCTCATCATAGATTCTGGTCACAGTTAAGAATTGCAGTAAAAAAAAACCCCCTCTTTCTTTTTCTCTTTTTTTCAACATTATTAAAGAAAAAGTATTCATTGTGCCAATACATCACGTTAAATGCTTTTGATCTCCCCTGTCATTCGTGCATTACTTCCATTTAACGGAGCTTGAGTAATGAGTGCATGTGTGCCGAAGTCATTAGGATATAATATTCATTTTTTGCGTGTTTGAATATCTGTAAATGTACACGAATATTCATAATTTTATAAAAACGGTGCAAATTTTCATCTCAGTGGTAAAAAGAAATCTTATTTATCATTTTGTCTTTTAAACATCTATTTTATTCATTAATTGCAGCACTGGTTAATCTAAGGTATTTGTAGGATTTTCTTATATTTTTGCAGGAAATATAACTAAAATAACACTTAATTTTTTTAGTTATAAATGAAATTTAAAAAAAATAAATGATAGTTTAAAAAACTGAAAAAACACGCTTTATTGTAGGTTGTTTTGTTTGTTGTATTTTGTATTAACCATGAGCGTTTTCGCTTTAGGGTTGTAACTTAATCTTTTATTCACCAAATCTGGAATTAATTGCTAAATCTGGGAATTAGTCACCAAATCTGGAAATGGGAAATTCTTAATCCTGATGATCCTGACCTGGACCATGGAACAAAATTATGAAATTATTATACTGTCATCGGTCTTTGACAGTTGTGCAAAATTTCGAATTAATCCGACCTTTGAATCCTTGAGAATCCATTTCATTATTTCAATAAAAATCATGATTTATTACTGATATAACGAGTGATTGAACTATCAACAGGTTTTATGTTAAAATGTAGATACGAATGAGAAGATTTTTGGCTAAAAAAATTTACTCGGAATAAATATATTTTAAAATCTTAATTTTAGCATGAACTGCTTTAGAACTTTAGGCTGCACAGGATTTCTGCAAACAGCTATAAATATTTCAATGCCATTCAGAACAGTGTATTTATGTGAAAAATGTTTATGTGGTAACGAAAACAAACTATAAAAATTAATTACACGCAAGATATGAAATGTGACTGTAGATAATTTGTGTAAAAAATGCAAGCACGTATCCCAGTTACTAATTATAATGTATGTGTAGGTGATACCTGGAGCATATATTAACATTAGGAATGTGAGTAAATTAAAATTAAGATTGCAAAAGAAAATTAATAACAAATGCTGTATTTTGCTTTGTCTTAACATAATGTACCTATAATATATGTTGATCTATTTTAAATATTATTTTATGATATATCTTCCTAAGGGAGAGAAAGAGAAGGTTCCCTAAAAAAATACTTTATAATTCTAAAGGTTTTATGATTCAAAAAAGTTTGGAGACCACTGGTGTATGATAACGAAGACACGCGAATTTAAAAGAATTTTCCAGCTTTAATAAAGAAGCTTAGCGTGCAATAAATTCTGCGATTGCTTTTTTTAATGACACAAAGATTATGCGAATACAGTTCAAGACAATAATCAAATTGCTTGACACATTTTTTTTCTGAAGCGTACCTGCAAAAAAAGTAATGTTAAAATATTCTGAATGTTTAGAGGATTGTGATGCTTAATAATGTTTTTTAGTTAAACATTTCATTTTTGCCCTATTACCTTTTTCCTGTATGAAAATTAGAATTCTGTTTGCAGATAATTTAAGATTATTCGTAATTAAGTTGATGGTCAAAGTATTTAAATGTACCTTTTATACAGGTGATACAGTTAAATATTTTATTACCTCTGTAATTTTTACTCCTATATTGAATGACTGGCTTTCACACACAAATTGAGATGTACTATATTAATTTATCTCCCATTCAATTTACATAACATTACTAATCCTTTGTTTCTCTAAATTTTGAAACCATTTCACACCAATAAATACGAGGACTTTTTCCTTTAACTGTATTATTGTATTTTATTTTTATTATAAATTTGTTTCCGTGTATTGCTGGTTCCATATGCTAGATTAGCTCTAGTTGCCCTAGTGCTTGTTCTACTTGAAGCTTTTTTATACAACTGAATTGGTCAGCAATTGTAACCATTTATAGTAACTATTGCAAATGTATACAGTTCAGAAATAAAAATTGAATCCCTTAAAATTATTCTAGTTCCTTTTGTAAATTGAAATCCGATTAAAAGTGCATTTAGTTACACAATTAAATTGCCAGTGTGTTAAATGGTATAAGCTTTCCTTAGATTGTTTAATATTAAGCAATTAGAAGTTAAATATACTGATTTGGAAGATATTACATTTGTGAATCTTACGTGTTTGGATCATTTATATTTGTGTATACTCTTCAAAACGTCACAAGAGAATAAACTGTATTTTATACAAGAATAAAGTAGGTCGGATATTTGACTGATTTTGTATTTTAACCATTTTACTTCAAACTCCCTTAAGTTCCTTAGACAGATTGAATACATGTATAAGGTTGATATCAAACTAGTTTATCCCCTCATTTGGACCTAAGTCTGAAATTACTTTTTGATTCACTTGGATCTGTTTTTAGTTTTTGTTTATTAGTATTTTTTCTTCCTTTTAAATGTTATTATTTTTTTGTTTTTTGGTTTTTTTTATATTATTTTTTTAATATTTATTCTCTTATGTTTATAGTTGTATTTTGTATTTTTCGTCCAGTACATGTATAAGGTTTTTTAAAAAAATATATATTTCCCTGTATTTAGTTATTTTTCTTTTTTACATTTCCCAAATACTTTCTCTTACACTACCCAGTAAGAAGAACGAAATAATAGTAACTAATAATAATAAGAAGAGCAAATAATACTGAGAATGCCTTTCAGGCCACTCGCAATCTACTGTAACAAAACCCAGCTTAGAGTTGAGTAGCTTTCAAGTAATTTCCCAACCAGCTCTCTCCAGGAAAAGATTTCCCAGTTTAAGTCGTGGAGTATTTAATGGGATGGAAAAGAGCCAGAGCCGAAGTGCCTCCATAACGACATATAAGCCAAGTAAATTGATTAGTTCGCCAAGAGGAAAAAGAAAGAGTTTCAACTCCGCGGCATTCCTCGCCAGCAACATGGGGAGAAAGTCTTTCCACTTTATTTTGCAGCTTCCAGTAATTAAAACTGTCTTTTGCCTTCTGTTGGTTCCACCCGCGGGAGGTTTCTCCTTAATGGTACTGCTGCACTAGAACTGTGACACTCCAGAGTAATGCCTTCTAAACGTATTACTTAAAATGGAACCTTAAAAATAATTCGTTAGTCTAATGGGGAGTGTGTGAGGTGCCAGCTGCAGCAACAATAGAATTCGGTAGGCTACTTTCGATGTTAACGAGGAATTATGAAGTCTAGGGTATTAAAAATGGTTCTAAATACCAACAAGTGTAGAACATGCTGCTTACCAGACAGAATTCTCGTTTCTGTTTAGAAGCACCAACAATAATTAATTCCTTGGAGCATGATAAAATAATCCGATGCTAATGAAAAATTGTAATGCTTGGAATATTTTTAAATACGAATAAAAAAGTAAAAAAAATTTTTTTGCCAGAAAAAAAGTGGCTTTTCTTGGTTCATTAAACCCCAAAAAACTAATTCGTTAAAGGAATGGTAAAATAAGCCAGTTCGGTATTAATGAAAAGTATGATATCTAGTGTTTTTAAAATACTTAAAATTTCCCAACAAATGATGCACACATTGTGTATCATGAATGAAAGTATCCTAAATGTAAATCATGAAAATCTTAATTGTTTATTAATGGTAAGAGTATGTAAAATATTTTGATACTAATCATAATAATTTAGAGTATTTAATAGAAAAAAAATCATTTTATTGCATGGTGAAACTAAGTACATTAAAAATAGAAAATTTTATTCAATTGTGTAAAAGTAAAGTAGTACTGAGATTTCAAGGGCGCCTACGTTTCTGAATAAAAAATATTTTTAAATATTAACGAATGTGAAATACATGTATACAAAAAACAGAACTCTCATTTCTACATATTATTACGGTTCCACTTATTGCACCATCTTTAAAAAATCTGACAAATTATTTTCATTGTAAAATTAATCGACGTTAAGGAAGAATAATAGTGAGAGAAATCAATAAAAAATTATTACGTCAGGATACTGAAAATACTTCCAAATACTGTAAATTAGATAACATTGTAAGCTTGAAATACTATTAGCCATCTAGGGATCTATTCTAGGGATTTAGTCACTGAATAAAGGTGTCACTTGATCACTTTTCAAGTTAAAGTGGCGCAATATGTGTTGATACCCATGTAAAGATTTATTTCTGTATACAAGAGTAGCAATCTTAGATAAATCAAACCAAATCCATCTATCAATCTAATCCAATTCAATCCAATCACATATGAATTACAATTATGGTTTAGAATGCTAGTAAGTTGAATCATATACTTGTGTGACATTTGAAGTACAAGTCTTAATGAATCACAAATATTCAGGATCAGAAAACTATTTTAAATTATTTGTGATGTAAAAAATATTAGTCTTCATTCAGGCATCGTCCTCGTAGCTTCACCATGATTTGTAACAGTGGCATAACGTACACCTCCACAACCACCGCATTGGGGGGTTTCAGGTATTCTAGGGGGCTCAAAGCCTGACTGACGCCAAGTACTTATTGGGGTTTGGGCCCAAAAGAATTTTTCTGGGGCTAATGGTCTCCGTTACGTCACTGATTTGTAATAATAAAGTTTATATAACGCCTTCACAACAGCGATTTTTACCCGCCGCTGTATTCCAGTACAAGATCGTGAATAAAATTATTTTCAAAAGTAGCTAAGAGCACGGAACACACATGTACTCAAGAAAATCAAAATCACTTTAACTTAATATACTGGTATAGTAAGTGAACCCTTATAGTAAGTGAATAGAGGTTAGTAAACGCCTCAGAGGTCACCATCATCAGCCATGGCATGACAGCCCAGGATAAGCCAAGGCCTGTACTAGACGTTCCCAACCACATTGGCAGGCAAACTCATCCAATTCTTACATTTAAACACCAAACAATCATCCTCTATTGCATCTATCCATTGAAGTATAGGTCACTCTTCTAGTGTTACATGATCTAAACAAAAAAATTATTTTTTTTTAGAATGTGACTGTCATTTATATGGATAATAGCTTAATCCAACTGAAGCGGCTTGTTTTAATGCAATGGACAACATCTGGCTCTTTTTAAACATACGGCATAATTTGGTATTGCATTTTCTAAGCTGGATATAATTTTCCTGCATTCTTTCAAAAACACTTCTCAGTACTCTTCTTTCTTCATGGTTACAGCCCAGTATCCAAAGCGTAAGTCAGGACAGTTCGTATAAGGTATCTTAGAGAACTAGTTTTATCTTTCTGGATAAAAATCCATATCTAATTAAGTTTAAGTATGCCATGCTATGCATAAAAAATGCATAAAAGATAAAAGATTTTTTAAAAAAACCGTTAAAAACAACCCAGTTATATAGAAAAAAAATTAACTGTCGAACCAGATGATTTCAATTAGCACGAGAATATCCATTCAGATCGTTTACCTTAACAATACATTACTATACTATATAGTAAACAAAATACATTGTAAAACGCTTCTTCCTGTTAGCTGATGAGATTTAGATAGTAATACTAAGCAAACAAAGTAATGAGTTTTTATTGACTAACAAAAATCGTTTTCTCAGCAGGCGTCGAAATGAAACTTAAATGTGAGCAACACGAAATAAGCAATTATGAATCACAGAAATCTTAATGGAGCATGATGGTACAAATTAGAGTGTTTAATTGATGAATGAAATATACAAAGATAAAAAATAAAAGACAGTGGTCTTCATGCATTTGGATTCCTTTGGTTTTCGATTCGATTTCTTCAATGTGTTTTGACTTTCGGTTTTTTTTCAAAAGGTTGTCCTCCATTTATCATGAGATGTTAAATTTTCCACCCCTGTGTGTCTATTTAATGTCTCATATTTAATGTTTAGTCTTATATGAAATTTAAAATTTCCTATAATTAAAAAGCAAATCTCTTTTGTATATGTATGTGTTGTATTGTGGGTTGTTTGTGCTTTTGTACTTACAGACTTACCAAAACTTTACAAACCTTCTGGCAGTTGATTCTGGCTGCAAGTGATCCATTTATTTGAGTTCCAATGATCAAAAATATTTGAAATCGAAAAAAATTTCTCCTCCGTTTCCATAAACTACTTCAATGTATTTTTTAAAAATATATAAAGGAGTAAATGTATGTGTTCAACCTCTGATAAATATTTCTTTTCATATCTTCAATGCCGTCAATGTATCATCAAAATACTGCATTAGTTCCACAATGAGTATTTAATTGAGCTATATAAATGTTTAAAAGGATCCTCATAGTTCCTAACAGGTTCAAGAATTATAATTTTATCAAAAAAATTAATGCACTTTATCAAAAATATTCATTTAATTTATACTTCATAAAATACTATTTAATACTTGAACATGCATACCAATTCGAGTATGCTGGCTTTTTTCAGAGTAATCAGTCGATTTTTGTGCATAATTCTGTTTGACACATACCCAAGTAATTTCCAATCGCCTTAGATGAAGTAATTAAAACTTCTCTATCTCTGCATAGAATGAGTAATTTCATCGAAACTGACCAATGTGTAATTTGATGGAACAGCAAATTAAGCACTTGACATGACACCATTCGTCAGAATTAGAATATTCCACACAAACATATGAGGATAAACAGAAACACAAGAATTACAAGGGAAAAAATTAAAATTCAGTTAGACAGGGATGGCCTGTAGCTGTTCTTTACTCTTTCAATATTTATCATAAAGACTTCCAGAGATCACTGGATATGCTGCAAGACGTCCAGCGTCCATTACTTGATCCCTTTTACAAAGAACACAGTTTCGAGAAGAAAGCATTCTGAATTTGCTCAAATAACCAGCAAGACGGCCATGACCGGTTTCGAGTCTGAAGACTTACGTGCCGTCTGGGAAACTCTGATATTTTTTCAAGAGTTTCTCTCCAAATTTTATCTTTCATTTGTTCAAAAAGTGTTGAGGGAAAAAATGAAACATGTTCGGTCGTTTTTCGCTAGAAAAAAAATCATCTATTTCATTTCCATATTATCACAATGAGAGGGAATTCTCCTGCAGAGAAATATTCTTGTACAAGGTCAACAACAATCCAAGAAATACCTTAAAATCTAAATATTGTTGTATAATAAGGAATTTTATATAAATTCAAGCTTAGTTATTACTTGTTCCGGAAATAGTAATTATAAATAAGTATAGAATAATAGTCGGGCAAAAAAATAATTACCTGCAGTTCTTTCTCGAAAGTTTTGAACTGGTAATGTGGAAATCAGCAATAAACAAGTAGTTAGTCATGCAGTTGCATGCAACTGAAGTAGGAAGCAAAAGAAACACACAACATCCGCAGTATTTGAACTGAGTACCCAACTTGCTTTACCGCAAATGACTGTTTTTAGATACTCAGGTAGACATTGTCAAGGTCAAACTGGGTACTTTTAACTCCTGACCCATTTTCCAAATAACAGCTATAAACATCTGCGTGATAACATTGTTTTCTCTAAAAATACGTCTTGCAAACATTGCATTCCACATTTTTTCTAATTTTAATGTTTCATTATTTGAAACTCCTTGACGGATAAGTCATTCTTCAACCGAAATATTATAAGTTCTCATTGTGGATGATTCCTTCTTAAAAAGTACTTCTGCCCCTCTAATCTATTTTGTTGAAAAAGCTCACAGGAAATAGTGTATTGCAGTCAAAAATGGATATTTGTCTCAGTAAAAATATTTCTTCCTTTTTACAGTGACTATATATGAAGTAGATAACAGTTATAAAACAACCGCATACGAAATATGTCATACATTAATATCTTTAAACAAATTTGTTTCTTATCAAATGTTCTGTGTATGGTGTTTTTTTCTTCCTTAAGTGTTACAAAATTGTTCTATAAATCTAAAGTAACACAATAAATGTTATATCAAACCATATTAGTTATGCTGTTTATGCATTACTGAAATAAAGCACAATGCATAGAAATGGTTTTATTTTGGGCTTGATATTCTATAAAATGTAAAAAATTAAACATATTGTACTAATAAGTTAATTCGAAAACATGGAATTAGGTGGCTTCTGACTTTGGTCCAAGCTTCATATTTGCTATAAATAATATTGGATTGGATGACGTAATAAAATCAAGATTCGTCTGGAGAATAGAGGCAGACCAATCACAAGTGCAGGCAGCTACAGAGTGCAATGTAACGCGCAGCGTCGTCTGTAATTTTTGGAAAACAGCTTCATGACATTGAATCCTTATGAACAAGACCTAGACAAGGTCAACCAAGATCCACAAAGACGACTGAGGATTGATATTTTTTCACTTTCAGCTCAGCGACACATGACAGCTTCACGGCGCTCTTGTGAATTGTATGCTGCCTCTGGAATCAGAGTTTCATGGCCTACAATTGTCCGAAGGCTTCTTGAAAGAGAGGGTCGTGTTGCAGAAAATCTTCTATTTGCGTCTCGCTCACTGCAACACAATGAGAGCGTACAGGAACATTGGGCATCCAGTGAAGCACGTGTTTTTTCACATGTGCGTCGAGATTCAACCTGGACATTGATTCTCAGCATATTTGCATATAGAGAGAATCAGTATCATCCTTCCTTTATCAAGAAAAAGGATTCTTACGTGGGTGGAGTTGCAATGTTTGGTTTGGGCAAGCATTATGTTGAACTGACGCACACCTCTGGAGGTGTTTTAAAAGGATCTCTGATTGCTATGAGGTATAGAGAAGAGCTTTTTCGTACCTTATGGCGAATTTTTAGGGTGCAATTGTTCTGGAAGCTCCGCCGGTTTTGGCAACGCTCTTCCACATAGGGCCCAGTCTTCCTTTCAGTGATTACCTGGAAAATGAGGATATTTACCGCATGGATCTCCTGATCCTGATGATCTTTTGAGCCAGATCTCCTAATTTTAACCAACATGTCTTTAATACCCTTGGGAAAACAATTGCAACTAAAATCTGCACTTGCAGTGGAAATGGGGTTGACTCCTCAACTAGCTTTTGTCCTATATGCCATCACGTTGTGCGACCTGTCTGACCGTGAAAGGGGACTATTCCTCACATTAGATTTATTTGCAGTTCGATATCACAATGGGGATTTTGAAAACCAATTAACAATGTACACTGATTATCAAGTGCTCAAAAATGACTTTTGAAAGACACTATTCTTTTTCTGATATAAATAAATGTATTCTTCAAACCATTAGTTTTCCAGAAATTCAATTTAATGTGCAAATTCTCTTAATTTTGCATACGACTGTATGTTGAGCTTTAAGATTCCTGGGATGTAAAGCATGCTTTCAGAATCTGGTCATTTTTCAAAATCTCCACTCTAGGTGGGAAAATGTTACAATGGGTCGTAAAAGGAAACTCAGATAATTTTTCCATTTACTGCATTGATTTAATTTAAATATATAGTTCTCATTCTATGAGAGTTCCTCCTCCTCCTCCTCCCTCCTCCTCCTCCTCCTCCTCCTCCTCCCTCCTCCTCCTCCCTCCTCCTCCCCTTATAGCTCTCATGTGTAATCCTTTGCATTTGACAAAACATTATGTTCAAATGAAATATTATTTGTAGCAAATGTGCATTATTGTTAGGTTCTTAGATTAATCTAAGAACCCTCACAAAGATTCAATGTCTTTTTATTCAAAATTATTTTAAAAAATCACGATTCAGATGAATTATTCCTTCAAAATGTTTTTCTTGAAAATTATATTTTTGTTATAAAAAAGTTTTGTGGTAAAGTCTTCAAAACTAAATTGGAATGAATAATGTTGTATATAGCTCAATACCAATTTAGTAACTGATATCACACATGTAGACTTCTGCCTGCAACCTGTTTATAACTGAGGAAAGAGGCAAAAAAACTGAAAAATCAAAATGAATCGGAAATTCTTAAAAGCTTCCTAATCATAAATTAATAGACCTATCATTTCTGAATTATGTTATTTCTTGGATAAATTTCTTGTTTTCTCCTAATAATTACAATTAGCTCGATCATATGGCAGATTATAATGTGATAATGTGGAGAGAACATTGTATCACTCTGTTTCAGTTCTGGTAATTTGTTGATAAAGATTCTCTTATTTTGATGTTCTAAAACTATTCACAAATGAGACGAATTTAATTTCTTCATTTTCAAAATGAAATTATGATAATGATTTTAAGGAAAAGAAATCAATATGGATGGTCATGCAAACGGTTTTCATTATACCGTATGTGCAAATTAGATTTACCAATAACATCGCTACCAACTTTAACAAATAATTACGGAAAAAGTTCTTCTTCAATGGATCGACAGCCCTGGGTGGGCCCTAGCCTTCTCCAGAAATTTTCTACAGGTATCTCTACTTTTGGCAAATATTTTCCAATTTTTGACCTTTAAAATGTTAAAATTCTTTTCGACACAGTCAATCCATCTTAACGGGGTCTGCACCGAGGTCTATTTCCCACGGGCTTTGCCAGAAAGATTTTCTTGCAGCAACGATCTTCATTCATTCTAGACAGATGACCAGCCCATATAAGTCTCTGCAATTTGAAAAATATTACAATATAAGGTTGTTTGTAAATTCTGTAGAGTTCTAAGTTAGATCTCCATTATCTATTCACTTGGATCCTACCAAGAAGGCAGCGTAAGATCTTTTTCTCGAAAATTCCCAAAGCTTTCTTATCAAGTAAAGTCATTGGCCAAGTATATGATGCACAGAAAAAGTTACTTCTCTAAAATTGTTGTGGTGAGTGAAGCTTGATTGCAATGGAAAAAAATGTACTTCAAAACCTCATACATCACTTTAACAGCTTGTAGGAATTTCATCATAGAACTGAGGTTCCTTTTACAAATATTTTTCTTCTCTCTTGTTGAAGCCTCTCTTGTTAAGCTATTTTCAAGACTTAAGAATCCCTATGCAAAAGTATGCCCCACCTGTGACTCTTTTAAGTAGACAGTATTGCATACATTATCACATACTAGTACAAATGGTAAACCCATAGCAAATAAATGTACGTGACTCTTAATCTCACAAACCTGGCACAAATAGACTCAACCTAGTCCTAGACACAGACAATGGTCATAATATGACAATGCAGTCTTGTCACTGTTGCAAATTGTCGTATAGTTTGAAATTGTCCGTGTTTCGGAGAATATGTACAGAAATAACATTTAACGATTAAAACTTTTCTGGTCATGATCTTATCAAGGTCGAATTGAGGCCTTCCCCGAGATCTAGGTCCCGTTGGCCCATGCCTTAAATGTGATATGAGAATGAGAACCGACAGATGATAGTTTTTATACATCATTGCTTGAAAAATTTCTATTATGACTATTATGACTCTTATATATCTCTATGGGATATAGGTATAATGTAGGCGAATTCCAGAGTTATGCGTATTATATAAATAAATGAGCATCATATCTAGAAAATCTACTTCTCTATAAAGATGCAGATGACATGCTCCTAAAAATAGGGTATTCCATCAACCTTTTGCAATTGAGAAATGTAAATATCTACGATTCTAATTGCACTTACAGGTTTGCTTACGGCGGTTTTTATCTTTTTGGAATCACTGCCCTCAAATTTTGTTTCTTCTGTATCAAATATAATCACAGCGCTCATTAGAAGCTCTACCACTTGGACTTATATTTGGTTTTAAATTAGTGCCATTCAGTACCTGAATTTGGGGGTTGCTGTTTGTACTAATACATTGGAAAAGTTGCCTTCATTTATTGGTTCTTGGCTTTACTGAACTTACTTGTCAAAGATATTGTTGACTATATTACATTATACAGGGCTATCAGAAATGAATGACCCGATTATAAAATTTAATAATTCCTAGATGAATAAACAGAAAATGATCCTTAATATGTCAATGTAAAGATAAAATATGAAATTTTGAGTTTGTAACATTGTTTTTGTCAAATAAGGGGCAGCAGTGTTATAATTATGAACAGTAGTGGAAATAGCGTCGCAGCGGGGAAAGGCATTTTGTGTGCTCTCGTTTGCAAAAAGTTTCTCAGTAATAACGGTTCAGCGTGAATTTTGGAAAAAGTACCATAGAAATGCACCGAAATCTAAAAGTATAGGAAGGTGGTATAAACAGTTCTAGGAAACTGGATGTCTGTGTAAAGGAAAAACTCTTGGGCAGCCAGGTTTGTAATGATGCGGTTGACTAAAGAAAGTCACATAGAACATTTGTGAAAACAAATTTTACTTATGTCAAGTAACGTTACGTACGAAAAAAGTTTCATATTTTATCTTTACAATGGCATCTTAATTATCATTTTCTGTTTATTCATCTGGGAATTATTAAATTTTGTAATTGAGTCATTCATTTCTGATAACCCTGTAAAGGATACTAGGAGAAAAAATTTAAAATGAATACATTAAACTCAAATGAAAATTACGTTCTTGAAATATACAGTACTTTTTCAGCAAGTCTCAAATTTCCTTTACAGGGGGAGTGAGATAATATAAGATTCATAGGGGCTCCAACCGGAAAAAAATTTAAGAATCCCTGTGGAAATTCTGTCAACTAGACAATAATTTAACAAATGTTCTCTTAAAATCTTACATTTCCCCAATAACGCTGGCCAATGAGGTTATTTGATTTTTCACAAATTCATCTAGTTTGTCGATTCTCTATTGAACAGTCACAAAAGATGAAACTTCGATGAAGTTTTGTGAAGTACGATTACAAAGCTCGTACAAACTTTCAGAATCTTTTCTTATACATCCAGTACAGTTAGAGTAATTATTCCCTCCAACTATGGCAGTACATAGTACGAATTTATGTGTACAATGTGTTATCGGGAAGTTGTATATTCGTCTTTACCATCTGAATCTTTAATAATTTGATGTTCAGGCTGCAGAGTTTTTCTGGGACAAATCCAAATTTAATTTCATTTTTATTTAATAATGGAATTGTTTCAATGGATAATTTTTGTTTATATTAACAAGAGTTTTTCTAAGAATTAAATAAAGAATAAAATAAAAAAATCAATTCATTTGACAGGCGTTCTTGGTTAATAGAATCCAATCTACAATTTTTTAAAAAATTAATTTATTTACTTTTTTACTGCTATACCTGAACTCTTTTATTTTTCTATTGCTTTATTATTTAATTCTTAACTTGGGTTGTGTTTTAACGCTTTCTGTCATTTTAGTTCCATTAGAGTTTTAAATTCAAGATGGACAATATTAGTTTAAATACAAGTCAGTCTTTTCCGGAACCTAATCCCTTATATAAATTAGAGCACTTCATTAATGATTTACAGTATAATCTTTAAATAGAAATATATTATTTAAATTAATCATGAAAAGAATACAACAACAATTAACATTTTTTAAAAAAATATGAAGTTTTCGATTTCATTGAATGTAGGACCCATTACTTTTTGTTTTAATTGCATCATTAGATTAATGAACTTTAACATGTATAACTGATATTCAATGTCTGTATGTTTCAAGAAAATTAATTTAAAAAAACGCTACTCTTCCCATTTTTTATTTATTCCTGCTTTCAGATTTTACTGAATTGTTTTCTAACAGTTTTTATACATATAAATAAAGGATCACATTTCAATTTGTTTTTATACATATAAATACAGGATCATATTACAATTTTTTTAATGCATTTTTTGTTTTTCTCTATATATTATATACAATTATTTTATTATTTCCTTTCATACAATTCATATTACAGTTGATATTCAAACACAAAGCTTAGTGTATTGTAATACCTTTAAATGAAATAAATATTTCTCAATATTACTATATTAAACAAAACCCTCATAAAATTACATTTTCTATCCAACTTTCTATCAAATAAAATTTAAAAATAGAACTTGTGAATAGACTTCCTTAAAAATTTTGTTAAAGGGTTGCGGCTTGTATAATATGTATGTGATTTAATTATTGTGTAAGAAAGCCTTTTAATGTCAGTTGTAGAGGAGTAACACATATATTAACATTGTACCAAAATTGTCTTTATTATTAAGATTCTGATAAAATTAAAGTGTTTTGATTATTAAATTTTTGATTCCTGCTTCCAGTGATGCATAAGAAATATTCAATATTTTCTCAGTTAGAATCAATTATTTTCGTATCATAATTCAGATTACAACTGGATATTGTTCGAGCAGCGGAGTTCCAATACCATTCATTGTAAAAATTAGTCGAATTTATAAAATTGTGAATTGTTCAATTTAAATACCATTTTTTTAAAATTATAGTTTTTTTTAAATCTTAATACATTTTTTAAACTTTAATAGATCGAAGGTTTATTTCATGAATGATAAAATTATATTACGATAATCTGAAATGATAAGGTTAAAAATTTTCCCCTTTCGACCTTATCATTAAAAAAAATGATATCACACCATGAACGCATTCATGTTCCTTCAGTAAGCTGACTCATCAAATAGACTCTTTATAACTGATTCTTTAGACACTGGAAAGGGCTAAATATTATACCTTTCAATATATGGGTGTGATGAAATCTCTTACTTATCTCCTTTTCCGGAAATTTCTAAGCGTTCTGATTTCCCCTTGTGTAAATAATTATAATCAAACACTTTTTTTCTGTAGTTATTGTTGATTCTTTAAAATGCAAGCTTCGGAACACTTCTACTGAAAAGCTGTGTACTAATGTATTTATTACATTACCTGGCAAAATTTTCAGTTACCGTAAACTCCGGTGTATAACGCGCACCTATAATTTCAAGTTGTAATTTTTAATTTTTAGGTATATTCGCCGTACAACGCGCACGCCCTTTATGACGAAGAAAACTGAAATGTACGTACGCAATGTTCTTAGGCATTTATTCAAAGTATTATTCCAAGCTTTGTAAAAAAAAATAGTATACTTCTAGAACTACAGCCCTTTAAGTTCATATAAGGCTTGTCATCCTCTAAATAAACAGTATTTCAGTATATATAGAAGTCTAATTTTTAACACCCTTTTATAAGCTTCACTTATATGTAAAGGAATCTTTGAACTCAATTTTTACCCACTTTAAAAGGTCAGATTAATTCGAAATTGCGCTCACTTGTCCAGGACTGATGACAATACAATAATTTAATAATTTTGCTTCATTGTCCTAATCAGGATCATCAGGATTAACGATTTCTCATTTTCAGATCCCATCCCGCATCTGGCGGCTAATTTCAGATTCCATTACCAGATTTGGTGACTAAAAGATTAAATAGTAACTTTGAATAACTATAAAAGAGGGTTTTTTTTTTTAGTTTTTTTAAACTATAATTTATTCTTTTTATGCTCGTCTTTTATTTTTAAAGCTTTCATTTTTATACCCGGCGTATAACGTGCACCCGAAAATTGCGATCTTATTTTTTGTGTTAAAAGTGCGCGTTATACGCCGGACTTTACGATATATTTTCCCTATTATTTAATTTCCGATTTTGTAAAATTTCAGTTTTGAATTAATATTGTAGTGTGTAATCTAGTTTGGAATTTAAAAACGTTTGGAAAGGAATGTTTTATGTATGATAATTTGAAATATATGAAAAATAAATAAATATCCTAAATTTTTCTTTTCGTTCTTATCGGGTTTTTTTTAATATTATACCATAAAATAGAATAGAAATATTCTTTCGATAGAATAACTTTATCGTGCAGATGTTTTTTAATACATGCTTCATTACTATATTTGGCCTTTTTTAATTACGTGTTTTAACTCTAATTTTTGAATTCTTTTTATTATGCGACACATTTTTTCCCATTTTTAATGGATATATATATAATATATATATATATATATATTATATATATATATATATATATTTAAAAAGTTTTATATTACATTTCTGTTACTTTTTTAGGTTATTAGAATTATTTCATTAGATTTTTACTATTTCATTCGGACGTGTGTGTGTTTAGACGTTTTTTTCTCTCTCAGTTTTTTCTGAAAGTTTTTATTACGTTAGTTTTTTTTTCATATCTTATCCGCAAAATTATTTTCTATAGTTATCTAAACATTTTTTGGAAAAAAAAGTATTATAATCTGAGAAGACAATTGTGAGAAACTTGATCAAAAATCCTCGTTAAATTTAAAACGTTAAAGAAAAGTAAGCAATATTTTTTAAAAAATCAAACTAATTAATTAATTGTTTTCTTATTTTAATCGGCAATATTTAAAATAAATCTTTCCCAAAACTGCCGAAAAATGTAATGTACATATATGTTTATATTAGGATGGATCGCTGTTATATGGAGGGAAAATATTGTTATTAATCGGAATATTGTTATTATCGTATAATTATTCATATTTAATATTTTTATTAAAATATTGTTATTTTGTCTCTCTCTCTCTCTCTCCTTCTCGAGAAAAAGAGAGAGAGACGCGGAAAACATGCTATTTGGCAGGGGTGGCCAACCTTTTTGGAAAAAGTGCCACTTCTAAATTTTCCAATAAACAAACAAAAAAAAAAAATTCAAAAGTGACAAATTGTTGCTTATAGGCTTGTTATGGGATTTTTTCGGAATTAGCACTTATTTAATGCAAGTCCATGTAGTCTGAGATTTGAAAAATTTTTTAAAAAATCCAAAAAAACAATTATTTTATTTAAAATTTTCTTAAAATTTTGGTGGGATTAAAATAGATTTAAGAATTTTTTTAAATTCTAAAAATTTTAAAAATTTTTTTAAAAATTTTTTTTTTTTTTTTAAAAATTTTTAAATTCATTTTAATTTAAAAATTTAAATATAAAAAAAGCTTTTTTATAATTTGCTTTTTGAGTTTTTTTTTTTTTTTTAACAAAAAAACAATAAAAAATTTTAAACCTTTACTTTTTTCGTAATTTGGTAATTTTGGGTGGGGTTTTATAATTTTTTAAAAAAAAAAAAAAAAAACCCCAAAAAAAAAAAAAAAAAAATTTTTTTTTTTTTTTAAATTTTTTTAAAAAAATTTTTAATTTTTTTTCCCAAAAACCCCGGCCCCCGGGCACGCGCCTTGGCCCCCCCCTTTGGATGGAGAATAGGAAAAAAATTTTAAAAAAAAAAAAGTTCAAAAAATTTTAAAATTCCACAAAAGAAGTTTAATTTTCGAAAAAAAAAAGGAAAAAGGCTCAATTTTTTTTAGATGATTTTTGACTTTAAAAAAAATTATATATTTTCTACAATATTTTAAAAAAATTAAAAGTATTTTAATAAGTAAATGACATTTAATATTTAAAAAAAAAATTATGGGCAAGCCTTTTTTTTGTTTGTTTACATGCAAATCAATTTCGAAAATGTTTTTAAAAATTTTTTAAAAAAAATTTACATATATGTACATGCGAACTATTCATGGGGTTTTTATTAATAATTTAAAAAGTAAAATTAAAAATTAAGTAATTTATTTGAATGGAAATAGAAAGATTTTTTTAACGATTGAAAATTTAAAAAGATATATATATATTTTTTAAAATTTAAAAAAAGGAGAGAGGAATTAATAGGGGGGAATTGAAAAAAGAGATTTGTCTGATTGTTGTAACAATGAACTCGGTTTGGCTAATTTGCGAAAATTTGGTTTTGACGCCAACTTTTGTCATTGTTTTATCATTTAAATTTGTTAAATAAAGAATCTAAGTTGGCTCAAAAACCGGTTTTTTAATTAATTTAATATTTAAAAAAAACTGTATTAACATCAAGTGTCATCCACGCGTTTAAAAAATTTATTTGAACTTGTTTGGGAAAAAGAAAGTTTTTTTTAAACAAAAATTTGAAAAGATAAATAAATATATATATTTAGAGAGGGCTAATAGTAGGAATTGAAAAGTTTAAATGTCTTTTTTCCCCTTGATAAAATTATTTTTGGCTTTTCCAAAAAAGCCCTCACAAATACCTAAACTTTATTCGCCTTGTAGAAATACTTTTAACATAATTTTTTTTTTTTTTCCCTTTCATCTATTACCAAGAAATTTTTTTCCGCTTAAAAAGGATTATAAATTTAAAAAAAAAAAAAAATTTTCGCCCCCCTAGTATGTTATATGTTTTTTTTTTTTTGAAAATTAAAAAAAATGGTTTAAAGGGTGTTTTTAAAATTTTTCACTTTGACTATTGACTTTTACCTTAACACTACGACGAAGGTTTAAATATAAAAGTCGTAATGTTTAAATTCAAAATTTTGTAAAACTCGTTGTTGGATTTATTTTTCTGTGCTGTTCATATTTCTTTCTTTAAAATGACTCATACAATGTCCCCTTTCTCACTTCGAATGATTTATCGAGAAGTAATTCTGCTCTGTGATACGTCAGGTTAATTAATATGGGAGGAGAACTTTCTTATAATTGGCTGCTTGACTGATTCCGAGAAAATGCTGAGCTCGCGTCTCAATTTGTTGAGTTGCAAAGTTTGTCATGCCACTCTGTCTGATAACGGACTTTTTTTTCTTAACCCCCAAATTTGGAGCAAATTTCGCTGTTTGGATTAGATTTAATATCAAAATTTAAATTAAACCGACTATTATGCTGAAGGGGTTTGAAGATTCAACCTCATACATCATTTACTATTTCGTGATAAGTTTTATGGGATTTAGAAGAATATTTCCTTTTTTTTTTACGTTGACGTATTCTTTCATCTGTATTTTACAGTTGATGCTTTACTTCTGTATCCAAATTACAGACGCGAAACATTTCTGATGGAAGGAATCAAATTCATTATTAAATTACATAAATAAAAAAAAAATTTATTTCCCCTATGAATCTGAAATGTTTAGTAGATTGACTATCTAAAAATTAGAAGTTGTCAAAAATTAGTTCCTTTTGAAATAATTTTTTTCTAATATTATCGTATATAGTTTAATAATTAAAAAATTGAAAAAGGGGTTTAAAATGTTTTAGTATCAAGGTATTTCAAAGATGATTACGACTTTGTTATATTTCACTATTTAATATATTATTTTTCTTTTGCGCGTGGTTTATTGAAATAATTTTAGAATATATATAATTACAGTCTAAAAATTACTCCACAAAATTCTAGGTGCCAAATTAGAAAACCCCATCAGATCAGTATTGGGCTAAATAAAATAATTATTAGCCATGAGAAAAAAAAAATAAAATTTCAAAACATATTTACGCATGTCATATAATGTACTATAGTTATAAATGCTTAATAAACATTTGACTTAATATATTAATTTTCCTCGTTTTTTTCCCCTTCTTTTTCCTCAGTTAATATTTTTATGAAATTTCACGTTAGCTTTCAGAAATAGCCGATGGGACTCCTGAAGAGAATATGTAGTTTAAAAATATATTGGATTCTTAAAAATGACACAGAGTATAGTATAATTCTTAAAGGTTCTTTTATATGTATTATTAGTTATTTTGATATGTTTTTATCCTTTTATTTATATCTTTAATTTTGCAGTAACTTTTCAGTTGAATCAAATAAACATGAATGATATTTTAATATTGTAAAAACTCTCTCTTTTGGTTCTTTTAAATTGGCAGCAAGTATTTACAAATTCTGGTTTTTCATCAGATTCTAAGAAATCATTCCAGATTTTTATAGAAATTAAATTAGTTTTCTTTTTTTCCCATCAGATTCTAAATGTACCATAATTCTGAAACAATTTCATCAAATTTTCAAAGAAATTCCACCTTATTCATTTTATTCTTAAATTTACTCCTTGCAAATACGCCTGATTCGTCTTTTTAAGATTCTGAAAAGAAATAAATTATAGCTTAAAAAACTAAAACACGCTTTTACGGTTAATCGAACCAAAAAGTAAAAAATTAATTTTTAATATAAGAATAAAATGATTAACGAGAAAATTAATGTCATTGGGGTAAAAGCGTGGGGTGCTCTACATCAATTGTTATAATTTCTTACTAGTTCTATTCCGAAATGCTGAGCTATAGTGTAAAAATGTAATACAAAGCACACCCCACACACGCTTTTACCACAATGAGATTAATTTTCTCGTTAATCATTTTATTCTTATATTAAGAATTTTTTAGTTCGATTAACCATAAAAGTGTGTTTTTTAGTTTTTTCAAGCTATAATTTATTTTTCATTTTTTAATTCAATCTACAATAAAAGCATGTATTTTTAGTTTTTAACTATCATTTATTCATTGATGAATTAATCTTAAATGCGTAATTTTTTAGAATCTGGAATACCCATTGGCATCCTTTCAGTGCTTCGATACGGCCTGGTTTGCAAAATGTAGGATCAGCCAACTGAAGGAAATCTGGAACAGCTAAGTTTGAAATATTTCATGTGGAAGGAGTTGCAAAGTTAATGATATTTTTCACTAAAAAGAGCTCAGTATTCCCTCTAAAACCTACATCTGCATTAGACATAAAAGTACACTTTTTGAATCAAAGAGTTTGTGAGAAGTTATTTAATCCGCTGACCTCTGAATCATTTTTCAACTGTTTTGGTAAAATGAAGCAATGAATAATGTTTCATTCCACAGGTCTGACAATAGAACTGAATTTAGTAGTTAGAACATACATTATTTTTTATTTCACATGTACGAGTCTTTTTTTTCTTCCCATTTTCAGAAAAACTAGACAATTGTTTATAAACAACGAGCAATTTCCAGCAGCAATTTCTCAGTCCAGCTGCAAATTTGTGCAGAAATTATACGAAATTCTTTCGTGGTTCCCTAATGCTGCTTTCTGAAAATGGCCGCGGTAGCCTAGTGGTCAAGGTATCGGTTCGTAGCTGGCTTGTCACTAGTTCAAGCCCAGTACAACTAAAGGCCCGTCTTGAAGGGAAGCGATGCACGTTATATCTGTCGAGAACTCAAACGTCCTCCCGCTGATATGGTAGTTAAGAAAGAGGAGTGCCAGCTCAGGTGTCGTCCTCGTCACTTGACTATGGTTCAAAATTACGAGATCCGTCACCAAAAGCCCTTTTGTAGTTGAACAGTGCGACGTTAATATTCACTCACTGAAAATGAACACACAACATTATTTAATATTAATTAGTTGTGATTTCTCTGAAAGTGATGTCATATTTCTCACATACACCAGCATATAGCAACAGTAACAGATGATTCCACACTTTCTTAACTCACGATAAGGCATAAAAACAGGCGTGGGACCGCAGCACCTCTTACTTCAACACGTGTGACCGATATTAGGGATAGAGGGGTTGACTTCACCCTGAACTCTCTGGAAGAAGAAAGGAGAGGGGGAACTGGAAAAGGGGTGTGAATCCCTTACGGATTCTAAAGAGGGACAAAAAAAAACTGGGTCACCAGTTCCTTTTCCGGAAAGGAAATGTCGTCACCCGAATCTTAAGAAAAAGAGGGGAGTGACTTGAAAAAAAAGAATGTGTTCTTTGACCTGTTTAATATACCCGAAAGGGGAACGTAAAGAAAGGGGGAAGGGAACCCGGAAGTGAAAATCAGGTGAAGAAGATACCGTGTTCTTTTCCCTTTTAAATTTTTAAGATGTTATTTATGGGGTGGGATGGGGAACTTTTTTTTTCATAGCTCATCCCTTTTACTGCATTCTTTAAGGTCACGTTCTTCAAGTGAAAGGGGAGGGGTGCACCGCGTGGGAAAAGAACGCGGATGTGGTGTGGTGATGAAAGGGGAGAAAACGAAAGTGGGTTGAATGGGTTAGGAGGTGCTTTACTTTTTGTTGAAGCATTTTCTTTTTTAAAGAAACTTTCAATTTTGACCCAGTTTCGTCTCCGAAGCAAGTGTGGATGCCATCTATTTTGCAAGAAAGACGCTGTTGATGCAGTAATGCCATGACACCTGTCGGATATTTATAATGGAGATGGATTGTTGTGGTACGTATTTGTTTAATTATATCTCAATTATTTTCTAATTTTTTTCGGATAAACAGTTCATTAGGTGTCACTTTTAGATCAGTGTTCGTGAATCTAACGGTAAATCTCGCGAGTTTTATTTATTTATTTTTTGTTAGAATTATTTTTCCGGTAGTATTTTCAATTTCAATCAAATTTCGTGTGCCCTCTAAACGTCCTTGAAGTTTGTGGCAGAGAAATAATGCCCTGTGCTTGTGTAATGAAATTAAATTTCGATTATTTCTTAAAATTTTGATGAGGTAGAAAAAGATTTAACGATTTTTATTTAAATTACTAAATAATTTAATATAAGAAGTCATACCACTCAGAAAGTGAAAAACTTTTGTTACATCCAGATATTAACTTGATCCTTGTTGGAAAAATTCCTATAGCTTTTTCCTCCAATTTTAACCATGTCATAAATATTTGAAAGAAATACAAAAAGAGGGGATGGTTTTATAATATTTTAATATATTTTTATTGTATGTTGCTTAAGCTGTGTAATTGTTTAAGATACTAAACTTAATTAATTTTACTAAATACGTATGTCACTTTTGAATAACAATATTCTATTGTTTTTAGAGTTTTTATCATAATAATTTTAAACATTAGCTTCTTTTTTTAATGTCTAAACCATTAGAATAGAATTTTAAATATATAACAACGCGTGGTTTCAAAACTTTTTTGTAAAAAATCAATGATGTTTCCATGTTTATAATGAATGAAATTTTTTAAAAAAAATTATAATTAAGTGCTGGTTTGAATTTTTTAATCTTATGTGCTAAATAAAAATATTTAGTGTATTTCCCGTATGTAAAAAATAAACAGGTAAAAATGACTACTTAAAAATTAACTCGAAAATGATTAAGCTGAAAAAGTAACAGTTGTTTTTCTGATGAATCACAACTATAAAGCATATTCTGTGTTAAAAACATTTCCAAATTGTGTTAAAAAAAAGTTGCTATCTGGCGCTTAAATTATTATCAACCCTTAGCATTTCTCTAAGGAAGACAATTTTTATAATTTGGAATACTTTTAAATCTCATCTGCTTGAATTATACATCTCCAAGATAATTTCCATTCTATAAAGTACATTTTCAGTTTCAGTACGATTCGGTTTATCAAATTTCATGTATGTTTTTAATAGCTGAAAATAGCTGTGTAAGATTTTGGAACGTAATAGATGACATAAAAGGGAAATAGTCAATAATATCTGTTAATGCAGTATTTTTTATATTAGTTGAAATCTTAGAAATTATTAAGTTTAGTAATAGAAATTTTCTGTGTGATCCTGTTGATTGATAAATAAAATTAATTTGGTTTTTTTTAATTTACTTTACTGGAAATTCTTTTTGTGTATTTTAATGTAATTTTTTCTCATAATTCACTCTAAATTTCTTCATCACTTTATCTTGTTTACCCTTTCCTTTTTTTGAAAATTTTTACTGTTTTGATACTTTTTATTCATCATTGTGTATCATTCTGATTTGAATACCTTTTGTACAATTCGAAATGTCATACAAGTTTTAAATTTATTTTTGTACATTTAAAAAAAAAATGTTAAAACTTTAGCGAATTTTGGTTATTAGAATTCTAGGATTTTAAATTTATTATTTTTAGAACTGATTAACAAAGATGTGATGCTAATGTTTAGATTCTTGTTTAAGGACAAGTACGAAGACATAAAATCGGCCAAAAATCAAATATAATTTTCTGTTAAATTATTCTTTATATACTTTTCTATAACCTCACAAAATTTGAAAACTCTAAACTTAAAAGCGAATTATGAAAGCTTTACATTCATTTTATTCACATTCTATTGAAATCAAAACTTTAAACTTACTTATCTCAGAAAGTAAATAACTAGTTTGTCTTCATTTAAAATACTAAGGCTTTTTTGTATTTGCCTAATGCTTTGAATTTTTTACCCATTGCATAATCACATGTAACAAAAGTTGGTATGCTTTTTGAATCAAAGCAATACTTATTTTTAAAAATATACAGCTAAATTTGCAAATTTTTTAAGAATTTTCAATAAGGATTCATAGTGTATTGTACAAATACCAATCGTGTTATCCAAAACCATACCTAACTTTTATTATACATAGTTGAGTACCTTGTAAATCAAATTTCATGTGTGTACGTCAATTTTGTAGGAGGAGTAGCATTTAAAATCATTTCAGAAATTTTAGGTTTCTTTCCTTAAAATTAAATAGTTAACTTTATGAAATTTTGAGCACAAAATCTGTTTTACACAGTATACGCACATAGGAAGCAACCAAAAAAATTTGAAAATCCTTAAATTAAAATTTTTTGCTTAAATCGTATCATGTCCCCTTAACTTTAATAAAATGTAATATTGATGAAATGAAGCAAAAGAAATGTGTTTTACAAATGCCACTGGACATCTTTTATTTCAGAAAAAATATTTATTGAAATATTCAATTTAGTCTTTACAATGCCCCAGTTTAAAAAGCTATTATAATTTGATAGAAATTATAAATAAGCCAATAAATTCCACTGAGTTTAAATATGGATTAAAATTAAAAGGAAACTAACATTGCTGAGCTTGGTCTTCATCAATCATAATTCCTTCGATTTTTCAAATCGTTAGCAAAATTTAGGAATGCATATACAATGATTCTAATCAAATTTTTGTTTTGTTTCTGTAAGTTAGATTTGGTGACTGTGAGTTTGCTTACACATATTTATTTAAACAAAAACACATTTTTAGGTAACAATCTTGAGGTCATTACTTTTTGTACAGTTTTCTACAGAGTATTTGTATTTTTATAGAATAATATATATTAAAATTATTGATAACTTTTACTGTTATTTTGGTCATGTATTATCTGATTGTTATACGTAGAAAATTGTTCAGTAATTTAATATAAAATGATAATAAATGATTTGGGAAAATTAAAATAATTTATGCGATTTATTGATGAAACATGATCTTTTTCTTGAGCTGTTTAATCAGTATTTTGAAGTATTACATATTTTATTCCTATATTTTTACTGAAAAACGTAAATGTTTAAATACTTTTTTAAAAATCGATATTTTCATATGGTTTTAAATTGAGACTAACAAAAGAGGGCCTTTTATTAAAAAAAAATGGGGTTTTTCCCTTTCCAGTTTGTCTAAATTATGATATGAATTTTTTACGTAATAAATTACATATATTTGCTATTCGAAATTCCATCTTCTAGAAATATAAAAAATGATTTTGGCTTGTATTTTCTAAAATATTTAACCATTAACCAAGAGATTGGATTTTATAAAATAATTAATCATAAATTATTATAAAAAAGGATATACTATATTAAATATATATTATAACAAACACATGATTTATAATTTATTTTGAATAAATTGATTATTAGTCGATTTAATGGGGTTTTTTTACAGATTGTAATATAATATGTTTATAAAAAGATATTTCAATATTTTTTTGGATGAAGTGCGGATAGATTTAAATATACTTAGATTTATTCTAACATTTTATTTATTGCTTTATTTTTAAATGCATTACAGAAATATTAAATTTTTTCGCAATTTGTATTACTTATTTTTTTAATAATAAAATGGAATATTTCATTTGATATTTTCTTTTTTTAAAAATATATTTCAGATATATTTCAATAACTTTTTATATTAATGTACTATAATCCTTAAAAACGATCGACAATTCCGTCTGTAGTAGAATTTCAATTTTTTCCTATATCTCTCTTTCTCCTTATTTATAAATATATATGCCTTACAGATATGAGTAATTTGAGCGATAGTATTTTTAAGTGTATTATCCCACTTTTAACAAATACCAGTAAATTATATCGTTATGTTATATTGACCGTTAAGTTATTATTAACTCATTAGAATCGTTTTAGATATCATTGGCTGTCCTATGTTTACACGTAGTCATTACTTACCAGTAATGACACTTATTGATTTACACAATGTTTCACTTAAAGCATGCGATATTGATTTCATTTTAAACAGTATCGCTTGAATTATCGATGATAGTAAGTCAATATATGAATCGGAAAGCTGAGAGTCAAAACTTTTCGTTTCGATCGAGAAACTGTAAATCTTTCCTTAAATTGTAACAAATATCTGATTATTACTTTCCAGCAATAATTCCTGATAAATATTGGGAAGAAATGATGCAATTCAATAAATGTTTTAAAATACTTTTTTCTTTTTTTATTACAAGACAAGTATTTTCGCCTTTAAAGAGTTGATTATTAATGGAAAAGGAAACCATTATAGTATAGAAGTGTGTTTTTTTAAATAACAATGGAATAATAAAAGGGATTGTGTTGAAGTGATTATATTTAATGATGATGTTATTAATGGTATATATATTAAAGAATAATTCGAGTTCCTTTCTACATGAAATAGAATTGAAGGATGGACATTACATCTTTTTTTTTTACAAACTATATTTTATTACATAATCACTTTTATTTATTAAGTATATAATTGCATAAAGTATTTACTTCACAATGTGAGGATAAAAGGGCTTGTTTCCCACTTCTCCTAAATGGGATAGAAACATGACAAGTTATACCTTATTAAAGTTTAGAGAATATAACTTCTTACTTTTTTTTAAACTTAAAAAAGGTGAACGAAAATAAATTTTAATTGGCTATTTCCTTTGCTGTCAAAGTTTTAAAACTCTATTTCTTGTAGTTAACTTATTCAGTGGCGTACACAAGGGAAGGGGACAGACATATTTTCTTACAGGAACATTCCTTTTTATTCTTTAAAACACATAACTTCTTTAATTTATACACTCTTGTCTGAGCTAATTCTCAACTTCTTGCCCGCGTCTAAAGCTTTTGAAGAGTGGAAATTTTTCACAACTGTTTTTAGAAGCTGTTAAAATATTTGAAAATGTATTTTAATTTTAGAGTTTTGTAAAAGAAAAAAAAAATGTAGTCAAAATCTATCGAGTAAAAAGGGTGGGAAAGACTAGCCAGTGGCGCACACAAGAGGGGGTCCCCGGGTCTGAACTCTCCCCCCAAAGCCCTTAATTTTTGTTTCGAATGATAATAATCCTATGAATATAGTACGTAAAATTTAATTATTTGTTATTAATAATTAATTTATTAATTAATGCTAATTATTCATTCAACAATTAATTTTCTACTGTTTTTTGTTCCCGAAAATTGACAAAATCAAAAGAATGGGTTGGGCTCCGTACGGGAGCATGATACAAGAATAGTGCACTTACGATCCTGGACCCTCCCCTCCTTGAAAAATTCCTGTGTGCGCTACTGATTCTATTTCTTATTTCTGCATTTGCAAAATTTAACTTCTTTTGTTGTTTAAATTTAGAACAGGAAAATGAATATAAATATATTTTATTTGATAAGAATTTATAAATGATAAACAGATTCATTATATTTAAATTCAAATGCATAGCCTTCATTCATTTTTCTCTTTTGAATGTTACATTATCATTTACTGATGAATATATTTATTGAAGTTTAAATCAGGAAACAAGCTTTATATCTTCTTATGATTTCAAAACAATTTGTTTCATATAAAAAAAATATTTAATTTATGTTTTTTGGAATCAGATTATTTATTAAATCAAAGCGATCGGTATTAGAAATGAGCATTTCAGAACAATTTTTTAATGCAATTTTAATTTTCCCTTGTAAAAATCTTTTTAAATGAAATTGTCGTTTTACATCTTAGATATTTCTTTATATTGTTTTATAACTAGCTAAGCTCACCCTTTTTAGTATAGTTCCTATTTCGAGCATTATTAATACTCATATGTTCGAAAACGGACAAATAAATTTGTAATATAATTGCATGCACAAGTGTAAACACATAATTATTATTTTTTATTGTATTAGATTCCTTAATATTTTAAGCTATTAATGCTGTAGCTAACTCATTTATTTCTATCTCAAATTATCATTTCAGCTAATTAAGTAAGAATTAAGTATAAGTTTTATAAATTTTTAAATAAGTATATTCATTGAACCAATATAATTGAACTAATATTCTTAAGGTGTCCGACTAGTTAGACAACTTTTTTAAAAAAAATGGAGATATGGAGATTTTTGTGGTTTTTGGATTTATTTAGTACATTTTAAGAAAAAATGTGCTAAAATTAAGAAGAGAAAAGAAATTATATTGTTACTAAAATGTGAAAAAAAAATTGGTCAAAATTTACAAAAAAATTGCATAAACGTATCCCACTCTGTACAAAAAGTTTATGAACAAATTTTCAATTTTGATGTATTGCTTTGCTATTCATTTTTAAAATGACCTTCAGAATAAGAGATTTTTAATTTTTACAAAAACTAGAACTACTTCATCTTTGTTATTATATGAAATTGCTTTAAAAAACAGTGATTATATTCACATAAGGGACTGTAAATTTTATAATAAAGCAGTGGTTGATAACTCTGAAAGTTAAAACACTTCTACTATTTTACAGAACACACACACAAAATGTCAGTTAAATATTTTCAAAACTTTTTTGAAAAATCTCTGTCTCCGTTTGAGCATTTTAAAAAAAAACACATTTCGATTAAAACGTATTTTTAAGTATGACATTTTGCTTAAAAAGTAGTAGCATTTGCTTTTACTAAAACACTCGTAGTTTTTGTTCTAGTGAATGGAAAATAATGAACTTCGTACTTTTGTAAAACTAATAAGATGGCATATAAAATAAAATCATAAAAAAAGTTGTCACTTTTTGGCAAAATTCACAATTTTAGGATAATCGGATACCTTCAGATGTTTTGCATCTGTAAAAACAATCAAGAAAGTAGGAATATATTTATTCACGTTCTTTTTAATTAAGCATAACTTTATCTTGATCATCTGAGTCGTATAATATATTTGAGAATAATTAAGCATTTAGATGTTTCAAATCGTATTTTAATGTTATTACAAGTTAATGCATAAAAAAATTCAAGGAAAAAATATTTATTTTAAACCTTATATGGCTTTTAAATATCAGCTAATTTATAATATAGCCTAAATTTTTTTCACTAATCAGTATTTATTAAAATTGAGAAGGGACCTCATAATTTTTAATTACTTTTTTTAAAAAATGTCTTGGGGAAAATGTATATGAATTTAAGAAATATTTATCTCTCATCAGACACAAATCTTAATGAATTTGAATTTAAAAAATTAATTTCGTACTTACGTACTATCGCAACCTATTGGTGGCATTATAGCATTTGGTTGCCAATTCAGCGCGTACGAAACATAGAAATCGGGATTGCCAACTTGGCGAGTTATTGATAGAGTTGGCGATTGTTAGCGATAATACGTAAGTACCTTAATTTCAGATTAAAGATATCTGGATTGTGTCACAAAATATTTTGAATGACATGTTCAGAATTATTATAATATATATTTAGTGTATTTTAAATATCATTGTGTCAATGATATTAGTGTAAATTATTGTAAAAATTTTCAATTAAGTATTTGTTACTCGAAGATGAAGCTATTTATTTGCAATAACATGAAACCTTGAAGTAGTTTAACAAATTTTTCCCTAATGTGTATTGCTTGAATTAAATTAAACGCAATCTGAAATTATATAATATTTTTAAATAGCCAGTGTATTTTTTTTAAAGTAAAATGACTGTTTTACAAATGAGCTGAAGTAACTCAATTGGGGCTAAAAATTATTCCACAATTATCTTATTCTTCATTTTTGATTTCTATAATTCGGGTTATCATTAGTTACTAATTGCTACTCTATCCAATTATAAATAAATAATTTAATCCTAATTTTTATTTTATTCGGTTTTTTTTAATTTTACTTTTTAATTTTGATTCGATTTTTTAAATTTTTACTTTATAATTTTTATTCGATTTTTAGAAATATTAAGAGCTACATTAGTATCAGTAAAATATTGCATAAAAGAATATTTAATTGTGAACTCTTTTTGATTTTTCAATAAGTCAATTTCTATTTTAAATATTTAGGTACTTTATATGTAACATCATCAAAGTAAAATCGGTAGTGATTGAATTATTTGAAAGAAGTATTTCAATAGTCTATATGCTAAAATTTTATTGAAAGAGTTCTTTTACTTATTTTGCTAAAAATATTTATAGCACTTCACTAGTAACTAACTTTAAAAATGAGTTTCACGTCTTTATGCATCATTTCGATCATTTTGAAAAAGTGATTTATAAAAAAATCTTACTTTCTACTAAATATACATTTTATTAAATATTCGAATAAAAAAATGCGAAAATAAATTAAATGAAGATTAAAAAATAACCTCTAGATTTTATTAAAAAATTATTTAATTTTTATTTCGAATCACTGTCAAATAAGGCCCATCGTTAAAGAAAAATCAAAAACATTAATTAAATTCTATTTCAATTTATTTACATTATTTGAAACATATATATACTATGTCTTAAATTTAGATTATTATCTTTGAATTGAATTTCAACTCACGTTTTTCTCCATCTCTCCATCATTATGTTTCATCATTAATGTTTTGGTATTGTAAACGCTGGCAATCATCCACAACTGGAATAATTTCTAATACCAATTTACAATTTTTTTCTATCAACTCTCATAGGATGAACAACTAAACATTTGAAATGTTTTGACAATCTTTTCGAACAAATCTATTTTGACCGTTTTGTATCAAATTTATTGATAAAATTTTTGAAAATGTCGAAAAATATATTTTTTTTATTATTCAAAATGTGAAAAGCCTCTATTAAATAAATTATTAAAGTCAATGTTATTCAAATTTAAGATATTTTATATTAAATAAGTAATAAAAATTTGTAACAGAAA
The DNA here is from genome assembly GCA_019973955.1 of Trichonephila inaurata madagascariensis. Classification (NCBI taxonomy): domain Eukaryota; kingdom Metazoa; phylum Arthropoda; class Arachnida; order Araneae; family Nephilidae; genus Trichonephila; species Trichonephila inaurata. Next base: position 116,965 of record BMAV01013684.1, on the reverse strand, counting down.
TTATATTTGTGAAAGCAAAATTTTACATATAGCATGTAAAAAAGTGTTCCTGATTTACTTTTCTAGATCCCTACATCTAATTTACCCCATCACAGATTTCTTATGGTAATGTTTTTAAATTTTAGGCATTTATATACTTAAATATTCTATCGTAAAGCTAACGTTTCCTATATTGCAGACCAGAACATGTTTTCCACTTTTGAAGAAGAATCAGATGTGATAAAAAATTTTTTTAGTACTTATGTTAAATTTTAAGAGTTAGGTTTCGATTTAAAAACAATATTCTTGTCATTCCCTTATTTACTTACTTGACTTTTAACTTTTAAATAAGATTTCAAAATTATATTAATCTTTAAGCCAAGTCTAGCACGACATTGTTAAATCACATGTAAAAGAAATTACGAAATTATACGCTTTGAAATATTCCACTTCAACTTATTTTAAAATACTTAACTGCCATTTTTTTAAGTATTATTTCCAACAATTTTTAAACATTAAAATTTTATAAAAATCAATATATGTATATTTTATTCTTTAAACACATGCATACATTAGTGTAATGCTTTCTTTGTAAATATTCATTCCGAGTAAAAATGAATCTGATTGTTCTTATCACCTTAAATGTATAATATCCTGACATTTGTTAAGTGTATAGTTTTAGCGAATAATGTAGAATGTCCGGAAAAGTTTAAAAACGTTCTTTTCTCCGCATTATTTGTCAAATATACTAACTGTCTTTTGGCACGCAATTTTCCCATAAGAAAATATAAAATAACTTGTAATTTTAATGAATGTTTGAAACGTGCTAACTCCAAGTAGTTTTAATGTATGTTACTAAATTAAAATTTTAACATGCAACTCATTGATATGACAAGCACATCTGTTAATAGAGGATGCAGTTTTGGCTTACTGTTAATTTAAATTAAAAATTTACAGATTGTAGCATATTTTAGAACCGAAACATGTTGTTTTTTCTCCATAAACTGGTTCATGTACTTAAATTTATCACATTTAACGTACACAAAAATATAATATCTAAGATTTGTCACGTATTTTTTGCATGTGTATAAATACTTAGAGTTGGAAAGTTTTTCGTCTTTAGTTAAAAAAGAATAAGCTTTTGGTATTTTGTGAGTATATTTAGCACAAAAAAAAAAGATTTTTATCATTAGGAAAAATAATTAGTTTTTATAATTAAAGATATTTTATGTGTACTTGAGATTTTTATTTTAAATTTAAAAAAAAGTAGTTTTTATAATTAACGAAATGCATGTAATTAAAAGCTTAAAATGAATACAATGCAGAAGAGTATGATGTAAAATAATAAATTAAACTGAGTCAGATAAATTGCAATTAACTCTAAGGAAAAATTAAAAGTGGAATTTATGATGATGGAAATATATGAGTGTGTTACGTTTTCATACCGCTGTGTTTTAAAATCAGGAGAAATTTGCAAGTATTTGAAATCACTTGCCATCGAAAAGCCCAAATAGATTTTATAAGTAAATTTTCTTTAAATAAATACTATTTAAAATTTTTAAATGCATCATGATATTTTCCTTTAAGGGTTTAAAGGTAAATAAGGCCATCTGGAAAGAAACTAAAATAATAATTCCTAAGAATATGAACACATTGAAACAACGAAGCCGAAAAAAAGTATGAATTTAAAACAAGGGGGATGAGGACTACACAAATTATTTTACGATACAATTAACTCGTAACAAAGGCAGATATATACTCAAATTAATTTAAAAAAAGCTGATAAACTAGTAATCGATTTTTTTTTTAAGTTTTCAAAATATATTTCCCTTTTAGTTTTATTTCGATAGAATTTTTATGTTAGAGGGAAATAATAGGAATTAGTAGTCTTTATTACCATCCAATATATACAAATAACAATGTAGGGTAGTCAAAAACTAAACAGGTTATTTTCAAAAAATATGTCTCATTTCTATCTCAAAACTTTATGAATTTCATATAATTGAAATTAAAGACAAATATGTTCGTTAGAAAAGTTTACTGTTCAATGTATAAAAGGCTTCAAATTTACATTTAAACGAAATATATTATTTACATTTCATGTTATGTGGTGACGTTTAGACTCTTTTGTGTTTCATATTATCCTTTTAGAATTACTTATTTGTTTCTTGAAGCTGAATAATAAAACCGTATCCTTAAAAAATATGTCAAGCCCCTATTAATTGCTTTCATTTTCACAATCTTATTGGAACATTCTGAAACCTGAAAGAGTTATAGATAGACTTACAATACATATCATCAAAAGTTTTAATGTCTAATGAATTCTAAAGCAAAAATTCTTAAATGCAAATATATAATTGAGAAAATCAATTTTTTAGTTTTTTAAAAAAAGAGGGGTTTCTTATTAAAATATTCGAAGTAAGAGTAATCAGAATTACGTTGTTATGAATGATTTACGAGTTCAATATGTAAACAAGAATATAGAAGAAACATATTTTGAGTAGTGTGATTGAGGAATCCAAATTAAATTTGAAGTAGGAAAGTATACTCTTAGGATTTTATGATAACTCTTGAAGGCTACCATGAACGAATTTGAATAGTGTATAGTGGAATTTTTTTTAATTAAGAAATGCAAACTTTTCTAATTTTACTTTAATGAGAGACAGCTAAATTTTATTTAAGAGTAATATATTTTTGAAGAATTATTTTCGCGAAATAACTATACTTCAACATCTCTTTGAATATGTATATGCTTCCATATGCACATCTGTGAATTAATATTTATTTAAGCGGTAAATTAACTAAATTTATATCATCTCTCATCTATTAGTTCATATAATAATTATGTTTGATATTATGATTTCTTAAAACTTGCTTGGGATCTTCAATTTAGTACAGAGGTTCCCAAACTTTTTTCTCTCATAAACCCCTTGCCATGTTTTATGGTTTTGGGTAGACTCCTGCTTGCCTGATTTTGATATTTTGCAAATTCAAGTACTGAAATGTGTTTTTGACAGCTGGCACAGAGTTATTTACTTTAAAATATTTAAATTTCTAACTGTAGGGAAGTGTAGTGTGAAAAATTATATAAAGAAATATTTATTAAAATTAAATTAAAATTTAACTAACATAAAATATCTGCTACGTAAAATAACTGAGCAACAAAAATTCTTTTAAACTGATGTTTTAATAACAAATTTTCAACATTTGGCATCCATTTTGTTAATTTTCCCTATAAACTTCATAGGTTAGTGTTCAGTCTTTTTGAGATTGGCAATTGCTAAAACTTTTTTCTCTCTAGGAAAAGCACAATTAAGAACTTTCTTACTATACTCCATAATTCGGGATAAATAGCAGGTACATCTTTGTAAAGCCAAAATTGCTGATATCCGTTTCCAAACTGTGCTTTTAAGATCTTCGTTTATTGTTTCTTCCGATCAGTTCCTCTTGTAATAAGACATTTATTATTTACTTTTTTTAGTATGACCATATGGATTGATTGCCTACTGTGGTATAACCATAGTCAAAACATTCTCAAACGTTGTTTCAAATTATGAAGAGAGGGCATTTAAATGTTAAATGTAGGTTAAAACGTCGTGTTCCTTTCATGCTGTCTGTGTCAAAATGGAAAAACTAGTGAGATTCAATCTTATACTTCTTTATCTTAATTCTGACAAGAAACGTAGAAATGATGATCCCTTGTTTTATCAAATTTGGACTTATTCATACATGCGTTTGCTTGCTCTCTAATTTTAATTGTGTAGATAGATATATGCGTTTATATTACAAGTATAATAAAATATTATGTTAGTAAATAGGTAACATCTGTGTTTGTAGGCTATTCCATTCATTGAAAGTTAACACAAAGTCATTACCAGATTAAATGAAACCCACTATCGTAGACCCCCAATTCCTTTTTTCGCTTACATGGACCCCTTGCAGGTCATCGTAGACTCTTGGGGGTCGATATAGACCCCTTTCGGAGTCACTGATTTAGCACATCGAAAGTCTGCACAAATGTTCTGCACAAATTTGAAAATAGAAACAGAATTTGAAGGGTGGAGAATGAAACAAAACGGTTTTCATAGATTTCAATTGGATAAGAGCCTCACTCAACGACAAAATTTAAATACAGTTTCTCCATTAGAACAACACCAAGGATTCTTCCCCTGATCTAACCCTTGGAGAAACAGAATCTTTCGTATGCGAATTACAAAGAAAAAACAGCACGTCTTGCTGCCTATCTTGCTCCAATCGGCAAGACAAACAGAAGTGTATGGCAGAAAATTGGGCTCAGGGTAAGTGACAGGAGTTGGGATCGCTCCTAGATGGATGAGTGACAGACGAGAAATGAAGTACACCAGACGAGACACCACTGAAAGAAAAAGAGCACATTCTTTGTTTTGTTGCTCAAGACAACGGAATATATTGGCAATAAACCGAAAAGAACAAGAAATGCTTCACAGTTCAAGATTCTGAAACTCTTATTAATCAGTTTCAAAAATTCTGTCGTTCTTTTCTTATTTTTCCAATTCCCACTATTAGTTCACAATTTCTCTCTATATATATATATCTTGTTCAAATTTTCAATGGTTAATAAAATAATTTTTCTATTCATCCATTCAAGTTCAAATACATCTTTTTAACCCTTTATCTACTACATTATGATTCACTGTAGTTTTTTTCATGTAATTATTTTCTTTTAATCACTGCATTGAAAATTAAGGTAAACATTAAAAAATACTCAACTTTGGGAAATTTAACGCGTCAGAGTTAATAATTTAATTAAATATAATCAACTGAAAAATTAATTATATACAGTGTTCACTTAAAATAAGTAGTCAAGTAGTTTTCTAATGTCTTCATATTTACATCCAAAAAAGTAAGACCCTTATATTTTGTAATTAACTATTTTTTCGCAACAAAAATGACAATCTTCGCAATGCGCTGAAAATGCCGTCAGCTGAAAGCGCAATTTCTGCTATAAAATTATTCGCCTTCCCCACTAAAATACACATCATAGAACCATGCTGCCATATATCTTGGAAGAGTGGATTTCAAAGAATTTTCCTGCTAAGTATTGTCAGAGTATTCGTAAAAATGATTATTCTATGTCATTTTAAGGTGAGTGGTACTTATAAGTACCGTCGGTGGATAAAGGGTTTAACTTGTAGTGGATTTCACTTGATGTTAATACATTTTCTTCAAATATTAATTCATTAATTAAATTAAAAATGAATAAATAGAAATAAAAAAATACTTGTCCAACACCATATATAAAAAGGAAAATCGCTCGTTGTGTCATGTAGAGCAATGGATAGCACGTTGGTTTTCCAAGCCGAAGGTCGTGTGTTCGAATCCCACCTGGGATGGACTAATTTCTGAGAATCTGATTTCCTTTTTACTATACTATTTTATAGTAATAATTAAAAATTTAATTAACGAATAAATAGTAACAAACAAAAATAATAATTCAACACCCTATAAAGAAAGGAAAATGGAAATTTTGCAAGGAAAATCGCTTTCTATTTTGTCACTTAATAGAGTGATTCTGTCATATGTATATACATATTTATATGAATTGTAATTATTTAATAAAAAAGTAACTAAAATAAAAATTTTTTTTGTTAACTAAGTAGGAATTGATTAAAATTTTTTTTATTTATATATTACTTGTTTAAAATCATTTTTAATGAGATCTTCTACAAAATTCAAAATAATAAGTAATAAAGGAAAATTCCGCCTGGTTCTTGATTCAACCTTCAAAACAACCGTTTTTAAAGTAAAAAATAATTATTGGAAATTTACTGGAATTTGTTTTCAATGCTTCGACGATCCTGTTTTTCTTCTTTACTCTGTCTTTCTAAAATTATCTGTTCAATTTATATAACTTACATTTTCTCTTCAATTTTGACTTTTATAAGCAAATACCGCATTTTCTTAAAACTTTATTTTGAGTATATTTTCCAGTTTAAATAATTTAAATATATCAAAATTGAAGTCAATATATAAATAATAATAATAATGCTTTAAAGAAAAAACAATACGATTGAAAAAATGTTCATTTTATAATATAAATAAACATTTTGTATTTTTTTTTTTTTTGGATAGATTTTTAAAGTTAATCGTATTTCTAAGGGAATTTTTGATTTAAATGCAGTCATCTTTTTTTTTCAAAAAGTTCTTCATCAATAGCTTTTTAATCAAGTATAAAGGTATATATATTGGTTAGTTTATATATAAGAAAAACAAGCACACACATATATATATATATACTTTTATAAATATATTTTTAAATAATGTCTTATAGCAACTATAGGCAATATCATATAATTTCATCACGATAAATAATCATAATAATAATTATTAGTTTAATTTAATGATTTCTACTTGTTTGTAATTTAATCTAAGCCTCAGTTTAATAAAAATGAAAATATTTTACTTTTCTTTGTGTTATCAAGTATAAGGTGTGATCAAAGTATTTGTTTTTTTGTTCTGCGATATATACAAATAAAGATAAAAATATTCTTGAAAAACTAAAAATATTTCTTTAATATGATAATAATTACTATGAGCGATGAAAATTAAATTATCTGATGATGATCACAAAATTAAATTTCAAAAACTGTGAGCCCAATGGTTTCTCATTCAAGATCATTATTGATGAAATGTGATGTGATAATAATTTTTTTTAGTTATTTGCAAGAAAACATTTTCTCGCATTATTTGTCTTTATTTGATGTATGTTAGTTTTTTTTCCACAGAAAAGCGCTTTAAAAGAGAAGTCACATCAAGATTTATATTAAACAATAACTGGAAAGAGTAAAACACAATGAAAATTCTGGATCTTATTTTTTATTCGCACGATATGTGGCATATGAAGTTTATTTTATGGGACAGTTCACCCATAAAATTGTAATTGATTATAATTTACGATTGTTTAAAGTATTATAAGAGCAATTATCCATCATTAATAAGTTGGCTTATTTTTCTTTATCTAAAATAATTTTGAATCAAAGAATTCAGTATTTATCAATAGCTTGTCGTTTTGATATCATTAATTTTTCTCCAAATTCAGAATATTCGTAGTGATGAAATTTTTTGCTTGAAAGCCAAAATGTCTTAAAATTAGTTATATTTTTTAATTTACAATATAAAGGAGTTAGCATATAAATTTTAAATTATTTCTCTCTATATATAATGTTCTAAAAATTTCATAGAGGAAGAATAAAATTATCTTTTTTAAGAAAAAGTCACACTTCAATTTTTTTTTTAAAAAATTAGAAATGAATTTAAATATTCGTATTATAATTGTTTAATTTATGTGTAGATTATATGTTAAAAATTTGTTAAAAGTATTATTTTAAATTTCAAATAATGCAAAGTAGTTAAAATGACATACATGGACAAAAATAGTGGAAAGATTTCGTTAACTTAATAAATTATAACTATTTTTACAAACATTTTTTAGTAAATTATAAATGCATTTTAACGAGTATTCGTTCAAAAGTTCACGAAAGTTGAACAAAAACAAATAAAAAGCTCTTTAATTTCAGTGTCTATAATTTAATATGCTTAATACTTTTAGCATCGCCAATCATTGTAGTTAATCCTAGGATCAAATCTAGACAAGAGTGTAACCAAAAATTTATTTTTAATAATTTAAAAATAAATTTTATTTAATATTTTAAAAAGTAATACAAAAACTAGTTTAATAATAATAAAATTAACTAGTTATAATTTGTTTTAATAACTGTTATAATGAATTAAATAAACTTTTTCAAAAAAATTCATTTCCTTTTTCCTATCCTTATTATTTCACATAGTTTGAAAATCATTTCTAAAAGAATTAGTTATGTACAGCTCCTATTTGTTCTGTTGATAGCATAATTTGTTATCGTTTTCTTGGAAAGTGTCAAACTAGTTAACAATTTTAATAAATAAAATTAAAAAAATGAGAATGAATAAATAAAAAAAAATTATTTCAGAAAATTCTGAAGGTCTTCAAAACTCAGGTGACACCTCTGTATCGAAGTCTTAATACTCCTTTCCTTAAATTTTTGAAGAAAAGGAAAAAAGCAATGGGTGATTACATGAAGTTGATTTGGATTTACCTTCTAAAATAAATTGCTAATGTTTCTGATCAAAAATTGTACAAAATTAAAATGTTTTGAAATATCAAGAATATCTTGTTCCCATAAAATGTTTCCTATTTTTTTTCTTTGAAAATTGTTGATATTTTATTTTTATATGGTTCTTCCATTCCATGATTTTGATTGATTAAATTATGCATTTTGAGAAACATGAAAACTTTTTATTGCAGGGCTTCTCAAATTTTCAATATTTGCGACCCAATTTTTAATCATAATTTTTATCGCGCCCTTTCCCCTTACAATAACAATGTATTGAAAACAATAATAATTTATTTTGACGCTAAGGCTGCAATATGACCTTAATTATAAACCGTACAAATTATCAAAATAAGAATTAAATTTTGTATATGTTCCTTTAAGTCAGAAATTTTAAGTAGCATAAGTATTATGTTTAATTCTAATTTTTAAATTGGAACAGATTGCAAAATAATTTTTAATTGAATTAAATATTTATTTCCTCAATCCCTCATCCATTTTTCATCAATTTCAATAGATTTTTTACACTGACTGCTTTGAAGAAATTAAAGTTAAATATAGAAAAAGAAGTTAGGGTGTGTGTTGTGTGTGTCAATTTTTCTAATATTAAACCTTCCTTTTAAAAGTCAATGGAAGTCACTATAGTAATAGAACTTACCCCCAATGGGGAAGTCAAAAACCCACACAAGTTATTTAAGCTTGTTCTTAATTTAGTATTGATAATTATCAAGTACATTGTACATTACAAGCACATTTATAAGTATGTTATATCAGTGTAAACATGTATTTTATTTTTTATTATGCCAGAATGTAAATTTTGCTTTGCTTCCTTTCAGTAAATTAATATTTTTAAATAATGTTTTATTTTCAAATTTTCTATATGCTTACGCCCCTCCTACGTAGGGTTTTCTCGCCCCCCAGGAGGTGCACCCCACAGTTTGAGAATCACTGTATTATTGTTGTATCACATTTGAAAATAATTTTCATTTCATATAATAAACAATAATTCATACACCTTAAATAATAGTTAAGGTATTTTATTAAAAAATATTTACAGTTGAGCTTATTTCCCTTTCTCCTTTTATATGATATCCATGTTTTTGTCTAAAAACCTAAGATTCCAGTACTGTAGATGTGTAGTTTTCTCTTGCTTAGTACTTTGGAAAAATAAGATGAAGATATTTTGATTGAAATCCATCAATTTTTGAAAAAAAATATTCTATATTTCTATTAAAATTTTCTTTCGTTCTTCCTTATCTTTTTAATCCATAACATTATTATTACTTTTTTAAAAAATCTTAAATCTTCTACAGTTTAACTTGGTGTTTTTCAGTAGTTTCAAAGAATATTATTTTTATTTTTTATTTCAAGCGAACGTGGTTTCTTATCTTTTCTCAGATCATTAGTATACTAAAACAATTATCCTTGCATACATTAAAAAGTCCTCATTCTCCTTTACATGAACCCTGCCTTGATTTTAAAAAAAATTATAATAAAAAATAAATATGTACGTCGGTACTATGAATACTTTTTAAGTGTTCTCAATGAATTTCTTTCTTCTATATCAAAAATTGTCACAAAGAAAATAGATACAACTAAAGAAACTCACACTCAGCTTTAAAATTTTATTACATGTTTCAATTTAATATGCATTAATGAATACATACCTAAAGTTAAAATATATACATACGCCGTTTATTTATTGGAAATGAAATTTATTGAATAAAAATAAATTCTTCTACATCTGAGATCCAGCACAGTGATTCTGAAATTATTTAAGATACTATTAATCTCAAAACTACGTGGAATAATGTATTAAATACTTTCATAATTGATTATTTGAAGCTCGATCAAAGTTTATTCATTAATAATTAAAAGTTGTCGTTTGCAGACTTTGTGGTAAGCTTTATATATTTTACATTCGAAATTAGACTGTACCTCATTTTATATTTATTCTTTAAATCAGGTCAAGTAGGCAATATCATTGTTCGATTGAATTGCGGATAATAGATCAGATCGAAATATTCATTGGTTAAGTTAAAACAAGAACTAAATAAAGCTTTTAATAATAATAATTGAGATAGTTTTGAGCTCAATTTTTCGGAATCAATAAAAGATGAAATGCAACTAAAGAGAGACAATCTCTTGTGTGTGTGTTTGATGCTATTTATTAAATACGAAGAATTCTTCAAATAATATGCTGAACATTTATTTTTATAAATATATCATGTCTTTAAATTTTAATATATTTTATGTGTCCAAATTTATTTTCAATTTTAACTCATATATATACTGAATAAGTTTTAAATATCTGAAGCTTTAATATTTTGTAGGATTAGAGCCGAATATAGGGAAAAAAGAACTTTAACAATTAAAAATTTTAATCACAAATTTAATTTTAAAAGTTTTAAATATGTTTCAACAGTCACAAATTTCTTTTTAGATAAGTTGAAAAATTATTTTCGTTCTTATGAATTTTTTAGAATAAAAAAAAAGTAATTCTCTTTTCATTATAAATTTTTTTTCAAAAAACAAGTAATTATGCTTAAAATAATTTAATGTAAAATTTAACGAATTTCTTTTCTTTCTTTTAATTAAAATAGATTATTTCATTCAAAAAATCAGTCAGTTAAGAATTTATTAATCAAAATTTCAAATTTTTTACATGTTTGTTTTAAGGGTGCTTTATATTTATTCTACAATGTAAAATACTGCATTTTTTCATAATAAAATATGAAATATTTTCATATTTTTAAAGAAGTTAAATGATTATGCATGTCAATAGAATAGTAATTAAAATGATACATAACCATTTACTCCCAAAAAGTATTCCAAATTTGGACAAAAGCATTTTCCCTTCTAAATCTGAAATTCAGGAAATGTGTTGTAGTGCTACGTTAATAAAAAATCGAATAAATTAAAATGTGATATTTTAAACGAGTATTTATGGTGAAGAATTTATAAAAAATTGATTTATTCTTAAAAATTAAGAAATTAACATCGGTTCCCAATTTTAAATACTGAATTTGACGGAAAAATCATTTCTTATGCATGCGTTTCAGATTATAAAAGTTTAAATTTGAATAGGATTATATATTTTCGTTAATACAACGAGATATCGAAAAGAACATCTATAGAAAATTTAATTTAGGGATATATTTAGGTTTCTCGCATAAGCCAATAAAACCAAAATAACTCTAATGTGTTACAAATCACTTTAAATCGTTTTTTTTTAATTCCTGAAACCTACCGATTTTAGATATAATGTAATAATTTTACATTCAAGGTTTTATGCATAAAACCTTTCAAAATTCCGTTGGGTTGATAAATATCATTTCAAAATTCAGATGTACAATTAAAATATGAGTAATCAATAGAAGCAGTGGCACACACAAGGGGGTGGTGTCCTCAGGTCTGCCCCCCATAGCCCTTGTAAGTATACATACTTCTACTTACACCTACTACGTACTTAATGCGTATGTAGGCGTAACTGTAGTTTGTATTTTATTATTCACAAATGTAAATTGTCCTTTACTAACATTTGAGTTATTAGTCCCTTCACAAACTTTTTGTCATTTCATATTTTTTCTATATATATTTCTGTATAACAACAGTCAACAACCAGTGGAGCCCACAAAGACCGGGGGAAAAGGGGGTCCGGGCCCCACCCCTACCCCAAAGCCCTTGTTGTTGTTTTCGATTGATTATAATCCTATGTATATAGTACGTAAAATTTAATAAAGTATTTGTTTTTAAGAATTAATTTTATTAATTAATGCTAATTCTTTATTCAATAATTAATTTCTTACTGTTTTTTGTTTCCGAAAATCGACAAAATCAAAAGAATATGTTCGGCGGCGTCTTGGAGCATGACATGAGAATGGCGGACTTTCGCCCTTGGACCCCTACCCATTTTGAAAAATTCCTGTGTGCGCCACTGAATAGAAGTGATCCAAAAATGTAGTCAGATAACAAATTCCAATGCTTATGGAATAATTTTTCTACAGAAATCTTATATTTAAAAATAAAATACTATGTAAAAGTTTGGAACAAAACCATTTTATTCTTCTTATTATATTTTTTCCATTAAATTTCTTTGATTTATTATCCTTCTAACTTGCCCCAGGGATTGAGACAGTAGATGGAATGTCAATTTCTCCAACATAAATAATATCGAGAGTTAATGTCTTTTAAAAAGTCATTTTATATTTATTATGGTATGAAATAATGTCTCACGATTCGAAATATTTTCTGTTGTAGGTGTAATAACATTGTATGAACACGTGGGCGAATCGAGAGTCAGTGACATACGGACACGAACCCCCAACTGAAAAAATTCGAATTCATCTTTTGACGTCATACAAAATAATGCATAAGCATTTGAATATTGATTTATGGGCTTGGTAGACATTTTAGTAGATAAACTTCAGAAACTAATTTCGTAAATATGCCTATTCTTATGCAGAAAAATACCATCATTTATTGCTGTTTGCCTTCTAATAATTTTAGTAATTTTTTAACATTATTACTAAACTTAAAAATTAAAATTAATTATTTAAGGCAACTTTTTTTTAAAAAAAGTATGGACTTAAAATTAATTTTAAAATATATTTAAATGTATTCAAAGTTGAATTCATAATTGAAAAAAATTCTTACATTACCATCATTATAACTACTGCTTTTGTTATTCATAATTAATGTTTGGATTAATCACTGTGCATGAAACTGCAATCACGAAGAGATAATATTTTAATCCCGTAATCATTACATTTTATCATGGTTTATTTTTTCTTTGATTTTTCATTTAAATATAAATAATAAAGTCTTTAATGCATGATACATTTATAAAATATAAACTTTTCTAAAAAATTACGACTTTACAATTATGTTTCAATATAGCTTTAAAATAGTAATTACTTTGATTAACTGCAATAATTACTTTAAAATTTTTGAATTAGAGATCTAGCTGTATCTTCACAGTTTGTTTACATTGCAAAACAATTTTAATATAAAAATACAAAAAAAAGAGGTAAATGAAATTTATTCAATATTTTGCAAGATATTAAATGCCTGACTTATAATAATAAGCACGAATTTTAAAGCTTTTTTTCTTTTTACATTCTTCTCCAATTTTTAAGGCATTTTAAAATTAAGAGTTTTTTTTTCTATTTAGAATACATTAAAAAGGAAAAAAATTAATTGACTGAAAATGATTGGTTTAATTTTTGAAGACAAAACTGTGTACCAAAATAAATGATAGGAGTTAAAATAGTATGCATCTAAAATACAAAGGTAAATTATAGAATAGCGTATTGAGCAGTGGAGCACACAGGAATTTTTCAACAGGGGGGTGGGGTGGGGGGTATAGGGTCGAAAGTTCATCATTCTCGTATCATACTCCAATACACCGCAAAACATGTTCTTTTGATTTTGTCGATTGTCGGGAACAAAAAGAAAAAAACAGTAAAAAATAAATTATTGAATAAACGATTAGCATTAATTAATACAATTAATTATTAATAACAAATAAATAATTAATTTTTGCATACTATATACATCGGATTATAATCAAAAAAATCAAGGGGAGGGGGTTTCCGGAACCAGGTATGGAGATAGTACGTAATACAGAACAAAAATGAAAGAAATATGATTCATTTATATTAAAGTAATCAGAATTCAGTAAGAAAATTTCTAACATAGTTTAACCCATTTTTTTAAATTTCAAAGCAGGAAATATCATAACTCTTAATAAATAATTTAAAAAAAATAGAGAGTCCAGCAAATGTGCCATTGAAGTTGCATCCAGTTGTCAGAAATTATCAAATATTAAGTATATATTATGCTCTCTCTCTCTATAAAACAAATTCTAGAACCTGTCTAAGGTATATTATTGATAATTATTATAACAGTGATATAAATATCTTAAAAATTACTTTTTGAAATGATGAAAATAAAAAAAAAACATTTTTAAAATATATATTAATAAGTTTTAATGCATGAGAATTGAATATCCTATAATTTTTCATCACTGAAAAGTTATCAATGAAATACAATAAAAAAACTTATGATAAATTCGAATGATACATTTTGAAGCACTCAGGAGGAAACCGCAAAGATTTCACAGAAATTATTTACGATTGAGTCTTAATATTTTTACAGTAATTGATGCAGTTATCTGAGAAATACATGATAATTAGTCGAGCTTAATTATTTTATGTTATGGAGAGTATTTGTAGGTGTGGAATATTCATACATTTCTAAAATTACAAGGACAATGCGATTTTTCCTGTTAAGCCTAACTTCATTTAAAATTTCATGTAATATTGTTACTGTAATAAAATACGCCGAATTTGATGGTTTATAATCATTCCTAATTCCATACGTTCCAAATTCATATCACACCCGTGTGATCTTGGGACTCAGAATGGGGAAGACAAAGAAATGCGTGATCACATGTATGTGATTATGGTCCAGAGAAGGTTACTTGAAAGGTTGAGGTAACTGATTTTGTGTTGGGCTCATATAAAATATGAGTAGGATGTTTTTTTTTGGTGAGATTAATAGAAAAATTCATGTTTAGAGCACATAAAGCCGACTGATATTAAATTTTTGATAAACTACATGGTTTCAAATTTTGCATGATCGACTTACAATATTTATAAAAATGCAAAGTTCTTTTTATTATTTCAGAAAAATATATTTAAAAAAAAAACTCAGCGGCAAGAAAGTTGTTATTTTGAAAATTTGAAGTGGGTGCTTCAACACAAAAAATATTTTTGAATTATTCCATTTGGATCATTCTTTTACTTCTCTACTACAGGTTAGATCAAGGGTAAACCTCAAAGTGTTTTTTTTTTCTTTTTTTTGGTAGCCCACCAAAACAGTCAAAGAACCAAATAGACAAAAATGTTCTCTATATTTGAGTCAACTATATTTGTATAAGCAAAGTTTTTCTTGCTCGAGGATCAACAAGAATAAGTATAGATGCAAACAAATTGGCATTAATTTGCAGGCACTAATGAGTATTTCAACAAGAAATCTCTCCAGATTTCAAAAAAAATTGTAGAAAAGTGTAATAAGATACATTTGTCTCATTAAACTGTTTCTATAATCAAATTTGATTGCAGCTACAAATATCAAATTAGCTCAGTAATCAAATCGAATAAAATTGCCACTATTTTGTATTTATTGATTTTTTTAATGGTACAATTTATATTTTCTAGGATGCAAGGTTAATTAATGAATGCAATTATTTAAAAAAAGCGGCCTTCCGGTACCTTTCACTCCGGTATCCTATATTCTTATACAAAACAAAAATGTCTTAAGCGTAAGAAAGAAAATTTTAATTTCATTATTTTTTAAATAAAATTATCATTCAGGGTTTTTTTTCCCCCTAAAAATAAAAATAATAATACAAAAATTCAACTAAAAAGTGTGTGATTTATCAACAAGTGACTAATTACGCGGATTACATTTTACATAAATGTAAAGAAAATTTTATGTAAAAGCTCTTTTTAAGTGAATCAGCAAATATATTCAACATTTATTTACAAAATTTAGAAGTGAGGACAACTTTGTCTCGGAAATAAAATTTTCAAAACTCAACTCCCTCCGAACATTACTTAATAGTAACGACCTCCACCAGGGAAACCCGAATTCGAAGTCGCCCCAAGAAGAAAAGAAATCCATCCTTCTCGAAGTACAGGTCTGCCCTTTTTGATGTGTCCCTCTCAAATCACTTTTGACGCATCACTTAGAGCCCCATCTCGCATTACCCATCTGCATGTCAGAGCCGTTGCGACGAATCAATCAAAGTTTCCCGTACAATTATGCATACCCAAAAGGCGATTTTCCGGAATAAATTATCTACCGTCCGAATCATCGAATGCATTCTTAGTCCGTTTCCCTTCGATTTCCCTAAACGCGGAATTACTCGCCCCGCAAATGAGAAATCTTTCGGACCTCGGTCGTTATGTTAAATCCAAGAACGTACAAGACGGTCAAAATAAACGGAACCGTTAAAATTACCCATCTTCCCCCCGTTGTCTTCATCTGACGGTGTTATATTCAGCGACAGTTTAAATGCAACCCCCTAAATTAGTTTGGGCTGAGTGGAGAAGGTTTCGCACATTAAAAGGCTATTACCAGCGACAGGCGAAAGGTTTGATAGCCCGCTGCCGAAGCGCGCTTTCCTTTTGAGAATGTGTGTAGATTTTCCAACGGAGACGGGAATCTGGTTTTCTTTTCTCCGAGCGATGCCAGCGCCATCTGATTTTTTAAATCGCCATTAAACTTCGACTTCAAGATGGCTGCCGCCTTACAGGTTTTAAGATAACGGAATTCGAATTTTGACTTGGAAACATTGATTCTATTCTTCTTGAAAGCAAATTGAAATTTAATAATTGTGTTTTTTAATCAAGGTATGGGGAATTAGATATTTTTTTTTTCTAATAGGGCACCAATAGGCTAACTTTAAACTTACTTCTAAAGTGCATTACGTAACAAATATGAGATAATACAAAATAATTATCATCGGTAAAACAAATATCAATAAGTTCCTATTTTAGAAACAAATGATTGTAATCTTGGGTAGGTATGTAAAAAGAAATGCTGCCCTTTTCTGAAAAAATGACAATAACCTTAAAATTTTCGAAAAAAATTATTCAAAGATTCAATAATGGTACTTATTTTTATTCACCTTATGCACTGTTTGAATAAATTGGATAAGACCAGCTCGAAAAATTTTGTTTTTCATGATAATTTATTGTATTTATATTTCTGATGCTCTAACGGACAAGATAAAAAGATAATAATTTATGCAATATAGCCAAAAATTATCAGATATTACTTACAACATATAAATGATAAATTACAGAGGTAGCTTTACCAATATTGTATGAAAAAATTAATACAGTATATAAATTATATGATCGGTTAGTAAAATAATAGTTATCTGATTGCTTGTGATTAAACCTCAGTTAAAATTTTAAAGAAAAAGGTTTGAGCAAAACGAAATATATCATTTAAAATGTTGAAATTTTTGTGAAAATTTTAGAAAAAAATTATAAATACTCGGAGCGTTATTTATCTTAGTCTAGGTATGTTTAAACATAAATGTAAGTATTGTACATCTAAGGAGTGACAACAACAAAAAAATAACTTCATGTAAATAATAATAATAATTGATCAAAATAAAGAAATGCTTACATTTTATATGTGATAAGTATCTTTTTTAAATATAATGTGAGAATTATAAGACACTGATAGTTAAAAAAGCATTATAGTTATTAATCTTTAAATCCTCTTTGAATACTTAAACAATATGACTTTTAACGTTCGTACTACGTAAAAAACTATTTTATTTTTATATTATACTTTTTCAAATTATTATCATGTATAGCATATACATAAAAAGAATAATCTAATAAAACTTCTATAGTTAATGACAAGTATCTGAATTCAAAGAACTAACTTTTCGAAGCCAAACGTTAAATCAAGTTTTTATTTCACAAGAGAATAAAATGAGATTATTTTATTTAAGAAAATAGTAAAAGAGTAACATTAAATATGTGCATTTTTTAGTTATTATAAAATCAGATTGACTAAAACGTATCACTCACACTTTGTTAACAATCACATTATTTAATTTTATGTTAAACTTTTCTTTAAATAAAGGAATTTTAGTTTTATTCTGTTAGTTTTTGATAGGTACAAGCTCCGAAACATTGAAAACTATTCTTACAACACTTTAAATTAATGATTATGATAATACTTCAAGATTCGTAAAATTCTGTTTTCAATTAATGTAAATAATAATTAAATACTACAAGCAAACTTAACGAAACTCCATTTTTTTTTAATGAAATCTTTATTTTAACAATTCAGTTTTTTTTTAGCTTCACATTAATGTTTTTCTTTAATTATACTTAAAATTTTTTAAAAGATTTGTTTATCTATAAACTTTTTAATACTTCAGATAATTGGGAATGGTATTTTAAATGGAGTAGATATAAAAATTGAGACATCTAAGTAATATTCTTCTTGATTTCGTCAACAAGCAATGTACAAAAATCCATTTATGATGTACCATTTTACAAATCGAAGATGACACAAATTACAGTTTTTGAAGAAAACTTCTTACTGAGTTTTTATAAAGTTTGATAAAAAAAAATCTGGCATTTAACTTTGAAGGAAGTAGGATTGAGGAAACAATAAATGGAGGAACAGAAAAATTTACAGTAACCTATTATTTATAAAAATTTAAACATATATTAGTTTCCTGCCTATCATATATAAATACAAAGCTTTTATTACATTAACTATACTGCATTTTTGGTATCCATGCATTTTTTATATTAATTACACTAAATCTTAATTTGTAATTAGTCTTAATTTGTAAAATTCTTTATTAGAATTCAAGGGTAAATTTCTTCAGAAAAAACTGTTATAATAATATTTGAAAATAAATTTTATCGTAAAAAAACTTAAAAATTTTAGTCTCTCAAGTTATGCTCACCTTTATATATATAGTGTAAATTCTCTACTAATGAGAGATGAACATTAGTTTAACAAAACCGAAAAAAATTGCGATTGTAAGAAACCAGACATTAAAGGATATATGAGAAATTAAAATTATAATAGAGTTAAGAATATAAAAATGGATACTACAGTATTATAAACATTGCTGACTTATGACAGCTTATATATAAAATAATTTATATAAAAGTGGGGTTGAACATGTTTTGTGGCCAGCCAACCTTCCCCCTGTATGTTAATAACACTGAGCAAAAACCTATTGAAAATGGATAGAATATCTAAATCCATTACAAGATAAAGGTACCTAAAAATTGCCTAAAAATTGCATTCAAAAATGAAGAGCCAACGCTAAATGTGAGTACAATAAATAAGTTATTGCCAGATTCTGGACCCAAATGCAAATTCAAAGCATGGAAATGGCTGAATTGTAGCACTTAACAAAAGAAAGAAAAGAATAGAAATAAAAAATTTAAAAGAGAGTTGACAAACTACCATAACTTTAGTGACACTAGAGTTATATATGAATTAAATAATAATAAGTAATTTTATCTAATATTATAATATGGAGGTAACTATATCTAGGAAAAATGATAAATTTATAAAAATAAACTGTTATTATTCTAAGGAATTTTAATCCTTACTTTTTTTTTCAGAATTTCTTTATTCAAATAACTAATAATAAAACTAATTGGGCATTTCTGAATTAAGCAATATTTAGTAAAATGTTTATAGTTTTTTATTATTTTTTCTGATTTTTTTTGAAACTAGAAATTTATTGCGTTATATATAATTAATAACAATATTTCTGGATATAGAAACATGTACATTACTTTCCAAATGATGAACTTTTATATATATAATACTGAAATTAAATTCTTATATATGTATACTCATATGCAATAATTGAAGCAGTAGATAGGATAATGGACACCACTAAATATAAAATTGTAGTTTAATAATGATGACATGAGTAACTCTTGTAAAAAACTATAAAAATTAGTGAAGTATTGAATGTGTGTGTATGTATAAAATTATGTTTTAGCAATGATACATTTAACCGAAGAAATGTTACAAAAATGCATTCTAAGGAAGCCTATAGAACTGTTTTCCAGTTGTTTGAATTAATTCAAAGAAAGAAAGTTTTAAGAAATTATATACATTTTAAGTAACATTTTTATTAAGGATTAGGTATGTTTTAAAATTCACATGAAAATATTTTCTGACTTAAAATACTAACGTCAAAGTTATAATTTTATATATTTTTCAAAAAATTATTGCATCATTTTTTAAAATATTTTTTTTTAGATTTTAACCTTTGATTTTCAATTAACTTTTCAAGTTTAATATTAAAATGTAGAGTTTAGCTTAAATAATGCAAAATATGACTTAATAATATAGTTATCCAAATATGTAGCTTAATATTATAATCTTGAATTTAAAGGAAAATGTCTGGTTTCTTTAAAAGATTAATTTTACATGATGGAAAAAAGTACAAAAATTTCAACTGAAATCTAGTTTTCCATAATTAATATAATACATTTGAACTTCACTTTTTCTTGTGTATTTCTAAAGCATTGAAAATGGGGTATTTAATCAGTAAATGCTTTTCAAATAAAAGCTATAAAAAGTGATTAGCTATATAAAATAATTTCCACAGTTAAAATTGAATAATCTGATTCTTCTTATTCTATTTTCGATAATATTATGGTATAATTTACTTTATATTCAAAATTAGCTTTTTTTTTTAAAGTTATATTTAAAAATAGTTTTTCTCTTTTTTTTAATCGAAAGGAGCTTAAAATATATTTTTTAAGGTATCCGACTATACGTTTGGAACCATGATTTTAAGAAAGAGTATAAATGAACAATATTTTGATACTTAATGTCAGTTGAATTAGAATACACATGTAAAATTGTTTTAAGAATACTATTATAGTAAAAAAAATTAATGCAATTTTTTGGCAAAAAAATTAAGATAAAAAAATTATATAATTTCAAAATATTCCCCATATATGGAAAATGCTTCAGCAATAAGATTTTTCCATGTATTGCTGAGAGCTCTGTACAGAGCCTGAACAAGGAGTTTTGAAATATATATAATTTAGAAATTGATTTTTTCCTACTGTAATATATTAGAGTAGAGAAATTTTAACTCGTAACACCGGTTCATATTTCAATCTATAGAAACTCAAAGTAATGAGAATCCTTCATTTATCCTAGTTCAGGCTCTATTTAGAAGTATATATAAGCATATATTATTATTATAGAAGTATATTTCATAAAAGAAGAATATTGAAATTGTGTCTTTTTTACTTTTTTTTTATTTGCCAAAAAAATGTATTAAAAATTTTTATTGTAAAAATATTTTAAAAATAATTTAATTTGTGTATTCTAATTCAGTTGACACTAAATATAAAAAAAAAAAATTAATTTATACACTTTTTTTCAAAATCACGGTGTCGAACGTTGTCAGTTACTATAAATTTCCTTAAGTAAAATTTTTGTTTAGTATAACTAACAATTAGTAGAATTTATGTATTACCTAAATCAACTTTAATAAAGTTATCATATTTTTGTTAAAAAGGAAAAATGACAAATAGAATTTTAAAGACACTTAGATTGTAGTTGAATGTGAGTGTTAACACACTGAATAAAAATACGGTCGGACCTCTATTTAACGAAGAAAAGAAGTTCGTTATGTGGAAAATTCGTTAAGTAGGAATTCCTCTTTCAATATACCCTTTTAAAACCCCGATAAACCTTTTTAAAAACCCTGTATAACCTTTTTTTAAAATTTCCCCTTTATAACCCCACAATAAAATTTTAAACTCACAAACACTATATATTATTAAAAAAAAGTAATTATTCCCATTTTTCGGTCAATTATTATCTATTTATTTTATGCATCATATCCATCAAAAAGAAATCTGCAAATTAGTAATATACATTGTATATATTTCCAACTTTATAAAATTATTTCTACATTAAAATTGATGAAAATTTTAATGACATTTTCTCTTTTTAAGCCTACAAGTAATTTTAAACACATTTTTTATAAGCAGTAATTTTAAGCATATATTACCACGCGCTTCTTTATATTTAATTACTGGTATAGCCTGTTAATTTTGTTAGAGTTTTTTGAATAAATTTTCTATCATGGTACACTTTGCATCTTTGCAATGCTCTAAGAACCCCTTTAGGCTTATTTTCTCCACTCTGTAATCCACGACAAATTGTTTCAAATGATTTTATCATATCATTATATCGAGGCCCAGAAATATTTTAAATATTGAGAGAAAAAAAATCAAATCACAAGAGGAAAAGTTAGTTAAATAGGAAATGCACTTCACTATTTGGAGGTTACTTTATGAAGAAAATCGTAATATGTTCTTGGTTCCAAGATGTTTGCAAAATAGAAATTCATAAAATAGAGGTTCGTAAAATGGAGATCCGACTGTATTTTATAACAAATAAATAAATAAAAATAAAGGTGCAAGAAATAATAAAATTAGTAACGGGGAAAACTTGTACTAACACACACAAATTCAAGTAACTATACATATTATAACTTAGCATTGTGAAAGAAAAAGTGATCCTCCTGCATGTACGAGAGTTTCAAGCACTTATGTACAAAAGTTCTAATACCAATCAAGCTTCAAAGGCAGCACTTACCTTGATCGTCCAAAGAAGGAGCAAACCGTATCATTTTTCTTCAAATAATGAATAATTCAATCGGCTGGCAGATTGAATTTCGCATGAAATCTGCGACTTTTCATCAAACATGAGGTCTGCATTTCCCCTTTTTTCCCAGAGTAATAAAAAGCTCCTCTCCTCAACCACCTAGTCCTATTAAAATGTTTGAGCAGGTGTAAATGAGGCAGAAGCACGTGATCATAGAAAATTAATTCTCCATTCCAAAATGAATCGACGCATTGATGAGGCCTTTTTTTTCTATCAGCATCCTTCGAAGTAAACCAGAACAAACCGAACTGCACAGCGAAAGTTTCTTTCTTCTTGTTTATTTATTTGTTCGATAAGTTAGGGGTTAATAGGAACTACTTTGGAAAAGATTATCGTTAAGAGATTTTGCCTTGAACTGGATCAGTTTGTGTTTATCGAGTTGTGAGAAAAGTATTTATATATACCAAACATAACGGAAAGTGTTTGAGAATTAGTTATTTTTTGTCAAATTTGAATTTCTCTACTTGGAAATAAATGTAATATATATAAAAAGAATCCTACTTATATAAATCGAACTGCTTGTGTGTGCGTTCTTTAGGATTATTAAAAACAATAAAAAAAGTGTCAACAACACTGGTCTGGTAGCAAAATTCTTTGGTGGCCCCTTTTTTTTTGCTCTTAAAGATCATTTTACGATTTGTTGCTTACACAGTTGGGGCCCCCCCCGAAGCTTGATGTCCCCGTTTTATTGATGTAGCTAATAGTAGTGGCCATGTCAATGTAGTAGTAGTTACGCCCCTAGTCAACAAGTATGTTATTTTAGTTATTATTTTGTCAGTTTAGTATATATATGTTCAACGTGGCTTAGTAAAAATCATAATAAAATTAAATATTTATCACACAGTTTCCACACTCACCATTTATTATTATTTTTTATTTTGAAACAATACTTACATGTGTTTAAAGTTATTTACTGAAACCGATATATCAAGGCATGATAATATATTCACTAAATTAATAAATCAAACAGATTGGGATGTTTTTTTTTTCGAAATAAAAAATTGTCTATTTTAAAATATTCAATATTAAACTATGGATATGGATCGTCCTATTTTTATAGTAAAGTGTTTAGCTATGCTTTCATATTTATGATAAAATTTTCATGTATTTAATTCTCATTGAATAATAAGTATTCTAAGAATTATACATTCACTTAAAAACAAAGTAGCAGCTTTATAATTATTATTACATTTATTTATCTTTATTTTGATATTCCCAAGAAATGTGTCTTGATATAATTTACAAATCTAATATTATCAAAGTCTGTATTCTTTTAATTAAGAAATTTTTGATTAAGATTTGATTAATCGATAAAATATTACAGTATAAAAAAATTGAAGAATAAACAATTCTATAAATTACACGGTTGAAAAAAAAATAGCATACAATATCTTATAAAATTAATATCGATCAAATATACGCTAAAAATTAAACAATGATTTCTTTTTGAATCCAATAAGAACTGGGATATTTTTATTTTTAGACAAGAGTATGCATGTATGTTAAACAGAGGTACACATAATGAAGGGGGGGAGGGGTCCACGTGCCCAGATGTCCCCCATATCACCCTTGATTTTTTTTTACTCGATTGGTTATAATTCTATGTATTTAGTAAGTCAAAGTTAATTAAATATTTATTATTAATAATTTATTTTATTAATTAATGCTAATTATTTATTCAATAATTTATTTCTTTACTGTTTTTTGTTCCCGACAATCAATACAATCAAAAAATATGTTGGGTGGCGAATTGGGAATGATACGAAAATGGTGAGTTTTCGACCCTGCTCCCCCGCTGAAAACTCCCGAGTGCGCCACTGATGTTAAATATATGTTTTAATATATTAATTGTATTTTCTGTGTTATCATTAAATCAAGTATACAAAAATCAAATTTAATTTACCTTAAAACACTTATTTAAAGTATAAACCAATTATTTTGGGGATTTTGAAATAAACTTCTTAAATCTGATATACGAAAAATTTGTGAATCACGCGTTATTTTTTAGATATTTTTTTCCCTAAAAACCAAGTAATATAAAAAAAATAGTTTTTAAGTCATTCCTACTTAGATCAACAACGAAAAATTTTATTTTAGCTATTTTTTATTAAATAGTTACAATTAATATAAATATGTATATATATAGGACAGAATCACAACATTAAGTGGTCATTAGGTCTTTTAATTATCATTAAAGTATCGTATTGTCCTTTTAATTTCAGTCCAACTGAATGCTTTAACACGTGAGAAAAAAACAATTTCAAGTTTTGACACAAGTCGCCAAAAGGGTCACTAAGTCACCAACGTGGCTGTATTTATAATTCTTTAAATAATTAGTTTTAATCAATTAATTTTTATTAATTATAATTAAATTATTTAATTGTCCTCCAAAATGATCCTGTATATAAAATTTCAGTTCAATTGAGCGCTTTAAAATATATTTTATTAACGATTGAAAATTCCACCAAGATATAATTAAATAAATATACAAATATATAAATAAATAAATTTATAGACAGTGCGAGCTAATAGTAGGAATTGAATAACTCCCCGTTTTGAGTACTAAGTAGTTACTAGGAAAACTTTATGAATCAATGTATTTGAAGCTCCGTATCTTAAAATGTCTTTCAGAAAAGAGAGAAAAAAAAATATTAAAAATTTATTGAAAGAATTCATTGCATCCAAATTAGCATCAACTTCGCCAAATTGTTCCGTCAGATCTGGTAACAATTAGTAAAAATATGATCCATTATAATTATAGATTAATAAAAACATGATGTAAGATGAAATCTATTTGTGCTTATAATTCTGATCAAGTCCTGTGTCTTGCAATCAATTCTTGAAATACTGGAGCACAAAACTTTTTCAATAGACTTGATTCTGTGAATTTTGCTGAAGCCTGAAAAGAAAAGAACAAAATTTTGTACAAAACAATAATTTGATTTACATGTGAATAGCAAGAATATAAGGATAAAAAGATATTTTAACTAATAACATAAAGGGGATAAATAATAAATACGATGAAAAGAATTATCAGCATAGTAAAGTCCTGAAAACTCGACCCCACCCTTGCAGGTCAAAAATATCCTACGTGCAGACCCATTCAAGTTCCCGCATGAAAAAATGCTTGAAAATGACGAAGACGTTAACATTGAAGACAACGTACAAACTCCTAAAATGTCACATAGTGAGGGATCAAAAGCTGTCGAAAAGGCCCTTTAGTATTTTAAGCAACAACTTACTGTTCTGAGCTGAAGTAGCAAAACGCAGGTTGCAGTAAGGAAAACAACAAGACATTACACATCTCTAACGTGGCCAGTTTTTGCAAAATTGGCTACTTAATTTTCATTTTTATGTAGTAAATATTCTATGTTTCATAAAGAACGTGCTTTTCCTTTGTTTTTGGGTATTTGGGCTGTTTACTTTCTGTTATATTCTCAAGCAAGCAATACACAGAAGTGTAGTACTATATTTTCTGAGGAAACACTCATATTTATTCTTTTTTTAATCCCATTCTTGATAACCCGACATTTTCACAAACCCCCTTCGGCCCACGTTAGGCCGAGTTTTCATTTAGGCTGACTCTACTTAATAATACTTATAAAACCAAAAAAAAAAAAAAATTCAAAAGTATATTTTATATTTCGTGACATTTGAGACTTTTCTGTATAAAATAAGGTCAAAATATAATATGAATATGTTTTTACAATTTCTAAAGACGCAAAAAATTAATTGAAATTAAATGTCTAAACCATTCCTTTTGATATTAGAACAGAAATCAATCCGACATATAAATCTGTTTCAACAGCAATGAAAAAAATAAAATTCATAACCATTTATTAAAAGATGTTTAACACCACACAAGCCGTCGACACATTTTTCAGAGACTTCTTAGTCAGCCTCTCAGATCATATATTCATTGAGTACATATTTCGTGTAAATTTAACCATCAAGTGGCATCAACGAGTTCTAAAAAGTGTCAGTTACAAGTCGTACAATGAAGACATGGTCTTTCATTCTGAAGTTATGTTAATTAGCCCCTTTTCTTGACAACAAGACCATTCTTCCGTGGGTGAGACTGTGTAAGGTGTGGCACGAGGCAAATCATCCTGTTGGCACTTTCCAAACTTGTTTTTGGATTCGTCAAGTGAGTCTTACTACTGATGCAGTTAATTTAGTAACGTTAATTCAAGTTGTCCATCCTCAGTTTTTTCATGGAGGAGGAGAAATGGATTAAAGATATCATGTTCGAGAAATATTGAGGTGAAAGTATTTTGTTCTATTTTAGTGTAAATGCATTGATAGATATAACCCCTATATTGTCAGGCAATTTATTAAATTTTTTTCTTCAATTTCATATTAATTTGCATGTTTTTCTAAAAAGGAAACTTTACCAGAAAACAAGCCCTATCATGATTTTTTTTTTCAGTATACGTGTAATATAAGGTTTACTTTTCCGTGTGTGTATTAAAAATTCAGTCAGTGGTGCACACAAGAGGGGGGGTCCCGGTTCAGACCCCCTCATCGACCTTGATTTTTTTTCGATTGATTATAATCCTATGTATATAGTACGTAAAATTTAATTAAATATTTGTTATTAATACATTTTATTAATTAAGGCTAATTATTTATTCAATAATTAATTTTCTACTGTTTTTTGTTCCCGACAATCGACAAAATCAAAAGAACGTGTTTGGTGGCGTATTGGGGTATGATACGAAAACGGGGTGGACTTTCGACCCTGGACCACCCCCTTGAAAAATTCCTGTGGGCGCCACTGGCACCAGTCATAACCATAAGTAAGACGAATGACATCACAAGAGAAATGTAGGGAATGAATAATAAAATAAATTATATATATTATATAAATATATCTGTAATTGATTAAATTCATTTTTTCTTGTAAGCTGTTGTACATGAAAAGAAAAAAAATAGGCAAAACATCTCTAATGAATTATTGAAATTGAAACATAATATATAAGACCATGTGTTAATCATGGGAAATACTATACATGTGTATATATATATATATAGAGAGAGAGAGCGAGAGAGAGAGATAATTGTATTTCTCAATTATATATACATATGCATATACTTATCCTTAATAATTCAAAATCAAATCAATTTTATTAGAACTGAATATTTAAAGTACTTTTGAGAAACTAAGTCTTAAAAAAATCAAAAGGGAAAGACATACTTCAAGAATATTGAGATTTTGAATCAAACTGAGTTTGTCAGTTAAATTAAAAGTCAGAGTGAAAAATGTGTGTTAAATAAAATATCAAAATGGTATGCACTGGTTGATTTAAACTACATTTAAACTTCTATTCTTTACTTTAACGAGTAGAAACTGTAATTCTTATAACGCTTAACATAGCATAAAGTTAAAAATACGATTAATGTTTTATTCATAATTTTTTTGAAAAAGTACAGTAGTAATTTTCCCCCTAATTTAAAATTTTTTCAATACATTGTAATAACAGAAACATATCAATAAGAATTAAAAAAAAAATTATTTTTTTTGACTGTTTTCATATTTTTAAAAATGTATTCAAAATATTGAATGAATGAGAATTAGAATTAAATCTATTTATATCAAAGATGTATTACACTAAAAAAATATATTATTTGAACAATTGTTGTTAATAATTTAATCAGTTGTTCTTTTTTGTGTTAAGATATTTAACGAAGAGTTATGATATTCTCAATAGTTTTTTCACAACATTATGCGTTACTGCAATATATTTATATTTAAATCTGCAGCATTAAAAATGTAAACTGAGACAGTTTTAAACCATCAAGTTTTTGAAAATTTTGAATATAGACAGTGGATTTGAGTGATGAGAAATTATCTCTGGAAGTGCAATATCGTATCACACGAGATTATCATTTGAAATACACCCTTTTGTCCCATAATTCAATTTTAGATAGGATCCATAGTCGTAGTCGCATGGTGACTTTTTTCACTTCGATTTCAATACCTAAAATTTAGCTCCTACCCCCTTTCACGTCAAGTGTTGAGACTCATTTTAATTGCGTTTGGATGTGAAAAAATAGGAAATAATGAAAAAAAGAATCTAATAATTTTTTATGTGTATCTAAGAAATCTGCCATCTGCCCACTTTTCAAGTTTATATAAAGAATTTTCGTCTATTTCAGAGACTCATGGCAAATATAAATTCCTCAATAGTACTTTCAAATCAATAATTTAATAGAGCTCTTGACACTAAAATCCTAACTTTAATACATTGGAAACCGTTTAATACGAAACCGAGTGGGACTGAAATATTTTTTCCGTGTTAACAGAATTTCATCTAAAAAAATATTGCAAAAAAAAGAAGCACCATATACTTAACAAAATTAAGTTTATAAGAGTACGTATTATTTACATAGATATGTTCAAATATTTTCGTAATTTTCTCTTTTTTTTAAATTATTGTTGATAATGTAGAGTTAGCAATACCAAAGTCTACACAGATTTCCGTTTTCGTCTTCTGTTTTTTATCAGCAGCCTTAAGAAACTCCATCTTAATTTTAAGCGAAATAGAACTTTGCTTTCCCCTGAGCTCTTTGCCATTGTGCTCGTAAAACATTCTTCTAAAATAGGAAAAAAGTGCCATGAACCCAACTCATTGTTTTTTATTCACACTTCAATGTACTCGTCACCGAATTCTAAGGTCAACTGATGAGAGATGAGATGTTTTTGTGTAGTGTTTGTAGGGATAGAGGGTGAAAGTGGCTTAGATATACAAAACTGGCTCGTGAGTGAGTGAGTGAATATTAGCGTCGCACTGTTCAGCAGCACGAGGGCTTTTGGCGATGGACCTCGTAATTTTGTACCATGGTCAAGTGACGAGGACGACACTTGAGCTGGCACACCCCTCTCCTAACTACCACACCACACCAAGAAAATTGGCTCGTATCACAGGGTATTCCGAGGGTATTTCAAAGCCAAGTTAGCCTCCTTTCTCTACGAAACACGTGAAATCACCCCTCTTTCATTTAACACCCCTCTTAAATCTCGCCTGCTTGGCTGGTGATTTTCGCATTTTGTTCATTTCCATAAGAGAAATTCTTCGATTAAGCGATTTTCTTTCGTGCTGCTATATGTTCCACGAAAAATACAAAGTAGTTTGCTGGACAACTGTATTACTTCGTGTTAATCGATATTTCGTCTTAAACGTTTTCCCGTTAAACATATTTCATTGCATTTGCTGATCAGTACGCCTAAAGTCAAGACTTCGATAAAATAAAATTGAGGGGAAATTTTAAGGAAATTGAACAAAGAAAAATATTAAACTACAACTTTTTTGTTATTTTATTATTTTTATTTTAACATCAATTTACGTGAACATTCGTTATGCATCAATAAAGATAAATATGAACTCTCTGTGTAATCTATCACTATTAAATCTTTTTTAAATGATTAAATAATGAAAAATAACAATGCGTAGGAAATAAAGTTTCTTGGTTGTATTATGTCTCAAAAAAGTATCCTAAAACTCTCTTATTTTTTCCGAAAATACGACTTCTATGCAAATTTCTGAACACGAAAATTAATTTTTCAGAATGTTAATTACTTAGATAATTTTAAAAGTTAAAAATACATCATATAAGTAATTTATTGGAAATAAGTACATAACACGAAATACGTAGGATTATCTTAATTAATGCATTACGTATTATATTGAATCAATTAAACAACTTAATTGCATTTATTTATTACATCGGTAAAAAATAGGCGATGAAACTTAAATAAATCAATATCTAAAAATAAAAGTAGTATAAATTATTATTCCAAGAATTTTCTTGATTTTCATTATATAAAACAAATCAATTTTTCATTTCTTTTACTTACTTTATTAATTTACTTTTATAAGTTTTTTTTACTACTTTTCTTACGACATAAAAATAAGTTAATTTAATTTGTTTTTATAAAGAACAAATTATTTTCGGATACAAATCGTTAAAAAAAACTTAAAAATAAAGAAAGAATTAAATATTTATTTGATATTGCTTAAATAACATTGACAAAATTCATCTAAAATTCAATTTGTAATCCTCTTTGATAACTAACATTAAATATTTTCACATTCAAAATGAGCAAAATTTCACCCTGTATATTTTGCTCTAAAAGATGCTGCTCCTTAAAAATAATATAGAAAAATAAAAGCGAACAAAAGAGAAAAAATTGTTTGTTATAATTATTTTTAACTTATAAATTGTTTATACTAGTTACAAAAGTATTAAAAATTAAATCGATAAAATATTCAAAGATTTTTTTCCACTTGAAAGGAAGTGAGGATAAAATGAAAATAGTTGCCGAAAACTTATAATTTTGCATTAAATTAAATGTATTTCAATGACTAAAATTCTGCAGAAAATGGTAAAATTTGAATAAAATCAGATATTTAAATTTTCAACAAATATATATTCGGTTTTTTTATCTAAGATTTTTTCATGCCATTATTGTTTCAGATCCAAATCATTCAATAAACTAATATTTGAAACTTGTTCGTAAACCAAGATTTTTGAACTTTAAATTCAGAAAATTTTGATCGTAGGATGAACTCTTGTTACTATACACAACGATACACTTTTGCTATTCTATTCAATTTTCTATCATTCTTTTTTAAGCCTCTTCCCTCTACATGTATTTTGAAATACACATACTCTTTTTAAAAATGGGAATTTAATTACATCTTTTTTCTTTAAGAAAAGTTTTAGAAAAACTGGAAAAGGTTAAATTGAAACAAATTCCGATGTAAAATTCGTATATTGAAATTATAAATTTTTTTTTTTTAAAAAAAAATTTTTTTTTTAAAAAATTTTTAAAAAATTTTAAAAAAAAAAAAAATTTTTTTAAAATTTAAAAAAAATTTTTTTTTTTTAAAAAATTGTTTTAAAAAAAAAATTTTTAAAAAAAAAAAAATTTTTTTTTTTAAAAAATTTTTTTTTTTTTTTTTAAAACTTTAAAAAAAAAAAAATTTTTTTTAAAAAATTTTTTTTTTTAAAATTAAAAGGGAAAAAAAAAAATTTTTTTTTTAAAAAAATTTTTTAAAATTTTAAAATTTTTAAAATTTTTTTAAAAAAAAAAAAATTTTTAAAAAAAAAGTTTTAAAAAAAAAATTTTTTTTTTAAAAATTTTTTTTTTCCCTTTTTTTTCCCAAAAACCTTTTTTTTTTTTTTTTTTAAAAATTTTTTTTTTTTAAAAAAACCTTTTTTTTTTTTTTTTTCCCTTTTCTTTTTTTTCCCCCCCCCTTTTTTTTTTTAAAATTTTCCAAAAAAAAATAAAAAAAAATTTTAAAAGGGGGTTAAAAAAAATTTTTTCCCCCCAAATTTTTTAAAAATTTTTTTAAAATTTTTTTTTTCCCCCCCCCCCAAAAAAATTTTTTTAAAAAAATTTTCCCCCCAAAAATTTTTTTGGGGGAAAATTTTTTGGGCCCCTAAAAAATTCCCAAAATTTTTTTTTTAAAAAAAAATTTTTTTTTTTTTTTTCCCCTTTTTTTGGGGAAAAAATTAATTTTTTTTTTTTTAAAAAAATTTTTTTAAAAATTTTATAAAAAATTTTTTTTTTGGGGTTTTCCCCTTTTAAAAAAAATTATTTTTTTTAAAAAAAATTTTTTTTTTTTTTCCAAAATTCTTTTTAAAAAAATTTAACTATAATTTTCAAAAAGACGAATTCAAAAATCAATGTTTTTTACTTTATCTTGTTAATAACTAATAATAATGGTTACAATAATCATAATATTTGTTATAATAATAATAATACTCTTTGAATATTATTATATTAAATTCATTTATGAAAATCATGCAAACAATAAAAAAAAAAATATAAAAGAAATATTAAAATTCTTTTTTAAACTAATAAAGAATCAGATTTCCAGTTTTTATAATACTAGATCTCAGCAAGTTTGACTTTCTACATAAGAATAATTTTTGATTAATTTGATGAATATTAGAAATTGTAAGAAAATTTTGTTTACACAGTTAGATCCAAATTTCATGCAAGTAAATTTTCATATAAATTTGAATGAATATTTATTTCAAGATTAAACGTGAATAACGGAAAAAGCAAACTTCACAATGAAAAACAAATGATTATTTTTCTTATTCGTTTTATTAAAAAATCTCAGAAAAAAAAACAATATTTAAGACAATCTAAAAGTATGAACTTTTTAATTATTTAAAAATTTATTCTCTAAGCTTTTTCAAGCTTGTAGCTATTCAATAAAAATTTTATTTCCTCAGGACGGTAAAGTAATTGGAGGAAATAGGATCTTCTTAAAAATATAGCTTGCATGGAGTATTTGAAATAAATATTTTTATCACAATATTATTAAACAAATTATTTACATTAAAACTTTCTAATGTATTTTACTGACGCTTCCAAAGAACACATGTACGCAATTTTAACAAAGCAGAAAACCGTAGAAAATATTTTGAGCTTCCACTACTGTCACGAATGATATTCCCATGTTACAGCAAAATATTTCTAAAAATACATAGATACAGTATTTATATAAACACCCACAGTAGTTTCTCATCATTATATATGTATATATACATATTATATAAGCAAACTTAACCCTATCCCTACTTCACGGCCCTAAGCCAGCAACTTTAGAAAACAATAATTTTCCATTATTTTGTTTAATTGACTTCATATATGTTTGTTTTTGTTCTTAATTTTCGATTTTAGAATTTCAGAATCAAACAATCAAATCAAATCAAATCAGAATTTAAGCTACCTCTGATTTATATAGGATATTTAATCTATTCACATTTTTTTTATTATATATATATAGACATATGCATATAATCTTCTATACAGAGTCTTATATCTATAATCCATGTATAGTCTATTTTGCATCATATATAAGACAAAATATGAATGCGACAAGTAAAATAATGTACGGAAAGCACCAGAGGGGAAATAATTTCACCAAGCAGGCTTTTGTATTTAAAATTAATTATGATTTAAATTCGTTATAAGAAAAATGTAGAATGAACTAATTCTACACTGATGTTTTAAAAAACATTTTTCAACGTAAGTTTAGTTAAATTTATTCGAAAAGGGGGCATTGGTTTGAATCGCCCAAGATATTCAATCAGTCGTCCAGTTCTCCGCAACAAATGTACGTAATCGTGTGGAATAATTTAACCACATTTAAAATTAAACCAATCTAAATGCGGCAATAGTGCCAGTCCTAGAAAGGCTTCGTTTCAGAATACTTTTGAAGATTAATTAAATTCAAACCGTCGCTTTGAAATCCATTCAGCAAGTATTGGAATGCACAAATTATGTAGTACTCATAATTTAAATGATTTCAATATATTCCTTCTCGCTAAACTATGTAAATTTATAGCTCTAGGATTGAAAATCATTGATGTAAAAACATTACATTGGATGCGTTGTGTAATAAAAGACTATTATTATTAAATAATTATGCATACAATTAAAAATTACTTTATTTTTAAATAATTAAAACAGTTTGACTGCACATTGTTTTTTTTTTATATTCAACGTACATTATTTAAAATTTCATTGCATTTATTTCTTCCTTTTCTTTTTATAAGAGCAATTACTCTCTATAACTTAGTAAAAACACTATAATTTAGTAAGACTTGGAGAATTTAAATGACCATACGCTAATGGTTGATTGATTCAATTTTTTAAAGGATTCTATTTTTAAGTTATCCGACTACGTTTCGGAACCGTGATTTTGCAAAAGCGTGTAAATGGATATATTTATGATATTTAGTGTCACTTAGATTAGACATGTATATATAATTGTTTTAGAATAGTATTATAACAAAAATTATATAATAATATTTTGACAAAATGAACATAGAATGACCCATTTTCAAATATCTCTTTTAGAAAAATGCTTCTATTATAATAATATTTTGCCTGTGTTTAGCTCAGACCTCTGTATAGAGGCTCAACTAGAATTTTTGAAATGCATATCTTGGTAGTCGGTTTATCCATGTTTTACGAAAACAGAAGGGAAAAATTTTAAGAAAACACGCCGATAATTATTTCAAATGGTTGTAACTCTGAAAATAATGTGAATTTTTCAAAATTCATAGTTGAGCCTCTGTATAGAGGTCTGAGCTATATACAGGCAAAATATTAATACAATAGAAGCATTTTTGACAAAAGGAGAACATTTGGAAAAAAGATTATTCTAAGTTAATTTTTTACCAAAATATTGTATTTAAATAATTTTTTTTGTCATAATGTCCTTAAAACAATTTTATACATATATTCTAATCTAAGTGACACTAAATATCTTGAAAATTATACATTTATGCGCTTTTTTAAAATCATGGTTCCGAACGTAGTCGGATACCTTAAAAATGAAAGCGAAAATAAAAGATAAAATAATTTAAAAAGGTTGGACATATAAGCAGCTCCTTTTTGTAACACTGATTTATAATTAAAAGTTACTTGTTCGTAATAATAAACAATAAGGTTAAAACTTTTACGAATTAAGCTAATGGACATTCAAATCATTTTATATGTTCCTAGTACAATTTTTTATGATGTATTTTTTATGTTGTTACATTAATAATTATATTTTTGCTTTAATTCAAGTCTCGTGTAAATTTTACTGTGAATTCTCCCTTTTTAATTAGTTTTGTTTTTAGATGAGATTAAATTTACTTAAACTAAACTCTCAGTGACGTAACAGCCCATGAGGACCAAGACCTGCTGTTCCCATCTCAGTTTTTCTGACAAAGGGCACTGCGGTGAAAGAGCAGATGTTCCGGTCAGGTGGTCAGTATGATACGAATTAGAAAATGTTTTGCTTGAAGTTTGCACATAATTCAAAATTTAATTTTCCACAAATCATGCATCCTTGCTATTTTGTAACGTTAAGACATTACTAAAATTCTAGAAATTTCGTCTTTTCAGTCTTTCTTATCAATCCATGTTTTCAATTACAGTCGGACCTGTATATAACGAAGTCGCTAAATCCTGGGGAAAAATTCGTTATATAGAGGTTCATCTTTTAATATACTTTATAAACCAAATAAAACAAATTTTAAATTCATAAACATTATATACTAAAAAAAGTAATTATTTACACCTTTTTGTAAATTAATATTTACCGTATATTATTTATCTTACCTACCAAAAAAAAAAAAAATACTGCAAGGAAAACAAGAAAAAGAATATAAAGGAATATACTGCATTTTTTCAACATTAAGAAAATAATTTTATATTAAAATTAATGAATTTTTAGGACATTTTCTAATTTAAAGCATACAAAAAAAAGTAATTTCTTATAAGTAATATATATAATTTATAATAATAACAAGTAATACATTATTTTATAACTAGAGATTCTAAATATACATTACCACATTCGCCTTAAATTTAATTACTCATAAAATCTGTTAGTTTTGTTTGAGTTTTTTCTAAATTGAAAAAATACCTTGTTCCATAATATATATATACGCCTCACATCTTTGCAATGCACCAAAACTCCCTTTATGACCACCATAAAATGTGTTAAAAGAGAGAAAAGTGAGAATTGTCCAGAAATACTTAAAACATAGGGAGAAAAAAAAAATTAAATCACAAGAAAAAAGTTCGTTATATAGAAAATGCACTTCGTTATTGGGAGGTTATTTTACGAAGAAAATCGTGAAATGTTCTTGATTCCAGGAAAAAGTTCGCTATATAGAAAAAATTTGCAATATAGAGATTTGACTGTATATAGATTTTTGAAAACTAATATTTCTTTTTCACATTTTTGTCAAGTGTTAGCGGAAGATGAAATTTTTAATTTTATCTCTTTATTAAACTATTATTTATTATTTTGATTGATTTAAACTTTTCTTAAATGTATAAAATTGATCAATTACGGTATAATTTTGCGTGCTTTATTTCCGATGTACAGCCGACATGAAAAAACCATTGTTTTTATACCATAAAGAGATGGGTGGGTTTTTTTTCCTTTCAATATTGGCTTCAATGATATCTAAAGAGCTCTTTTTTGAAGGAAAAAAATTAATATAAATTTAAAGAACTTAAATGCGATAAATGTATCAAGTTGATTTTACTCATTGTGTTGACAGTAGTTATATAATTCCGAAAAAAAAACTATTAAATGGAATGCAACAGATAATATGTAGGATAAAAAAAATATCACCTGTTTATATCTTAAATAAAAAATCAGGGCCATATTATCTATAAAGTTGACTAAGAAATAAAGAGGCATACATAATTGGTCCGATGACTTACTTTATACATCTCTTTTAGATTGTAACGTTAAATACTCTGAAAAGGAATTCGAATATCTGAAAACCTAAGAACCCTACAACAGTTGATACTAAAACATCTAATAAATGTGGCTCAATTTGAATTACATAAGTCATTTTATCCTAGGTAAATAATGATTAAATGTCAGCTAACCTCTTCCAAATAAAATTTTTTATACTTCTTTCGGACTTGCTTAGCATAATTAACTATTTTAGTTGCAAATTTATCTTGCAGTAAAAAGAAATTCTTTTCTTTGTTCTAATTACTATTAACAATGCTGCAACTTCGCCCTTTAACAAAGAAACAGTTTCAAACATTTTTAAAACCGTCTGAGACGAAGTTAAAATCCAAATTGGAATGTTACG
Organism: Trichonephila inaurata madagascariensis; assembly: GCA_019973955.1. Lineage (NCBI taxonomy): Eukaryota > Metazoa > Arthropoda > Arachnida > Araneae > Nephilidae > Trichonephila > Trichonephila inaurata. Next base: position 79,940 of record BMAV01013684.1, on the reverse strand, counting down.
TCACTGAATTATTTTTACTTTATCTCTCTCTTTTCACGTCCTAAAACTAACTTTGTAAGTATAAAATTTGCATAACTTACCATAATTTCCTTATTAAAATGTTCCAACATCACTCTTTACATGATGTCATTAACTTACACAGATGTAAGTCAAGATTCTTTTATCTATATTTACGAATGATTTTTTTTTCTTCAGATCTTGGTATAATCTCTCTCATATTTTTTAAAATTATTTTCCTAGATAAATTACTTACAGCTCCTAGTTTTTCTCTAAATTTATAACTTGAAATTTCTACATAACATTTACATGTATTTTTCGCTATCAAAAATTCTTAGAAAATTACAACATTGCTTTTTTCAGGAATTGCACTTTTGTTAAATGCATTTTTATCTTTTCTTTCCCCATTTTCTTTTCTCATTTTTGTATTGACCTTCAGAGTTTTAAGTTTTGTGGTGTTTTAATTAATTATTTACTGTATTCACACACACTGGATTGTTTTTTTTTTCATTTAAGAAAATTGAAAGCGTATTATGTTAGACCTGTATATCAGTCTTTTATGTAGTTAACTCTAAGCAAAATTTAGTATTTTTTTCTAAATTTCTTTGTTTTCAATATTATTATTATTTTGCTATGGTTTCAGATATTGATTGCATTTTCGTTACTAAAAAAATCAATGTTTTTCATTTAAATATTGCGTGGAAAATTTAGGGAAAAATAAACACATCTATAATTTTATTTCTCTGGATTTTTGGGGATAAATTAAAATTTAAAGAATATAACTATTTCAGGTATTTTTTTAGAATTTCTTTTCAAATTTTTCTTCCATTGAATACAATTTAACCTTGAAAACCACTTATAATGGTTCAATTTGTTTCGATTTTGCTTAAAATTAAGCTAAAAATCATAATTATTCCATTGTTAATACACCAAGATTAATATCACTACACATTTACTGATTCTTGAATCAATATCTAAAAAAATTGTTATGTTAGCAATTTATTTTTATTGAAACACTATACAATAAATATTTAAACATATTTCTTTCGTGAAATTTTGACAGAAGTATCAAATATGACAAAATTAAACTGTCTCAAATTTAAAACAAATAATATAACCAAAAGTCGTAAAGGGATTCGACAATTTGTTGAAAACAATTCTATCCAGTATGCCTCAAATTTACGCCACTTGGCGACATGGCGTTGATTCTGATTATTAACATTTTGAATTTTAAATCTACTGTACAAAGAGTTTTCTAACTACAGTCAAACCTCTATCTAACGAAGTCACCAAATCCCGAAAAAAAGTTCATTATATGGAAAATTCGTTAAATGAAGATTCATCTTTTAATATACTTTAAAAAACACATAAAACAAATTTTAAATTCATAAAATCCTAGACGTTATTATAAAAAGTAATTATTCCCACTTTTTTTTTTTAAGTAAGATCTATTTGTTTTATATATCTTACCATCAAAAAGAAATCTGAAAGGAAAAGCAAGGAGAAAAACATTATCTAAAAATGCATGATATTTTCAACTTTAAAAAAGCAATTTTATATTTAAATTGATGAACTTTATAATGACATTCTAGTAATTTTAAGCATATATCAATTAGTACATGCGTTTTTAAATTTAATTACTGGTAAAGTCAATTAATATTGTTTCAGTTTTTTTGTTTGAAAAACACTGAAACAGTATTAATATGTCTCGCAACTTTGCAATGCACCAAAAACCCCATCAGGCGTATTTTCTTTACACTCGCGAATTGTTTCAAATGTTTTTATCATTTCATCATACGAAGGTCCTGAAACATTTTAAAAATAGAGAGGGAAAAATCGAATCGCTAAAGTAAAAGTTCACTAAATGGAAAATGTACTTCGCTATTTGGAGGTCATTTTACGAAGAAAATCGTAAAATGTTCTTGGTTCCAAGTAAAATTAGCAAAGTAAAGGTTCTTAAAATGGAGGTCCTATTGTATCTAATTACGTCTTTGTTCTTATAAATCGCTTACAATTTACAAGATTTTTGAGGTCACTTTAAATATAAGATTAGAAAGATTTATTTTTGACAGAATCTCGATGATTAAATCCAAAATGGGAAATAAAGATATATTCTTGCCTCCATGAAAAATATTTCTAAAATTCCATATTAATATTTCAAGCACACATTCTAATAAACACTGAAAAAAACTGTAATTAGCGTTGGTTTTTGTTTTACTCTTTCAAGTCAATTAACATCTTACATTGAAGAAAGACAATGTGGTTTCTTTTCAAGAAATGTAGACACAATCTTGGTCTTTTTTTTTTTGAGATTATATTGAAAAACGTCATTTCAGTTAACATTGGATGAAGCTACTATTATGTATTGCACGTTTACAAGGTAGGAACTTGCAATGGTGTCGTTCTCGTCACTTGACCATGGTTAAAAATTACGAGGTCTGTCGCCAATAGCTCACGTGTTGTTTTATAGTGCGACGCGTTAATAAACACTCATTCACTATTCCATCCAGTTTTAAAAGTGCTTCAAATGAAATGACCTACGCTATCTACTTGAAAAATAAAGAAAAATTCGATATAGTTCACGGATGGATAGCAAGCCTACTAAGTGGAGTAGGGTTTAGACTGGGAATAAAACTTGAAACAAGAATTTCAACACTTTAAAAGGTGGCGCTAGTAAAGGATGCAATACCACTGTGCATTTTAAATTTCTTTGGAAGATGAAACTGTTTGAATTGCAAAATTATCATATTATTTCAAAATAGGGGTTATAACGCTATTGTTTTTATTCATTGCTTTCATCTAGAGTTACACAAGAGCTACTGGCATTGGCCTTTTTGGATTTTGATCATATGATGAGAACAAGCTCTATTCTTTTTCCCTTCCACAAAAAGTTTGAATGGAGGATTTACCCCGTAAAATCTTAAACATTTCAAAATTATTCAAACTTTATGAGTCAAAGCTGAATCCCTAGTTTAAAGCATGCAGTTAGAATTACCAAAGTTGATTATTTTCTTATGCTGACCTTTTTTATTTAATAAAATTGAGTTAATTTCTATATAATCTCAACATATATTGCATTATATCTCACGAAAGAACTTTATTCTTTAGTTAACTAGTTCTAATTTATATATACGAACCACTTCTGTACGATACATGTTATACACTTAATATTAAACTACAAAAAAGATTGAGAATTCTTTAACGGATTATTAAATTTTTCAATAAGTAAATAAAAATACATCAACAATATTTATTTATATTTTTCTAGTATAAATATATTAATTCACCAGAAAATAAAAATGTTCGCTTTTATAAATGATGCTTATATGAATTTATTGTATTTTCATCACATTTGATTTGGCCCATTCCTTAAAGCTGAATTAGAAAAAATAAAGAACATGTAAGTCAGGCAGACAGCAATCTCAACTTAATGTGTGTTAACCAACTCTATATTTTAACCAGTTTGTTTTCCTATCCTTGAATGACCAACTGACAAAAATTCCACTACACGCTTATCAGGTTATTACTACACTTAAGAAATGATACTGATCACCAGTTATGGGAATTCTGTACGGTTTTTAAACACGTATATTACAAAAAATCGAATAAATATTTTAAGATATATTTTACAAAAGTCATCGATTCTCCTTTTCCATTTGTATCATACGAAAATTAAACTAAATCTCTCTATTAGTTCCAATAATTTAAAGCAGTGGTCTTCAAACTGTGTTCCACAGAATCCTTGGGTTTCTCGAGTCACAAGAAAAAATCGAAAAGAAAGTTATATTTGTGTATGCAAAATGAATTTACGATATCTTTGAAGTTTGTATAGCTTCAAGTATCTAAAGGTCATACAAGTCATTAAAACTGAAAATTTTATTCATACATAATACCCCTTTAAGGGTATCCGACTACGTTCGAAACGTGTTTTTTAAAAGCGTATAAATGGACAATATTTATGATATTTAGTGTCACTTAGATTAGAAAATGTATATAAAATTGTTTTAAGAATATTATTACAATAAAAATTATTTAAGTACACTATTTGACAAAAAATGAACACAGAATGACCCATTTTTAAAATATTCTCCTTTTTTAAAAAATGCTTCTATTATAATAATATTTTGCCTGTCTATAGCTCAGACCTCTGTACAGAGGCTCAACTAGAATTTTTCAAATATTTAACTTAGAAGCGGGTTTATCCGTGTTTTACGACAACAGAGGGGAGAAATTTTAAGGAAAAAACGCCGATAATTATTTCAATGGGTTGTAACTCTGAAAATAATGTGAAGTTTTCAAAAATCATAGTTGAGCCTCTATACAGCGGTCTGAGCTATATACAGGCAAAATATTATTATAATAGAAGCATTTTTCACAAAAGGAGAACATTTTGAAGAAAGGTTATTCTAAGTTAATTTTTGGCCGAAATATTGTATTTAAATAATTTTTTGTAAAAATGTCCTTAAAACAATTTTATACATCTATTCTAATCCAAGTGACACTAAATATCACGAAAATTATTCATTTATGTGTTTTTTTAAAATCACGGTTCCGAACGTAGTCGGATATCTTAATTTGTAACATTTAAAACTTTTATTATTATATAATAAAAAAAAAGAATATTAAAACATTTTTTTCTTTATATATACTACTTACTAGATTGTAAATATTCTATTTTTTATCATCCCGGGTTCCACGAAATAATTTTATAATCATTAGCACAATGTTTTGCAAAGATATAATTCTACTGGAAAATGTATTTTTTTTTATTTGATGAAAGAAACACCTATAATTAAGGAAGGTAACAACTTTTGGACTTATCAACAGATTCGAAGTTAAAATCTAAAATTACGCCAGAACAGCTCCTAAATTTTAAGCTTCAAATTCATACAAAATACACGATTTCTCACACATTTGAACGCAGAATTTGAAATGCGATTCAAATAATTTCAATAGACTTAAATTGCGTAAAAAAATCGAAGCATATAATCCTAGTTACTAAATATAATGCAAGGGTAGGTGACACTTGGATTATACAAATTAATATTATTAATGAATAAATTATATTAAGATTACAATTATATAAAGTACCATCTTTAAGATCTTTATAAAGTACCTGTGCAACATATTGATATACTTTAAATATTATTTTAAAATACGTTCTTCTAAGTGCGTGGAAGAGGGTCCCCTCAAAACACCTTATAGTTCTAAGGGTTCTGGAAGTTGAAAAAGTGGTTAAAGTATTCAGGGAATAGTTCATATTAGAGTTTCAGTCCTTGAAATCATTGTAAGCGCTTCGAGTAAGAAAATGGTTGTCCAATCCATCGAAATGGTTGAGACATGAATCATCGTCTTCGATCTGATGTTTGTTCAGCCTTGATGGATGAATCAAACTGATTGCCAAAGGAGAAGGGTTGTGTGCATTAAAGATGGGATGGACAGAGACAAATCTCATGTTAAGGCTCAGTTTTAAGTTATTTTATAAAATTATTTTGTTTTATGTTCTATAGGTTGTTAAGGTGTTTCAACAGACTGAACTACTACAATCAGAATCAAAAATTGTAAATTATAGTTTGACTAGCAGAAAATACCCTTTTTCTTGACTATTATCTGGTGCAAATTTTGATTTGAAAGGTTTAAGGTATTCGACTACGTTCGGAACCGTTATTTTGCAAAAGCGTATAAATGGTATATTTATGATATTTAGTGTCACTTATAAAATAAAAAATGTATATAAAACTGTTTTAAGAATAGTATTACAATAAAAAATTGTTTAAGTACAATATATATTTCGGCTAAAAATTAACTTAGAATAAACTTTTTTCAAAATGTTCCCTTTTTGTGAGAAATACTTCTATTATAATAATATTTTGCCTGCATATAGCTCAAACCTCTGTACAGAGGCTCAACTAGAACTTATAAAATATATAACTTAGAAGTGGGTTTATCCGTGTTTTACGACAACAGAGGGGAGAAATTTTAAGAAAACAAAACGCCGATAATTATTTAAAATGTTTTGTAACTCAGAAAATAATTTTGAATTTTCAAAATTCATAGTTGAATCCTTGTACAGGGGGCCCGAGGCTATATACAGGCAAAATATTATTATAATAGAAACTTTTTTTACAAAAAAGAAAATTTTGAAAAAAAGTTATTTTAAGGAAATTTTTTTTCCAAAATACTTTTTTTTTTTAAAAGACTTTTTTTTTTCAAAATGTCCCCTTTAAAAAAATTTTTTTACATGTATTCTAATTTAAGTGACACTAAATTCATGAAAATTTTCCATTTATCTCCCCTTTTTTAAAAAAAGGGTTTTTAACTAATCGGAAAAATTTAAAAAATTTGATGTAAAATAAAATTCATACGATTAATAATGTTATATTGGATCCCAAACAATAAAAAAGCATTCCCATAGAAGGGAAAATTTCATAAATTTATGCAGAAGCCCTTTAAGTATTATTTTCAAATGAGTTAAAAGAGGTTTAGATATTAAGAAAATAATTAGTAAGCTAAAGTTTCATAATAAGATAATGTTAAAATTTTCTAAGTTCAATTAATGATGAATGAAACTAGTTCAAAATAATTTTTTCTTCTTTTAATAAAATACTCTGCAGAATTGTTATAAAACTTCTTTCTTGAACTATTTTTAATTTTATAATAACAAATTATTTGATTATTATTACATTAAAACTACAAAGTCTGCTTAGTCAACACGTTTTTATTTCTGATGTACTTTTCTGTGACTAAATGACTTTACAGACTATTATCTGATTATTTCAATAACTCAAACAATTTTACGTTGAATTCACTTCTTGTGAATTTCTAACACTTTGTTATATATTTACATGTTAAAAAACTACTTTTTAAGATTAATCGATATATTCGATCAACTAAATATCGATATGTTCGTGGCAAAAATGATATTTTATATTACCCCAGAAAGCCTCATTTTCCAAAAAAGCAACGATTTTTAACAATGTAGTTACCACTTCAGTGCTTTTGTAGGAAATCACTAAAGTGATTTCATTTTCAATCCCTACTATTAGCTCGCACTCTCTCTCTTATATTTTATTTATCTTGGTGGAATTTTCAATCGTTAATAAAATACATTTTAAAGCGCTCCATTGAGCAGCTGAAATTTTGTATACATGATTATTTTGGATGACAGTTCAATAATTAAATCAATTAATTTTTATTAATTATAAACTAATTATTTAAAGAATTACAAGACAGCCACGTTGGCATAATTTTTGGTGACTTAGCGACCCTTTTGGCGATTTGTGTCAAAACTTGAAAAAGCTTTTTTCTCACGTTTTAAAGCATTCAGTTGAAGGAAATTTTTTTACACGATTGTTTTGGATGGCAATACAATACTTTAATGATAATGAATAAAAATTAATTACTACGTAATGTTGTGATTCTGTTCTATGTATATACATATTTATATTAATTGTAACTATTTAATAAAAAGTAGCTAAAATAAATTTTTTTCTTTGTTGATCTAAGTAGGAATGGAAAAAAAAATTTTTTTTTATATATTACTTGTTTTTCCTGGATTTAAATATAACTAAACTTATTTTTTTCATGGCAGGTTTCAAAATTTTCATGGGATTTAGTGAGGAAGCAATCGGATTCAAAACAAAGTTATCTCAAGTTAAAGATGCTCGTTTGATAAAACAGTTACTAATGATGGATGAATTGATTTTATTTTACGTCGCACACTGAAGCAATACGAAGGCTGTGGGTGGAGGACCTCGTAATTTTGACCCATGGTCAATTGACAAAGATAACACCTGAGTTGGCACTTCCCTCTCCAAAATTTCACACCCGTCAACGTGAGTATTATGAGCATTGACAGAGTTAGCATGCATCAACTTCTCTACACGATTGGTCTTCAATTGTACTAGGACTCGAACCCGCCTTTCGACTATGACCACTCGGCTATCACGGCTACAATGATAGATGAATAATGGATTTTTCTTTGTTAATTTCCATTGAAGGTTGTTGTGTTGGAATAATGATGTTTAGGTCCTCATGCGTCGTGGTGTGGAAGTATGGAGCACACTACCAAAGAAGTATCAGCTAAGTAATCGTATTCTTAACATTATTTAATAATATAAAGCTGCTTCGTGTCTTCGAATGGGAAAGTACAATGTGCGCAGAAAACCTATAGTTTTATAATTTTATTTTACAAAATCCTCAGTTTTTAGATCGGAGCTTATTACTATCAGAAGGGGTTTCAGTTCACATGTGAAGCCGTGGTTCAGTTTCAAGACGTTTGGATTCTGACTGACAGCCGTGCTTCAGTTCAGCATCTTTCCAATTGGACATCTATTGGGGAACCAGAATGGTCTTAATATCTTAAATCTTCTTGATCGGATTTCTTCCAGTCATAGTGTACACTTTCAGTGGATCCCATTCCACGTGGGGATTGATGGTGTTGAAAAAGCCGATTTCTTGACCAGGACTGCGGCTGAGAAGGGAGTGAGACCTACTGTGTCTCTTACGTTTAGCGAATTATCCTTCCTTAAGAAGATTGATCTCAATCAACTTGGAAGAACTCCTAGTCATCCATGATACTTCGGAAGAAATCCAGGAGATTCATACAGGCTTATGCTTAGGAAATATCCGACTGCCTTCTCGGCGATTTTTATTGGGCACATAAAACTCTCGCACTTTCGTACTCATGAAGATTTCTAGAACGCAATACCTAACCCGTGTATCTAGTGGCAGCGAAAATTTATAACATTTTAAGAAGATTGATCTCAATCAACTCAAGAACCCTATATCCATGATACTTTCGGAAGAAATGGAGGATAACTTATTTTTTTTGTAATTCCGGAGTGTTCTCGCGTTTTTATTAGGGTGAAACAATAAAACCCTCACCTTTTTCGCTTAAAATATCTAAACAGAATTTTTTATTCAACCTGTTCTGACATAACAGTGGATCTGCTCCGTTTCACTAAAAATTCCATTATAAGAACTAATTTATAAAAAAATTTTTCTCGTCACTATACTGTAACAAAATTCAATCCTTATAATTTTGCTCACCTATTGTAGCCAAATTTTTTAAATGCCTTTTTTTTTTGTAATTTTCTCGTTCAGTATTAACTATAGCACAAATAATGACTATTTTATGGGTAAATATTTTTCTCGTCCTTACGTTAAGCAAAAATATTCAAAGATATTTATTTTTCAAGACTGTTAGCAGAAATTCAAACTTAAAATATAACTTTCTTTAATTTGCACAAAAATCCCTATATATAAAATATAATTTTTCTCGTCACTATACTGTTAAGCACAAATTTTTCAATGCCTTTTTTTTTAGCAACAAAATATTTGGGGGGGGGACTTGGGAGAGTTGATGAAAGGAAATCGAAATTACCCCATAACAGGGTAAAAAATACATTGAACTCTTTTTATTTCTGTGAGTTGAGTTTGATGAAGTTTAATATAGTTTTAAAATGAAATCCAAAATTATTAATATTTTGATCAATTTCTGCATTTTAAATGTCTTTGTTCTTATAGCGTCCCCCCCTCCGTTAATCCTCATATTGCGGCCCGCGTGAAATAGTTATATCTATGTGGCCCGGCTGAAAAAAAGGTTGAGTACCGCTGTTCTAGAAGTACCACTGGTGTTATTCCAAGTTGGTCTCCCCTGCTCACATCCTGGATTGTTTGGATTTTAAAAAAGACAAGGTCCTTCAGGATCCTCTTCTGTTTTAAGATTTTTTTATGAATTTTTTGATTCATGGAGATAATTTAGCATTGCTAGACAATCTGGGATTAGCAACAACTACACAAATTCCAAAAATTTATTGAATTTTATTAAAAACTAAAATTTTGATTCAGGATAAAAAATTAATATTAATCATTCATTTAATCATATTACACTTACACTAGTCTATCTTTCATATTTGATGAAAGGTGTAAAATTATTGAAATCTCATCAGCACACAAGATAACTAGATAGCTCCGAAACTGCATATAGCTGAACTTTATGAAGTTTATTTAATCACCCATTGGCGTTTAACACATTTTTTAAATATTTTTTCCTATTCTATATAACAAAAGAACGCAAACTATAATTTCAGACTTTTTATGTAAAAATGCTTTTACACACTACTCATCTTCGAGGTTGGAAGTATGTGATTGATCTAAATCTATATTTGAGTCAAAATTTGATAAAATAGCAATACAGCATTACTGCAAAACAGTGGCTTTTAAAAAGTTGTACAAATAATACCTTTATTCTTAATTACTTCATATTTTAGTTGATGTAGGTAAATAATTCTGAAAATGGAAATATTGCTTAGTCTTAAATGTTATGAAAGAAAATATAGAAATTAAAATTGAGAGCATAAGAGGCTAAAATACATGTTATCGTTATTTTTTTTAATAAAATTAGAAGTTCTGGTCTTAGAAGGTGCAAAGTGGACTTTTTATATTGAATCTTAAAAAAAGGAAATATTTTACTTAAATAATTTAATTGTTTCCTCAAAATTAAACTCTAAATCTCTTTTCATGACTCACTTTCAAAACTGGATTTATGAAAACAAATCAAAATTTCAGAGGAAATTATTCTCTTACATCAAGAATAACTTATTAAGGTATCCGACTACGTTCGGAACCGTGATTTTGCAAAAGCGTATAAATGGATTATATTTATGATATTTAGTGTCACTTAGATTAGAAAATGTATATAAAATTGTTTTAAGAATAGTATTACAATAAAAAATTATTTAAGTACAATAGTTTGACAAAAATGAACATAGAATGACCCATTTTCAAAATATTCTCCTTTAGTGAAAAATGCTTCTATTGTAATAATATTTTGCCTGTATATAGCTCAGACCTTCGTACAGAGGCTGAACTAAAATTTTGAAAAATAAAAAAAGGGGTTTATCCATGTTTAAAAGGAAAAAGGGAAAATTTTAAAAAAAACCATAATAATTATTTAATGGTTTGTAACTTAAAAAATAATAAAAATTTTTTAAAATTAGTATTTTACAATAAAAATTTTACAGGCAAAAAAAATTTTTAAATGCATTTTTAAAAAAAACTTTTAAAAAAAGGTTTTAATTTTTTTAGTAAAAAATTTTGTACAAAAAAAATTTTTGTTTTTAAATGTTTCAATTTTTTACCAACAAGGGAATAAAAAAAAATTATCCATTTAACTTTTAAAAACGATTTCAACTAGTCGGGACCTTAAAAGTTTTCGGAAAATAATATATTTAAAAAACTTTTTAAAAAGGAACTTTAAAAAAGGAAAAAAGGAAAAAATATAAAAATTTTAATTTTTTTTTTTCAAATTTTAATTTTTTTTCAAAAAGAATACTGTTCCTATTTTTTAAAATTTTTAATATTTCTCAAAGAAATTCAATTTTTTTTACAAATTTTTCCCTTTCTTTGAAATTAAAACACCATTTCCGAAAAAAAAAATTGTCTTTTTCGAATTTAATTTTTAAAAAAGATAGTTTCCAAAAAAATTTAAAAACTTCCAGAATAATTTTTCATTAAATGGTTATTTGTACATTTTATTTAAATGGCCTTCAATTTCATTTTAAAATGGTTCGGGATTATTTTGAAGAAAATTAAAGATTATTTAAGTTTCTTTAAATTTTTTTAAAAAGGTTTTTTTAAATTTTAAAATTTTGGTTTTTCCAAAGGCTGCACATATAATTTTAATTTTTTACTCAAGATTACAAGTTGGGAAAAAATTTTTTTAAAAAATGTTGTGTAATATGACATCGAACGATTTTTCTTTAGAGTTAATAGTTAGGGGAAAAAGGTCTGACGAAATATTACTAGGAGAAAGTCCCATCCAACCAATCCATATTGAATAATTAAAAGCGAAATTTCAAAGAACAATATCGCAAAAAAACATGTCGTACGAATTGAGTTTTTTCTAAATTCCACAAAATGCTTAAAAAAACTAGATATAATTAAATGGCGGATGAAAGTGGAGGGATTTTTTTTTTTCACCGTGGAATAATTAAAAATAAATTAAAGTTATTTATTAAAAATATTTTGAATTTTGTATTATATTTATGAAGTTTTAAAAATTATAAAGTTAATGAAATATTGCTGAACTAAATGAAATTGTCAAGATGCATAATCAATTTGAGACAGATGATTCAAATTACATTACTCAAAAGAGTATAGTTTTTTTTAAAAAATATATATAAAGTGATTATTTATGATATAAAACAGACATATCCTTGATTTTTATTTATTTCTCGAGGTTTGGAAAAAATAAAACCTGTTGGAATAAATATAATTCAATAAATAATATGTTATGTTTTTTTTTTTTTTTTGATAATAAACATAATTTGATAAACAGCGGATAAAAATAGTGAAATACAAACTATTGTGAAAGATATCTATGTGATTTAATAAAGTTGATTGATTAGTTAATTCGAATGAAAGGTCTCATTTAGTTACAGTTTGTTATTCAGAAAAAAAAAATCTATAAAATATTTTAAAACATCACGTTCACTTACTTTCTAATCTTCATAAAAATATAAATAGATCGTTTTAAAAATTGTAAATAAAAGGAAACAAACTTTATAAAATTCTCAATAAAGAGCAGCATATTATTAAGAAAATTATCATTGCTATATTATATTCAAAATAACTTTTTAAAATTTTTTAGCATCCAATATTATTGAATACTTCAATAAAAATCGTTATCAAAATATTTGCTAATTTTTAAAAAAAAATAAACTCTACTCGAGTTATGTCCTCAAAGCTAAGCAAACTCTTAGATAATGCAAAAATATATACAAGGACTAATTCTCGATAGTGTTTAAAATTTTAAAAATCTACTGATTACATACCACGGCTTTTCTCAGCCGTATCTTCTTAAGAAAGTTGCGGCTAACAACACCACCGTAAGAAATATTAAAAGTTACTACATTAACTATGAAATGAGAAACATCCCTACCGTGAAGCATTGATTTAATTAATTTAAGACTATCATGCTCCCTCCAAAATGGAATTAAATATATGTCAAAAGTATTTATTGCCATGCAAAAATATTTCCCAGTTCTAATTTCAAAGTCCCACAGATCAAGATCTGCAGATATCAAATATGGAAGAATTCAAATCAGGTAAAAGGGTTTTTTTTATTAATATATTTTACATGTGTATCTTTGTTTTTTTAAAATGTTTTAAAATATTATTCAAATATATCTATATATTTTTTTATGCTGTAAAACGGGGAAACTACCCGGGCCATTAACTTCAGTTTTTGAAAGGGATTTGGTCCCCGGGGGGGGATTTTAGAGAGGAAAAAATTTAACACTTCATTTTATCAAAAGTAATTAGATACATTAAGAAAAGTTAACATTACGTTAGATAATTTTACCGAAAAATTGCATTTTATTAAGACTTCTATCATTCAGAAAAAGCTGAAGATTTTAAAATATCGTGCTGAAAAATACTTTCTCTTACTCTATGATCTTCATAACATGTCAGAAAAATTACAAATAAAATTAAAGAAAATTTAAACATTTTATAAATAGCTGAATGTTATAATTCTCATATTATTGCTGCCAAATTATGATCGAAAGTAATTTTTCAAGCTATTTTAAACGTGCAGCAAAACTGTGCACCTGAGTAAAAATATTTGTGTGTGTATGTGTTCTTATAAATATATAAATAATTGTAAAGACATTAGTTACATTTGAAAGAGTATGTAATGAAAAATACCACATTATAAATTAAAAACTTTTAACTCAAAATAAATAACAAAAATCTTCAAATCAACATATCTTTGATGAACAAATTTCTTTTAAAAAATTTTCCCTATGGTAATCTAAAAAATAATATTTATATATTAAAATTTTTTAGTTACCCTTTTAATTTTTAAAAAAATTATACCAAAATTATCAATATCATTTTTGTTTTTTGATTATTTTTTAAACGAGGAAAAAGAGAAATCCAAATTTATATAATTTTTTCTTTTTTTTCGTTAAAACAAATTTGGGTTTCCCTAAAAATTTTTTTCCCCATGATGATCAATGTTTATTGAAGTCCCTTTTATCTTATGGGCCCTTTTCAGTCTTTTTTGTAAAAGGGCCCCCAAAGGAAAAAATTTTATCTGAGAAATGGAATATGACTTTCATATTATTGAAAAATGTCCATGAAATAGAAAAAAAAGGAGTCCCCACATGTGAAATAGTTCTTTCAATCAATTTTGAAAATTTCCAACCTCTCAAAATGGGCAATTTTCTATTTCAGTGTTTTTAAATTTTGCCATCTGAGCTCTAATGTTGATTGGGTTTACGCAAAATTCTTCCCCTTGAGTGCTTTTTTTAATCATCATAGAAAATTAGAAAAGAATTTTTTACAAAAACCTCTCTTTTAAGTACATCTAATTTAATATAAAAAATAAATAAAAATTTAAAAAATGTTTTTTTCCAATTTAAAATTCCTCTTTTTTTTGTGCCATGGGGTTGGTTTTTTAATTTTAATTTAAAATTTTGTTTTTGTTAATCTCTAAAGCCAAACATACTTTTGTATCATCAAGTATATACGTAACCAATGTGAAAATAATGACTAATTTTTTATTAATGCTTTAACTGCTTTTGGGAAATTCAAGATAACTTTTTTTTTCATGGAATCTTTTTTTTAATGTTTTGAATAATATTCATTATAAAAAAAAAGTAATTAAAGCAAATAAATTCATCAAAAAATAAATAACTATTTTCATTTGTCGTATTAATAGTTTTTGAAACGTTTAATACAACTAAAAATTGACCAAAAGGGTTTAAAAATTTCGTGGGCCCCCTCTTTTAGCTGGGAAAAGTGCGACGTTAAATTTCCCCATTTAATACAACTAAAATTTATTTTGTTTAAAAAAATTTTTAAAGGGTTTACTAGTCCAAAATTTTGCTTGAAAATGAATAAAAAATTAATTTTAAAATTTTAAGAAATATCATTCCCAAAAATCTTTTTTTTTCACCGTGGTCAGGGAAAATCATTTGGGGTGACTTTAAAAATCTTCGTCTTACAATTTATCATTATCAGTTAATCAATATACCTTCTATATTAACGCATATCCATTCAAATAACAGCTTGTAATATTATTTATGACTTTTATAAAAAGATTAATATGATTTGGCGTAATAAGATGAATAATGTCTTAAAACGCCAAAATTGCAATTTTATTTACTTAAAAAACAGGGACAGGGAGTATTATCACATTCAATGAAAAATAAAAGTTAAGCTAACAGTGTGGGCTTTTAGAACCTAAAAAAATATTTTCAGCTCTATGGATTGAAAAAAAGAATAAAGTCATATCTTATTGTGTTTGAAAGTCTCATCCAAAAATCTATGATGAGCAATAATTTTAAAAACATTATGCAAAAGCCATTAATTAAAATGGACGAGGAAACAAATCGTAAAATTATTTCACGATATAAATTTGAGCTAACTATATTTTTGTCAAATTTAAAATATAGAATGTTGTAAAAAGTTATAAAAGGTGTCAAAAGACAACGAAAATACGTAACCAATTTAAAATGACTACGTTAAATCTATCGTGTGAAACATTTTTAAATTATTCATGCCATACAGAAAATACGGAATTCTTTATTTTTGAGGAAAAAATGGTAAAATTTTAATAAATAATTATCTTATTCTCTCATTTCATGACATCATATTTTAAATAAATTAGTTCTCGATTTTTGTTCCACTTTGGATTGTATTAAGGTATCCGACTACGTTCGAAACCGTGATTTTACAAAAGCGCATAAATGGATAATTTTCGTGATATTTAGTGTCACTTAGATCAGAGTACATGTATAAAATTGTTTTAAGGACATTTTGATTTAAAAAATTATTTAAATACAATATTTCGGCAAAAAATTAACTTATAATAATCTTTTTTCAAAATGTTCTCCTTTTGTGAAAAATGCTTCTATTATAATAATTTTTTGCCTGTAAATAGCTCAGACCTCTGTACAGAGGCTCAACTATGATTTTTGAAAAATTCACATTATTTTCAGAGTTACAACCCATTGAAATATAATTATCGGCGTTTTTTTCTTAAAATTTCTCCCCTCTCTTGTCGTAAAACATGGATAAACCCACTTCTAAGTTATATATTTCAAAAATTCTAGTTGAACCTCTGTAGGTAGAAAGGTCTGAGCTATATACAGGCAAAATATTATTATAATAAAAGCATTTTTCACAAAAGGAGAATATTTTGAAAATGGGTCATTTTATGTTAATTTTCAGTCAAAATATTGTACTTAAATAATTTCTTATTGTAATAATATTCTTAAAACAATTTTATATACATTTTCTAATCTAAGTGACACTAAATATCATAAATATTATCCATTAATATGCTTTTGCAAAATCACGGTTCCGAACGTAGTCGGATACCTTAACCCAGAAAAACCTTCAAAATTCTATCACCAATCTTTTAGCTATCATTCATTTGCATCTAAAAACATTCTGCCATTAATTGGTTCCAATTTGTCTCTCAATTAAAATTCAAGAAAACACAAAAACTATTTGGAATTAGTATGATAATTTTAGTCTCCTCCCTCCAAAAAACAGAAAGTTTTCAAATGTGCTCCAGACTACGAAACTCGAACTCCCCCGTCTCCTCCTGTTCACCTTGAAATTTTACTTTCCCTGTTTAAATTTAAATGCTTGGAAGTGGGGCAGGGATACATTAGCTCCGCCTCTCAAGG
Source organism: Trichonephila inaurata madagascariensis (assembly GCA_019973955.1). Taxonomy (NCBI): domain Eukaryota; kingdom Metazoa; phylum Arthropoda; class Arachnida; order Araneae; family Nephilidae; genus Trichonephila; species Trichonephila inaurata. The sequence continues at coordinate 63,234 of BMAV01013684.1, read as the reverse complement.
AATGAATTTAATTTATTTATGAAGTTGCAAACTTGGAGGATAAGCGGCCCGCTAAAAACAGAAATCAAACGCTTCTGGCATCTGTAGCGAGAATTTAATAGTTTTTGCTTGAATTTCTGGGAGGGCCCAGACATAGGCGGACCCAGAAAGCTCTTCCAGAAAGGGGACAAGTCCAAAACTCGGCGCTAAAAGTCTCATGATTCACGTTTCATTGGATATAAGAAACGTATCATAAATTTTTTAGTTCCATCTTTAAGATTTAAAAATTAAGATAGTTGAATGAAAAACACTGGAATATTTATATTAATGATTATTTACATTAAATGATTGAAAATAATTTACAGCAGGGGTCGGCAACTTTTTAACTGTGGCATCCAAGCCTACCAATATGTTTCAACGTGCCACATAGAACATTTTTGAAACAATTCGATTTTCACGATACTGCATGCAAGAGTTAAATAATAGAGGTCAATAATATAGATATTTACAGATTTATTATGTATTAATTTTGCATCATTTAAAGATATTTCTTAACATAAAAAATGGACAACACAAAATATAACTATTTTTCCAACAAAAATTAAAACTGTACATATATTACGTATTTTAAAAGTATTTATTAAAATAAGAAATAAACAACATATATTTATAAGAATTTCCTTTCATTATAGTTAAATAACTGTACTACACTTTCATATCACATAATCAGGGATATAATTTGTGTCTTTCAATTGGACACGGTTTTGAGAATTCAGTTGTTAAACAGTTTCTTTGCGGACTCGAAATCTTTTTCATATGAGGAAAGATTTCTTACTTAGATAAACTACAAGTGGTAATCAGAATATATGCAATTTTCTCTCTTCAAAAAATTAAATCTCTCCAGCAATGACAATCAATAACTTACAAAATACCTGCAAATTTATCTGTAAAGTTATCTTTCAGATTTTTTCGTAATTCCGTAAATGTCCATATTTTGAAGATGTTTGTCAAATAAGGTCCTTTAGAAATTTATCAACTTGCATCCACTCAAAAATTGACAAATTTGTTGAGTAGGGTAGAATGCCACTAAGAATCGTACCGCGTGCCACATGTGGCACGCGTGCCATAGGTTGCCGACCCTTGATTTACAGCATCAAGACCAGACATCTTCTTTGCATCACAAAATGTATTGCAAAATCATTATAATATTTAGAGATAATTGTTATAAAAAAAAATAGAATGATAAAACAGATAACTGTTTATACTACGTTTTATGATTCTATTCTACGATTTAATATATATTTCCTTTATTACAGATATTGTTGAATAGCCTTTCATTTAACTTTACTGTTTATAATTCGCATAAATAGCTCTAACAAGCTAACATCAAATATTTTCCTTGAAGCATAAGAGCTGCTTAAATTTTTAACCATTATCTTGTATGATTACTTTTTTTACCTGGTAATGATACCTACGCATTGTTTACTCATCTTACTTTTTTGTATATATATCATTGTAGTTTTATCTTTTTTAAAGTATAATAAGGTCCATTATTTTTATTTCTCGGAAGTAGACAATAAACTTGTTAAAATAAATTTTGATAATGTTGGTAGTTTCTAAACATTGTTTCCTTATACTGGTAACATTGTTGTCGGAAAAACACCTATACCGTATAATTTTTACACCATTATCTCAAACAGATTATAGTTTATAATATTAATAAAAAGGAAATTATTTTCATTAGTATTGTATCTGTAGGAATTATTTTATCTGATATAATTACATCTATCTTAGTCATTAAAGTCGCTTTTTTTTCCTGTCATGAACGAACACCGCTCATTTTCTCATTCTTATGGTAGTAGAAAACTTGCTATAAATCGTCATTTTTTTATAAATCTTCTTTCGACGTATACATGGGATATTTTTTTCGTATTTCTGTTAGCACTGAGAGTATAAGATGTTTAAGATTAGGTTTTTTTTTACTTAGTTGTAAAAAGAAGAGGTAGATGGAGACTGGTACAGATCACAAAAGAACAGCAGTTTTAAGATTTGTAAAAAATTAAGGTAAATAAAACTAAGTCTTTTTTTTTCACTATTTCTCACCTTAAAGAAGAAAAAACAAATTTGAGCTTAAAGTATAGTTAAAAAGAGAAGATAAGAGTCTAAAACTCAATAAATACTCTAATCTCAGATTGCCTTTTTTAATCATTTTAATCATGTACATCAGATTCAAAGAAAAATGGGACAATAGTGCATAAATAACTGAAAATTACGGGAATTAAATCGAGGGACGGATGCCAGTCTAACAATGACTTTGTAAGTCGTAACATAAGTTATACTCCTAAGCAAACTATTAAAATTGTTCGACAGATTATAAGTACATTTTAAAATGAGATAGTGTGAAAGTGCAACCCAAAAAATTTAAGACCTGTGATATGCAGCAATTATTATACATGAAGCTTATAGTTTTGAATATTTAAGAAAACCTTTGAATTGCTTTCAAGCATATTTAAAAAGAGCATAAAACTCAAAAAATAGGAAAATGATGGATACTTGAAGCATATCACTTTACTCAAGACTTTTCAAAATGAAATGTAATTATTTTGCTAAATATCTTCAGAGAAAGTTCAGTACAATTATTTTATTTATCACTTCAAGTATTTAAATTCGGTACTGTTATACTGAAAGAGCATTTAAATGAATATTTTTTTATATTTAGTTTAACCTGAATTAAATATACATAAAAATTTGTTTTAAGAATACGATTGCTTTTAAGAATTTTTTTTACAATAAAAAAGTATTTAAATCCAATTTTTTTGGGGGGAGGGGAATGAAGGAAGAAAGTACATATTTTCAAAACAGTTTTCTTTTAGGAAAAATGCCTCTATAATGCTGATACTTTGCCTCTAAGACTTCTGTACAGAGCTTGAACTAGGATTTTTGAAATATATAATTTAGAAGTGGATTTTTATTCATGTTTTAACATATCAGACAAGAGAAATTTTAACAAGAAAACAAAGGTTACTATTCCATTTGATCTTAACTCTGAATATAATGTGAATTTTTCGAATATACTAGTTCAGGCTCTGTATATAATAAAGTAAGAAGTCCTAGTCCTAGCTAGTATAAAGAAGCCCTAGCTATACACAGGCAAAATATTCTTATAGAAGTATATTCTTATAGAAGTATATTCTTATAGAAGTATATTATTACAGAAGTATATTATTACAGAAGTATATTATTACAGAAGTATATTGTTATAGAAGTATATTATTATAGAAGTATATTTTTATAGAAGTATATTATTATAAGTATATATATTTTTATAGAAGTATATTATTATAGAAGTATATTCTATTATTCAACAGACACCACATATCAAAAAAATATTCGGTTATGCAATTTTTCAAAATCAAAATAAAGTCAGCCATCTTAAAGAAACCAGACATGAAAAATGCCTTTCAAGAATATTATTTCACAAATAAGTAGAACCAAAAAATTCCATTTGATTCTTTGTTTCATACTTCGTCAACAATTCCAGATTATCCCTGAGTTAAAAAGCAATACGATTTATACAAAGAAAATGAACACGAAATGAACGACGTAACTTGTCTAAATTTTTTCAACAGCTCAAATTAAGTTTGCAAAATTTGGTTGTTTCTCAAAATCAGGGAAAAGATCATGGCCTTCATTCTTTTCCGGTGTTTCTATTTTTACAGGACCTTGACGATGTAACACTAAAATCTGACAACTACAAATTTTTCGTCAGTTTTCTTCAGAATCGTTTCCTCTTTCTGTCTAATATATTATCACCAAGTTCAGACAACTGTAAGATACAATGCCCAATATTTCTTTTTGGCGTATAACTATTAAAGGGAACCCTTGTCTTTTAAACTGAAGGCTTTTAAATTTACGACAAAGTTTGCAATTTAATCTATAAGTAAATGTATCTACAGATAGTAATAGTGTAAAAAATAGTGAAATCTTGAAAAAAAAAATGTTTCTCCCTATTGCAAATTGGAAATATAATAAGTTTAAAGGCAAGCATATATAGTTTTTCTTAATTTATGATAACTTTATAAAGACAGATTAAAAGGCTTAAGGGGACTTGGACCTTTGAGCAATTTTTTTTTATTTATGCATTTAAAAATTATGTTTCATCATTTCATATAATGTTTCTATTAAAAAAGTTATACGAGATGAAATCTTTCACATATTAGTCACACAATTTTAAAAATTTAAATTTTTTGAGGAAAGTTTGAGAAGTTTTAAAATCCTACTCTTTCTGTAATTATTAATTTTTTAACCTGAAATATTTTGTAATATTCTTAAGGATGCTCTAAGCAACTCTAGGGATCAATTTTACAATAACTTAATTAGTTGTAGAGAAAAGAAATAGAATGTTGATATGCATACTAAAATTCAAAAGAGCCAATACCTCCTACATTTTAATTTTTTAAAAAAAGTATTCAGTTAACAGTAAAATGGATCTCTAATTTTGTTACATGCTTTATATATACCCCACAGGAAAAAAATGGAAGTTATTGGTAAATAATTGAGGAAGGAGTAGCATTTTGAATGCACTAATGTATCAAAAACACAAACTGAGAAAAACAACTTTAAAGTTAATAATTCTGAAAAAATAATTATAATAAGATTAAATAAACTTAAAATACCACTTTCAGACATTATTTATATATTTTTCTTCAAAAGAATTGCTTTTCGTATATTTTCACACACAAACCATATATTTTTACAATGATCAAATTTTAGAGAGAATTGCACAAGAAAATTCAAGAACACTATTAAAAAAAAATTTTTTTTTCTGTCCTGACAAAGATTTTAGTTTTTTCTTCATATAATATTGAAGTATTATATTTGTATGAAGAATATATGAGGAATAAGAACTGAAATTATGAAATTATTAATGTAAAATGCCTTAAATCAAAAATTTTACATGTACACATTTCACAAAGAAAAAAAATTACATTATTGTAATGAATCGGTAATATCCTGCTTTATATATTACACATTCTTTATTCATAGTTGTTATTTTTCTTTTTAAAACAGATTTTTTTTAAAAATCAAAACGCTTTTTTAGTTTTTTTTTCTTTTAAAAAGAACGCGTGGTCGAATTGCCTAATTTGTTAATTTACATTTTTCAAATGAAGTTTTATCCAACTTCTTTTCGACATGCACAAATGATATATTAATCGAAAGTTAATAATACAAAGAATAAGATTAAATAAAAATGAAAGAAAAAACAATTGTTTGGTCATTTTGGGTGGTACCAAGTTCCCTTAATAAGAATGTTTGCAGGAGGAATTTTTTGAAGTTAGAATTTTCAAAGTACATCTAAAATAAGGGAAGGAACTATCTTGAAAATAAAATATTGTCTCAATTTTTATGCAATTTTCTTTTGACAAAAAAAATTACAATACTTCGGATAAAATTAAGTATTAATTACGAGTCTCACTGAATATTTGATCTAATTAAAACCCAACATAATGTTTCATTAAAACTATTTGGTATTTTGGACCCTTACATCCTCTGAGATATAAACTACTAGCAATTTTTACAAAAAATTTCAGCTTTCAATACAGTCTTACAGAACGCCCTGAAATGGTTACATACAAAATCTGAATTGAAACGAAATTTTTAAGTTACCGCCTTGGCTGAGGGTAATAGACTATTCGCCATCATTCTATTCTGCCTGATGTTAAGAGCCATGAATTGTTTTTAAAAATATTTTTTTGAAGAACTTGATTATAAAAATTGGATAAGTCCGAAATATATAAAGTTAGAATAAACTTTGAGATCTTTTTAATATTGTTGTAGTGGATTTACGTTAGCCTTTTAAATATTTCAGATCGAGATACTATCAATCAATCTCACAACCATCCCCCCCTCCCTCCTCCAAAAAATATAACACGTTTTTCTGATATTCGAAAAAATGTTTTAAAATGCTTTAGAAAATAGTATTCTGGAAAATTTAAATTTTTAAATATTAATTTGTTACAAAGAAGATGCTAATACAAATATTATCAATTTTACCTCTTTTATGCTTAAGAATTATTTTTTGCTTTACTGTGAGAACAAATTTATCCCAAGAGATCTCTTTTAAACTAAATATTTTGATATCCTAAGACATGGATTAGAGCTATTTGAAATTTTGGAGTTTCATTAATGAGGTTTTTCCAAATGAAATGGACTGTAATCCAGTAAAATTGTATGCTAATAATTGACAAAGACCACCTAAAATTTTTAACATGATAAAAACTTAACAAAACACACTTCGGAATTTACATTAATTTGTAAATCTGTATACTTGTTATAAACGAATTTGAAATTCAATTTTCCGAAGTAACCACAAAATTGGAGTAAAATAAACCCAAATTATAAGGTAACCTGAAATAAGCTGTATCAGCCGTATTAAGTTTCCCCCCTTATAAATCGTTGAAACTACGGGCCTGAGCTTTGAGTAGCTGGTATAGAGAAAAGTTGTACACATTTTATGTGAAAGTCCTTGGTTTAAAAAATAAAAATTTTAACTTAATAAGATTTTTTAAAACTTATAAATACCTTTTTTTAAATATTTTTTTTTTAACTTTTTCGTAATTTAAAACATAACTGAAAAGCAAAACACTTTCAGGTTAATAAAACACTATACAGCATAAGTATTGAAAAAAAGGAATGGAGAGTTTTTGTAAAGATATGTGTTTTAACGAAAATGTATTTCAAATTATCAAGGGTTCGTGCTGGAAGCTAAACAGTGATTCCTGAATAATAATAAAAAATTTTAAGCTTCAATCCATTTAAATGATTAGTGTAAGAAATATTTAATAAGGACAAAACGAGCAAGCGTCATTCTCTTGGTATGACATAATCGTTTTTAAAAAAAAAATCCTTTTTTAATTCCTGGCTTTTTAAGTGGATAAATAATAAACATTCTTGTAAAAGTTAGACAAAATTATGAGGTCCAGTGGCGCACACAAGGGGGGTCCCCGGGTCTGACCCCCCTCCCCATTAGCCCTTGATTTTTTTTCGATTGATTATAATCTGATGTATATAATACGTAAAGTTTCTCATTATTTGTTATTAATAATTAGTTTTATTAATTAATGCTAATTATTTATTCAATAACTAATTTTTTATTGTTTTTTTGTTTCCGAAAATCGACAAAATCGAAAGAATATGTTGGAGCATGACACGAGAATAACGGACTTTCGACCCTGACCCCCTTGAAAAATTCCTGTGTTCGCCACTTATGAAGGGTTATAAATATAAAACACACACATAATTCTTGTCGTTTTAAATATTTTAATTACTACCTGCTCACGTTTATGAATATATCTTCAAACCTGTCATTCTTTACTATTTATAATAGTCTTATACTTCAAAATTAAGTTAATGGTTAATAAAAGACCGAACAATATAGGAAGAAACAGAGGATTTTTTTAAAAAATAATTAGATTCATTTAGAGGGCTACATTTAAAGGTATAGCACGTCATATATATGACTTTAACGAACCATACCGTCTATTTCTGTCATCCAACTGCGCCAGTTAGAACGGGATTCTTAACCGTATTTTACGACGAGCTTTTTCATTAGCAAGGTACAGACGTTTTCCTCTATCACGAAACTTTCCTTATGTGTAAGAACAAAAGACATAAGAACATCCAATAAATTTAGGAAAACTAATTTCTTCAAATAACAATTTATAAGAAATAGTTAATAGCAACAACGAAATATAAATTAGTTTTTAAATTTATAAAAATTATCGAGTAAAAAATAGTTCTTTAAAGGGGGCTTAGAAATGGGAAGATCATTTTTATCTTCAATTGCAGAGAGATTCTTGACTGCAAATACATTAATAGAGCGATAATTTTTGTTTGCACTTATAAGAGACAAAGAAAACAGTATAATGAGAAATTTAATCTATTTATTACATTTATTCACACACTACCTAAATTTTTCTACAGCTTCAAGGAAACGAAGGATTATCGATATATGGTAATAAACTCGTGAGACAGAAAATAGTTTATAGAATTATAATTTGGCTCTGTATAATTGTAAACTTTTGTAAAAGTAAGAAATTACCTTAAAATTGGTAAAATGTTCAAAAGAAAGTTTTATTTAACTGAATAAACTATTTTTTTATACTTATGTATCAGTTATAGATTCTGGAGAGGACTTTAAAGTGAATGCCATTTTTTAGTTAAATCATTATATTGACAGTAATATTTCATACAATTATTTCAACGTTCATTTGAAGATTTCATATAAAAAAAAGTTCTCAAATTTCTTTATTAAGTTTTAAGAAATTCTGTATGCTCCTAAATTAATTTATTAAATTTCCTGAAATATTAAGTAACAGATTGAACTAATTTAAAATTAAAATTTCTCATTACTATGAATTTATTAGCTAAGAATTCAGGAAGATTTAATACTATTATTTTTAAGTATCGTAGAAATAGAGCTTCTATTGTTAAAAGAACAAAACCTTAAACGCGTAACGCTGGATTTCGAAACGTTATTGTAATCCCCGTAAGTATATCTATGAAAAAACAAAATTTAAATTTAAAAACAAAATTGAATACTATTAAAAATATTTTTTTTTCAATACCACCAAGAACTCATTTAGTATCTGATTATATTTAAAAAAGTGCATCTGTCTCTTTGAAGCATATATTTGAATCATTAAGTGATAGTAATATTAAAACTGTTAGCTAAATGTTTTGGGACGGCCAGTAATTTACTGTCAAGTGCGTGCGACAACTCTAGACCTCTCTTACTCACAAGAAGCAAAGGTATTGAACGTCACTTACGAAATTTAATGCATTGAAAAGGGAATTATGCATAGCATCATTAAGTCTAAAAAGTTCAAATAGCTAAATTTTTTTAGAATACAATTAAACTACCTATATTTATGCACTTTAAATAAAAGTTTCAAAATAAAACTTTTTTAACTCACAAAAAAAACTAATTCATACAAATTACTTAATGTACATATTTTTAATGCAGTAAATGCATCATCCATATAATAAAAAATTAAGCTCTAGTATGGTAAAATATTTAATGAATACGCCACTAACAGAAATATATTATAAATTATATAATACTAAAAAAACTTTTAGAAGAAACATTAAATTTCAAAAATACTATTTATAATTAATAAATTCAAAGTTACATATTTTCTTCATTGTATATTTTATTTCCAACTTCTTCAATTTTGTAAAATTATTTAAAGATATTCTGCCTACTAACAGAAATACCATTCAAGGAAATGATGTAATTCCCTAAAAAATGAATTTTTAGAAGAAACATGACAATTTCAAATACTTTCAATAACTTCGTAATTTTAAAGTTACATAATTTCCTGCCTATATTGTATGCATTTTTTTCTTTCAAAAATAGCTTAAATGATAGCTTATCACAAGTATAGTAAATTATCAAAGCAGACTGCATCAGTGGGCTTAAAAAAGATAATATAATTTCTTTACTGCATTTATACAGGGTAAGGGGAAAAAGAGATTCTATAATTTTCGACGGGGCTTCTTTAATCTTATCACAGCTTCACTTCACTGCTTAAAAGAATCCACATGCTGCAAACAAGAAACCGAAATTAAAAATGATTTTTTTCTAAAAAAAATGAAGAGTAATAGATTTTTAAATTCCAACTTTAAATATTTGACATCATTGAAAAGAAAGATCTACTTGAGCAGCTGTTATAATTAATCCCCTTAATTTTGTAATTTCTCCCTCCCCAAAGTTTTTCTTGTACACTTTTCACCCCTTTTCTATTAATCACATCATTTTTAATATGAAATGTTGCTTTTAAATATTGATACTTTACTTTGCACTTGTCTTAGAAGCTGTGATAAGTCGTGTTATTGCACTCTTTTAAATCAAAACAAATCCCTCTTAAAATAAAAAATAGTTGGACCTCTATTTAACGAAGTCACTAAATCCCGAAAAAAAATTGGTTATATGGAAAATTCATTATATAGAGGTTCCTATTTCAATATACTTTATAAACCACATAAAACAAATTTTAAATTCATAAACACTATGTATTAAAAATTTAATTATTCACACTTTTTTGTAAATTACTAACTATTTTTTTAATGAGTAAGATATATAAAAGAAAGAAAGAAAAATTGCAAGGAAACCATGAAAAAAGAATGTCGAGGAATACACTATATTTTCAACATTAAGAAAATAATTTTATATTAAAATTAATGAATTTTAAGGATATTTTCTCTAATTTAAAGCCTGCAAATAATTTTAAAAATACATTATTTCATAACTAGAAATTCTAAACATGCATTACTGAAGGTGTAAGGGAATAACGAAGATGTTTCAACTGGACAAAGGGGGTAAAATGTTGCACTTTTGGGGGGAAACGCCTAGAATTCTATTGCTCTCGGCGAGTTAGTCACCTAATAAAATCAGTTCAAGATTTATGACCACCATAAACGTGTTAAAAAAGAGAGTAACTTGAAATTTCCAGAAATACTATAAAAATAGGGAGAAAAAAAATTGAATCACAAGAGAAAAAGTTCGTTATATAAAAAATGCACTTCGCTATTTGGAGTTAATTTTACGAAGAAAATCGTGTGAAATGTTCTTGGTTCTAGGAAAAAGTTCGCAATATAGAGGTTCATAATATAGAGGTTCGACTGTACTTGAAATGAGGCTATAAATTGGACAAAGAAAACTTGTTGTTCTTGTAAGAGGAAGAATACTGTATAAAATAAGGGATTTAATTACTTTCAATATTTGTAACATCAAAATAATGATAAATATTAAGAATGATAATCAACTATTGTATGTTACCTATATTCTTCCTTAGCAGCTATTCAAAATTAGTTATTCTATAATTATTTTACATTTAAAAAAAAAATTGGCAATTTTTTACTTTGTTTTGAGCATTTTTTATTTTAAATTTTACTTATTTCATTTTACTCTTATTGTGTTTTCTTTGTTTATTTTCATTATTTTATTTCCTTCATACTAATTATTTTTCTCTTACTCCAGAGTGATCTTACATGGATCCTTTGAAGAACAAATATTGATGGAGAACAATAACCCATTCAAGATAGAAGATTCTAAAATATGAAATCATATTTTTCAATGGAATTAATGGCATCAGTAAAATTTATCATACTGGTAATACAACTGAAATTCTAGATCTCAAGCTTGGTTTTTACACTGCACATGGACCATAATTGCTTGTATTAGCTGGAACAGAACTTTTACTTTTAGAATGTGAAATAATATAATTTCTATTATTTATTTAAATATTTTGCAAAGAAATGTTGGAGAATCTTCAAATAAATCATTATATCAGTTCCATATATATATTTTCATTTAAAAAAGTCTGATTTGGGAGTGAAAAAATATAAAATTTTAATAAACTATAATAGCTGATTTAGATATGTCATAGTGTCAAATGTCCTTATCTATCCTTTAAAAAGTCGATTTTTTTAAATTTGTTACATAAAACGAAAACTTAAAAAAAATATTTAATTTTATATTTATTTAGTCTATAGAGTAGTATTGATACGAACGCACCCCACATACACATCGAAAAACTTGGGATATTAACTAATGCATGAAATTTAAAAGATGATAAACGATATTGCAAAGTAATATTAATTTTTCTTTAAATTGTATATTTTTGTGCTTTATTTTGATAGTAAAAATCCCAATTTCACTAAGAAAAATAATGAATATTTTCCCTAATAAATATGGTAGTAATTATTTAGTTACATTAAATTATTCCAAACATCATCTACTTGTGTTTTTGACAAATACGAAAGTTACTAGTCAGTGGCAACGGTTCCTGGAACCAGTGCTACTATTTTCATGGTAGAGATCATATTTAAAAAAATGTTGACGACAGCTTTAAAACGAAATCTTCATGCTAAAAATTTAAAATCTATTGGTTCATAAGATGGGTTTGAACCTCCAACCCCATTTTTGTGTGCATCACTGCCTGGATCATAAGTTTGTAATGTGCCTGTCAGTGGCGTAACATACACGCCGCATCACGCGAGGTCCAGGATTTCAGAGGGCCCAAAGCTTGATTGATGCCAAGTACGTATTTTAACCAATTTATAAAATATTAAAGGCCAAAAAGAAAATAATAAATTTAAGTAGTGACTTGATTGATTTTGCAAGGGGCCTATAATAATCTTCGTTATGCCACTGGTGCCTGCGCAACTCCCTCTTGCTCAATTATTTCAAGACAAAAACTAGATAGAGGTTGAGATTAAATGCTCCAGGATGAAACCCTATTAATGAATCATCTCATGATGGCACAAATATATGTCTTTTCTTAATATTAGAGAAAAAAATCCTCCACACTATAGCACTGTAGTAGCTATTTGGTTACATTGAAGCAATACTGGCATAACCGATATTTCTGTTCATGACAAAAGTAATGGCAGTCTAAGCAATAGTAACTGATAGTTTTTTTTTGTACCATTATTGCTCAAACCCACCCACTCCAAGTCGTATGGCGAAAGAATATTTATTGGTATGCAACTTGTCCAGTAGCGCACACAGGAATTTTTCAAGGGAAGGGGGAGGTCCGGGGTCGAAAGTTCATCATTCTTGTATCATGCTCCTTTTGATTTTGTCGATTTTCGGGAACAAAACACAGTAAAAAACTAATTATTGAATAAATAATTAGCATTAATTAATAAAATTAATCATTAATAACAAATACTTAGTTAAATTTTATGTACTATATACTTAGAAGTATAACCAATCGGAAAAAAATCAAGGGCTTTGGGGGGACCCTAGGACCCCCGTGTGCGCCACTGCCTCTGTCTCAAATTGATAATTCATACTCTTTTCAGAAGCATAATTCCGCACCTCAACGAGAATATAAGAGATAATATATTAAGCATTATTCTACAAAGTCCAAATAATTCAGATTATTTTTTATAAACCTATCCAAACACATTAACCAAATTACATGGCGGTAGGCATATGCCAAGAATGAAAGATACCTAGTATTCTTCATAAAAGCAAAATTCAATCACATGAAAGAAAACAAAAGAATATACTGGAAGCCATTTTACAGCCCCGAAAGTTCCAATTGCCTCAAACCCACCCACACCCAACTACATCTAGAAGAATACTTATTGGTATGCATGTGTGCCAGAAGTGAACGACAGCCAGATTCTTCGAAAGAATAAAATTCAGCCCCAAAAAAGGGTAAGGAAAGAATTGAAATAAAAAAAAAAATCACACTCCACGTCACAACAAACTTTTTTTTCATGTCAAACGTTGGGGAAAAAGTAAAAAATCGAGGAAAGCGTAATCCGTATCTACCATTCAAGGGCATCCACATATTTTGGAACCTAAAAGTCGGGCAAGTCAGTCTTCGCATTCCTTAGTTGACCTTGAAGACGATTTTAGCTCAAACGTCTCCGAAGGGATGCGCGAAAGGGTCCGACCAAACGATAAACCGTATCGATCCGTGGATGCGGTTCTTTCTCGTGTGAACAATGTGGCCTGATGCTGAAGGTAGCCTCAGCTAAAATCTTTTCCATCCCGCTTGCCATTGGACGGATGGGAGGAGACACCTCATTGGCCGGCATTTTACTACCCCCGTGGATCGATACATGCAAATTTTGTTCCGTTCCGTGGGGGTCGCGCCAAATGGTTTGTTTGCGTGGTTCTTTTTGAGGGTTGCATCTCCCCCGGTGGACGGAATAAAAACAAAGGGGAAACGTAGCTCGCCAGCTTTCACCAGACGATGATGGTGCTCAAAAGCGATAATTAAAGGCTGCGGAACGATTTTAATTTTCGCAGGAAAAGTTTTGTTGTTAATAGGTTGGACGAGGGCAGTTTTCTAGACCACACCCCGCACTTTGGTGATGGGCGATGGATTTCCCGAAAATTGCCTCGGGCATTTTTAAGACAGAAAAAGAAAGGGAAAAGTGGTAGGGGAAAACTTCCATTTGGCCGAAACTTTGGAGGGAAATAGTTTGTAATAAAGTATTTCTTGTGTGAAGCAGACATCAGTTTAACGGCACTTATTCTGCGTTACATTTTTATTGAGCACAGTAGTATAAGCAATTTAAACACTAAAAGTAGATTCATTTTTTTTTCCTTATACCATTAGCAATAATGCATAAGGCAGTAAATTCATATATATAACTCAATATTATTTTATAAATATGAAATATAAAAAATATTAAATGAATAATTTTTAACAAAGCATGCTATTTATTAAATATAATCCTATACCAGTGGCGCATAGAAGGGGGGAGCGGGTCCGTACTCCCCCAAAGCCCTTAATTTTTTTCGATTGATTATAACTCTATGTGTCTAATATGTAACATTTAATTACGTATTAATTTTATTAATTAATTCTAAATTTTTATTCAACAATATTTTGTTTCTTTTTTGTGTGCCTGAAAATTGACAAAATCCAAAGAATATGTCGGGCGGCGTATTGGGGCATGATAAGAGAATTTTGGACTTCCGACCCTGGACCCCCACCCCTTGAAAAATTCCTGAGTGCGTCACTTTTCCATACATATAAGTTAATATTTACAAAAATATTGAGGATTAAATCTAATGTATCAATATTTACTTCCCAGTTAATTAATATTTTAAAATATTAATACTGTGTGGAAAAGAAAGTTAAAATAAATTAATTTTGAAGAAAAACTTAAGAGACATATATAGAGCATAAGACAGAATTCGACACGTATTTATGTATTTAAAAAACACATAACGAATAATTTATTATATATTTAAAAAAGAGTATTTTATTTATTGCCAGACATTTGGCCACTAGGCCATTAGTCTCGAACTAGCTTCCCAATACTTAAGAACAATAAAGTTAAAAGACAATCATGGAATGCATTCGTCAATATGGTCCATACCCATAGACTCTCCAGGAAAAAAAATATATTAAAAATTTATTTTTAAAAGGATTTTCTAATTTAAAGGAAAATATCACTCATAACATTTTAAAGCTATATTTTTAGAAATAGTTATATTCTCATCTGATTATAAAACCATTATAAATAAATAAAAGAGAAATGAATTATATAACACATCGCACTGGAAAATTTTAAAAAATTTCAAGTTCAGATTCCCTCTGCCATATCCCACCTCAACGTCTTTCCCTCCTAAAAATTTAACATGTTAACTGTTGAAGAATATTTCTGCTCTGAGGAATCACAATTACTGACAAAATCGAAGTAATTTAAATTATCGTAATTTATTTTTATCTATCCATGATAAATAATTCTTCAAATCAAACCTATTTCAAAATGTCTCTGCGCATCATATTATACACGTGTATAACCTTGATCAAGTAAATCTTGTCAATAATATTTTAATTTAAAATTTCGGTAAGGCTTTGCTTTTAGTACGCTTCTTCCAGCACATTTTTTAAACAAGTATATTCGAAAAAATTAAGTAAAAAGAAAAAAAAAAAAGTAAAGCTCTGGGTTTATTAAGGGTTAGTGGCACGGTATTTTATCTATCGGGATACATGCATAATTATAGTTATTCAGTGGTGGGAAAAGGAAATGTTATTAGTTAGAAAATTTCCAAGAATATTTAATATTCTTTAATTTCAAACTGAATAATACTGAATTCACTGAAACGTGAAAAAGGTAAGTTTCTACTGTTTTTGATCTGTACCGCTATCGGCATTTTAGGACTTTTAACTTAATAAAAAAATAGTAATACAATGTTGAAACAAAGAAAAGTTGTAGTCTATGTTACATTTAAATATATAGCTAACATTACATACAAAGTATCGCTGAATGTAAAAGTAACCTGTCATTATTTTACTTTAATCTTTAAGGGACCTACCTCCCTTATTTTCAAGGGAGGCAAGTCCCTAAAGATTGACGATTGAGGCAACCTTAATCTCATCGGTTTTATGATCTTATTGCAAGAAAATACCCTTTATTAATAATTTAGAATTATTAATAAAACTTTTTATTGTTTAATAGATATTACAAAATTTACTAATACTTTAAGTAAGTCCTGAATATTTCTGTTTTGAGGAATAGTTTCGAATGGACTACATTTTTTTATCCATTTATACACGCGGTTAACGAACAAACGCTTTTATCCTCCTTTTTGGCATCTGAGCAATTAAGATATCAAGAGAGCTTTATCAATAATTACATGTATATTCAGGGTTTTATTTTATTATTATTAAAATTTCAGAATTGTACATGTATAATGATTTTAAGCTAGTAAAATCTTTTATTTTTATTTTCCCTTTTTTGAATAATTTATTTATGTAAGTAAAAGTTCAAATAAATATAAAATAGTTAAAAATTGTAAACCTTTAAATTTTTATTTGTAACTAATGGATTATTCCAGAAGTGTTAACTAATAAAATATCTAAGAACTAATTTCAATATTCAACATAACTTCATATTTTTTTTCGCTTAAAAAAGACATTTTATAAAGTGAATTTAAAATGAATTTTTCTTAAAAAATTCAAATGTGATTTTTGTTTTTAATTTTTTTGTAATAATAAGTTGAATATTTAGCAATCATTTTAAGCTCATTAATTTTACTATTTTATGTAAAAGAATACCCTGATAATAATGTTCTTTTATCGTGTGCTCTAATGTAAATTTTTTAATATATTTTCCTTTTTTCACTAAAGAAAAAAATTATTTTAAAAAAGATTTTTTTTGTAATAACATTATTACTCACCATTAGTATTTCAAACTGTCAAATGCTTCACATTTCTGGCGGGAAAAATTCTTAAATACCATAACCTTCCACGAAAACTGATTGCATCTGTGAAACCAAATAAATAAAATAAATATATGGATATTCCAATCGCAAATATAGATTTCAAGGAGAAAAAAATCAAGGTTTTCTTTTCGTACACATACACAACAATAAAAAACTAATTTTGAATTTTATTAGATTTTATTTTATTTTTATTAATCTGGTTCAAGAAAGATATACATTAAACCTAGAAAATTATATCATTTAAATTATTAAATTTTTTAAAACTTTTTTTTGCAGAGATAGAGAATTATTCATTAAATAAGTAATGTATCGACTATAAATTCTTGTTTAAATTACAAATTTTTAAATGTTGCACAGAAACCAATAATAAATAAATAATATAGTTTAGTATAGCAAATAATATGTTTATAATGAAAAATATTTTCTTGAAATTTATCAAAAAAGGATAAAAGCTGTAATGAATTTTATAATTAAATAATTTTCTTGATGTATCATTATCGTCAATCAGACGAATATACTAGCTTGTATAATCCATAACAATAAATGATGATATTCATTTTCATTGACGAAATGTCTATGAGGAAAATAAAGAATAAATATGTACAATTTTAACAATAAAATCTGTAATACAACCAAGTTTTTTACTAATTTCTGTAATTTTACGGGTAAAAGTTAAACTAAAAATGTACTTCGATACAGAGCATTTGTTTTAGAAAACTATTCTTACAATTTCAATATATATATATTTCATTAATCGTATCGCCATTTATGTATGCAAATTCCTATCTTTTGGAAGAAAAACTGATAATTATACTTTTCGTCATTGAAAAAATTTCTGATTCGAATCTATTGTTTTCAAATCAGATTAATTGATTTTGCATTCTAAATATGGGTATTCCTTTCTTCCTCAGTGGCTCGACAGCCCAGGGTGGGCTTTGGCCTTCTCAAGAAGCCTTTTCCAGGCTAGCCTTCTTCCTGCTAATGTTCTACAATTCTTAGTTCTCAAAACTAGACATATTTTTCTAGGAATATAGGCATTGGTTCCTCAAAATCTTTTTTTAATCAAAATTATTGAATTTCTCAATTTTAGGACGTTAGTATATTAGATATGAATGAATATATGATTTCCAATAACCTATGTTATCAGAACAAACATAAAGCATTAACTTGCAACTTAATAATAAAAAATAAAAAAAACCATCAAAGCATGTAAACTTTAATTTGTAAATTTTTGTAAGACAGCAGTTTTTCCCTCCAAGATCCAAGCTTAAGCTTTATTAAGATTTAGTTACTTACTGGCAAGAATGCTACCATATAAGTTTCAAAATTAGAATAAATTTTCACCACTGGTATTTGAAAAATGATTTAAGAGATTATCTAGTTCAACTCAGAAGAAATATATGGATATCTTAGCTAACTTCAGAAAATATTTTTTTTCAGGATATTTTAGCCATCATCGTTAACATTGAAAAACTCGTCTGGAATTTATAAAATATTGAATACCACTCAAAGATTTTTTGTTTTAAAAAAACCCGGGATTCTAATACGCGATATTTAATCAACGAATCAAAAAAGGTTTATTATAGTAATGTTTTCCCAATCGCATTTTCCCAAAACAAAGCGAAAAATATGTAATTTTTCTTATTTAAGCGCTGTTTTCAAGTCCATTTTTAAAATTTAATGTGAATTTTTTTTAATCAATTTTATATCATTTTCAGCATTTTTTTTAATGCTATGAAGGCATGAATATGCTATCAAAGAAAAACGATGATATAAGTAAGTTTCCTGTTCTTCGACAGATAAGGATAATAAACATCCTTGTTTCGAAAGTTTTACTGTCAAATAGTTAATCATACACTTTCTCTAATTAAAATCAAATAGCTTCCTCAAAAAAAACTTATTAAAAAATTTTTTTCAAAGGAAATAAGGACCAGATAACGTTTTACAAGCTTTAGTTGATCTAGCTCGAAAAAAAATTTGCAGAGACATGGAATATTATTTTAAAGAATAATTATTTACAAATTAATGTTCTGAACACAGAAAAATTCAACTGTGTTTAATTAATATTGCATTTATTTACATAACATAATTTTATACTTCTGATTATTATCTTTATATTTATTATCTGTACTGTAAATAAATTAACCAATTTTAACTTTATTGTGGTATTGTTTTGATTCATTTTGTCATAATTAAATATACAGTTTTATTTACTAAAAATTCGAAAAGAAAATTCATAAAAACATAATATATACAACCAAAATTTTGCAAAGAAATATCAATTAGGTTTTTTAAAAAAAAGCTAGCTCAAATTCAACACATTTTGATTTCACACAGTTTCATTATGACGTAATTCTGGAGATAAAACTATTTATTCCTGCTAATGAAGCGTTGGTGGTAAGGAAAATGATAAACAGGGGTCCCTTCTATGTTCCAAATTTGTAAGAGAAAGATCTTATTTTGGCATATAAGGGGTTAATATAAATTGGCCTCCAAATTTTCTAACAGAAGTGTTTTTAATCATTTTTGTAAATTCATTGTACGTATTTGTTATCCTTCATAATATTTAAATACTCTTTTTTTTTTTATTTCTTTCTTTTGCAATGTGTTTCATAATTACTACTGTAAGTCCCGTATGATGGTGCATTTTGGTACACGGGGAATTGTAAATATTTTCAATAAAAAGAACTAATTATTTTTTATTTAAATTGTTTTTAAGTAAAAGCATTTCTTTCCACAAATATTTTACATAACTATAATATATAGCAAAGGATATTTTAAAGGGTTTTCTTCTCTCCCCATAGCTCCTAGTTCATTACATACAGATTTTACACACCTTATATACAGCTTAACTCTGACAAAAATACAGAAGAGAAAAATTAGAGACCTTTAACTGTTATATGTCGCGTTCAAATAAATGCAAGACATTTATAGGCAATTAAATTTTTAAATATTAGAATGCACAAGGTCACACTTTTCTTGGTCACGCCAAATAATTTATGTTATTATACTCGTATTTTTATGTATTAATAAATCTCTCTCAGTGGTTTTTTTAAAGCATCATTCACTTCTAAAACCATTAAAATTTTATTCTTTACATTTTTCCAAAGTTGGTAATGGCAATTTAATTTTTGAAAGAACTGGTATCGTCGAAAAATTCGCTTATTTATGCATCTTTTATATTCTGTAGTATAAAAGATTTTTTCCTAGCATGGCATTCGAGACCAAATAAAATTAATTTTATACAAGACACAGTCCAACTACATTATTTATTAGCTGAAATAAAATTTCTTGTTTATTTTTACTCAACATTTTTACACTAGGGACTTTTTAAGGGAAAAATAAAAGACTTACCGTCTGACAGATTAATAGGATAGATGAGAAATTTTTTCAAACTACTGTATTTAGAATTTTTGAAATGTAAAAAATTCGCAGTAAATAGCCTATAATAACACAGTCAGTACGGTTCAAGAAAACCTTTCCATTCAATATATTTAAAAATATAATTTTTTTTCAAAAATATAATTAGCTTGAAGTTTTTTTGTTGAAAACTTTTGCTTGTTTTGTTGATAATTATTTAGCTGTGCCATAGGTTCTGATACAAAAAATTGAGATCATCTGTTGCGACTCAAACGCAACAGACGATTTTAAATTTCGTCGTAGGAGATCGTCTGTAATATTTTGCAAAAAAAAAAATTCTCTTTCAGGAGTTTTGTTCTAAATGAGTCAGAGCTGTAACACTTTAAACAGAAGCCTGCAGTAGATATTTCTCTACATCAAAAAAAAGAAAAGCACGTCGGAGATTTTTAAGGCTCTTATATACATTTAGACACACATAAAAAGTTATTCATTTAACGAATCAGTAAGATTCTCTCAGACGAACAACACTACAGACAGTGGCATAAAGTACACCCCTGCAACCCCCACATTGTGGGGGGCCAGGATTCTAGGGGGCCCAAAGCCCTCGTTATGTTGTAGTTTTGCAATCCTTTGTCAGATCCGGTTTGGGGCCCAAAACCTGACTTTGTTGGTGGATGGCCCAATATTCTCGGTTACGCCACTGACTACAGACTGTACTAAATGGGGTCGTCTGCTCAAAGTGAGAACACCAGCTCTCGTCAGAGCAGTTCGGAGAAGGAATTCGTCAAAATCCTCGTCGGAAAACGATTCTTCATGTAAAACAGATGAAAGAGTAAAAAAAGAACAATGTATCACATAGTAAACGAAGATCTTAGACTAAGAGGTTATCGAAAAGTAACTGGCCATTTTCTTACAAAGGAATTAAAGCGCCAGAGATAACTTGAAGCAACGATTCTTAAACTTTCGATTACCGTGTACCCCCTTCTAAGTATCACTCGGACATCGTGGAACCCAAAGTTTTTGAACATCCCTCTTGACTTCTAACAAAACAATAAAAAAACTACATTAACATTCTTGATCAAAATGCATTTTCTAGTACAGTTTTTTCACAAGGGGCAATTTAATTATCTAGTTTAGAATGGCACATCTTTTAATTTTTTCATGAGACCTTTCAAAGTGTGTAAGAAAGGGAAATCTTAACATTAATTGAGAGACCTTTGCGGACCCCCTAGAAAGGCTCTGTGGACTCCCAGAAGTCCGGGGACCACAGTTTAAGAACCTTGCCTTAAAGCACTGTTATAACTGCTCACTCATAATGGCCACAGACGAACTCTATTTACCAACGAGAAATTTTTTGACGCTAAGAATCTTTTTATCATCAGAATGATCGTGTATACATAAAAAATGCCTGAATAGCTAAAGAGAGAAAAATGAACTCAAAGAACTCATCGTTCGGTTTTCATGATGGTTTGGAGGTATGTCAGCTATGCAGGGGTTCTAAAAATTCACTTTCGTGAGAAAGGGCTGAAAACTACGATAAAGGTTATCAAAACACTGTAATAGAACCAATAGTGACCAATTGACCCCTGAACGTAAACTTGTTCGGTGGAAACGATTGGTCTATTCAACAGAACTCTGCTCCTCAGTGGCGTAACGGAAAATATAGCTCCCCTCCTGCAAAGTCAGGTTTTAGGCCCCAAACTCAAATGTTTGGTCGTCAGGGGGTTTGGGGCCCTAGAATCCCCGCCCCCGGCTTAGAGGTTAATTACGCCACTGCTGCTCCTGTTCATAAGAAAAAGGTGACTCAGCAGGGGAAAGAAGTGTTTGACCCTAGAAATAAGTTGTCTTTCTGGATTGGATCTGAATCCATTTGGCTATAAATTGTAGTCAGTATTGGAGGTGGAGGGATGTCAAAGAAAATTTCCCTATTTGTACAGTTTTGAAGTTCTTGAAGGGGAGCAGCAACGGAAATTCTCTTGAAGGTAGTGTGAACTTCGATAAAGAAGTGGCCAAAGAGACTTAAAGCCTGTGTGAAATCAAAAG
Source organism: Trichonephila inaurata madagascariensis (assembly GCA_019973955.1). Lineage (NCBI taxonomy): Eukaryota > Metazoa > Arthropoda > Arachnida > Araneae > Nephilidae > Trichonephila > Trichonephila inaurata. The sequence goes on along the minus strand of BMAV01013684.1, from coordinate 41,087 downwards.
AGATCAATTGAAACTTTAAAAAGATTTAATTTTAAATTTCATTATAATTTTTTTTTTTTTTAATTCCCTTATAATAATATCAGAACAGGCACGACTAGGCGCAGAAGGTCAATCGTTCGAAAATCAATTTAGACTCTAATTACATGAGTACAGGGACAGCTTAAGACTCTTCGAGGCCCAGGGCCTTATGCAAAAGTAGGTCCTACTGAGATCCTTAAAGTAGACCGTACATAGCATGCATTGTCGTATAAACCGTAATTGGAAACAAGTAAATGTTCCCAACACACAATCTCACAAATCTAGGCCTAAACCGGCTCAACCGAAGATTGCATTTCGAATAAATTGTTGAATGATTGCTTATGGTATTAGGCCTAAGCCTAGACATGGACAACGGTCATCACATAATTATACAGCTTTGCCACTTCTGCCAGTTGACTGCGTTTGAAAATTTGTTTTCAGAAAAATTTTCAGGAATAATATTTGACCATTAAAATTATCCGGATCATGATCTTATTAAGACGAAACGAGGCCCTTTGTAGGCCCAGTGGGTACCTAAAGTTCTGTATAAATAAAGACGGATTTTTTAAATAAAATTTTAAGGGATTCGTCAAATAAAAAGAATCTTTTTCTTTACTAAATTTTTAAACGGAACATCAAGTTAACCAAGAAATGTCATTTTATTAATGAATTAAAAGTTTCAAGAACTTTACGTTGGGGAGAATAAAAACCCCCTCACGCTCTAAAACTAATAAACAGAAAAAAAAGAAAGACTAATTTGGGTAAGCAAAGGCATTCGGAAGGGGGGAAAAAATTACGTGCTACCATAGAAACCCACCAGACTCGAAACATAATATAAAGATCTTAAATATCTAAGCGCTTAAGTGTTATCATTTTATTTATATAAATACATATTTCTCTTTTTTCTGCTTCATCTTCTTAAAAGAACTTAAATATGATAATCAGACTTGAGAAGATAAATACGGATTTTTCAATCGAGCTGATATCCTTTTGAACTAAGGAATGACGTGTCATAACTATACCAGACTACACAGAATGACGTCTTTTAACTATCTCAGAGACAAAAATAGTATTATTTTTCCTCATCGTAATCCTCACGTAGCAGTTTGTGAGGTCTTATTCAACATATTCCTTAAAAATGGGACGTTCCACGTTTCAGTTTGTTCAGCATGTGCTGGGAGTTCTAGACATAATGATTTCTTTGACATCTAAAGACGTCTGGTCAAAAAGGGAAGGGAGAGTTCAATTTGATTATAACTATCAATAAACTGTTGTTAGTTTATCTTACGTATCATTTAACATTTTAAAAAGAATTCCCTGGTAAAAATAACGCAAGATTTTAACGTCTAAGTATCATGTATTGCACGCACACGGAGACAGCGTTATATCAGTCCGTTGAACTTAAAAAAAATGTCTGCTTAATGTAAAAGAAAAATGAGTTTTATACTGTTTATGTCTAGTAAACTTTTTTTATATTTATTTTAGGATGCCTGCAATACCCATGTTGTGTGTGAAACAAACGACACACATATGTGAAATTCGAAATTCGATTAAAAAAAATTGCGAATACACATTTTTGATGTAAAATTTCATTTTATTATGAAATTATTTATGTAAATTTATAATCACCATATATTTAATATGTTACCTAAGTTAGATTTTCCCCTTAATATGAAAAGATATTCACTTTTATAAGCATTCCACCTGGTAACTAAATCTGGACTCTGTTGTGTAAACTGAACATGTGGATTTCTTTGCCTTAGGAGTTTTTGGTCTCCTTGAGTACTTTATAATTAGCCCCTTTGTAAAACATTCATTCTTTACACATACTTCACACTTTTTTATCCCCTTTTTTAATCTTGCATAAGTATAATTGCATATTAAGAATTCCCTGTTATTTTTACTCTTGAAAATATTTTAGTTTTTTGTATTGAACTCTTGTAGCGGTTCTTTTTACATTATTTTACAAATATTTTTTTTTTCTTTCTCTAGTAGTCACAGGGTCTTCGTTCCCTCAGAACTTTGGTATTAATTTTTATTCATTTGACAAACTATTTCCTGCCTTCCTATTTTTTGTTAGAATTACAAAATAATCCTTGAGATGTGGATGCTTGAAGTCTATATATATATATATAGAATCCTATTTTTAACTTTTGTATGGACCTTCCTTTCAATCTATATAGCTATTTATTTTTTTTCTAGAACATTTGGGTCAATTTACTAGTACTTTTAGGCGTTGCCCACAAATTTTATAAGCAATTCTTTTCAATTATCGATTATATCAATACCTTATCATGTATAAAACTGAGTAATTTGTATCCAGTGGCATACACAAGGGTGTGGTTAGAGGTTTAAACTTCTCCCATACACCAAGAAATTAAATTTTTAATATAATTATCACGTCTTGGATTTTCGTCTACGTGTTTTTTAAAATGTAAACTCCCTCCCACACATGTAGTCTGAGTACTCCCCAGCTTGCATTTATACAATTAATAACTGAAATCATTGAAAGGTACCTGAAAAAAAACATTTTAGATATTCAGAAAATAAAATATTAGGATTTAATTTATTAACAATTTTTTAGAGAGAGAAAGGGGTTCCACAACATCAACATCTTACTATAATCTCACTATCTTAAAATTAAATATTTATTTAAATCCCCAACTAAAGTTTGAATCTAACTATTTTTTCCTATATAATTTTTTTATTTTCGTATTTCTTTTCCTATACTTTAAAGAAATACTGGCTTTTTATGTCATATGTTAAAATACAAAAACTTATTTATACTGAATGTTTTTAAATTTCCAATACTCTAAGATAAATGAATGCATATGTCATAATGAAAATTTTTAAAATAACACTAAACAAGTAATATAAAAAAATAGTTTTTAAGTCAATTCCTACTTAGATCAACAACGAAAAATTTTATTTTAGCTACTTTTTATTAAATAGTTACAATTAATATAAATATGTATATACATAGGACAGAATCACAACATTAAGTGGTAATTAGTTTTTTTTAATTATCATTAAGGATCGTATTGTCCTTTTAATTTCAGTCCAACTGAATGCTTTAACACGTGAGAAAAAACCTTTTCAAGTTTTGACACAAGTCAACTTGGCTGCATTTGTAATTCTTTAAATAATTAGTTTTAATCAATTAATTTTTATTAATTATAATTAAATTATTGTATTGTCATCCAAAGTGATCCTGTATATAAAATTTCAGCTCAATTCAGCGCTTTAAAATGTATTTTATTAACGATTGACAATTCCACCAAGATAAATAAATAAATATACAAATATATAAATAAATAATATATATAATCAGTGCGAGCTAATAGTAGGAATTGAAAAATGGGTGTGGAAGGGGGTTACAATGTGGAGGAAAATATTTCGAGTAAGATTCTAAAACTTTGACCAGAGTCTGATTGAAGATTTTTCAGACTTTAACGAACACATTTCAATATTTTATACAATTTTTTCTTAACATATTACGTACTATAAAAATATCACTGATTCACGTATACTTTATCATCATCATCTATTGCGTGACAGCCCACGATAGGACAAAGTTTTCTAAGCCAGGCGTTGTCAACCACCTCTACTTACAGCCAAACTCCACCAATTTTTAATTTTAAGGACCAAACAACTCTTCTGCATTGTATCTATTCATCAAAATTTAGGTCTACCTCTTATAGTCTTACATGGTCTAACTCAGTCAAACTCTCAACCTGCGACCCACTGGCCACATGTGGCCTACCTGCCTTTTCTGAGTAGCCCGGTCATGACCCATTGCACTAAGAAATTCAATTGTTTGAAAACGATGTACTAAAAATTTAGCAGAAAATTCTATCAGTCAAGCAATTAAATCTATAAATTTTGTTATAATATATCTTGTTCAAATTTTCAATCGTTAATAACATACTTTCTATTCATTCATTCAAAATCAAATACATTTTTTAAAACTTGTAGTGGATGACACTTGATATTAATACAGTTTTTTCAAATATTAATTTATTAATTAAATTAAAAAATGAATAAATAGCAAAAACAAAAATAATGGTCCAACAGCATATATAGAAAGGAAAACCGTTCGTTGTTTCCCAGTAGCGCAATGGATAGCGCTTTTGGACTTCTAATCCAAAGATCCTGGGATGGCCTAATTTCTGAGAATGTGATTTCTTTTTTACTATACTATTTTATTAGAATAATTAAATTTAATTAATGAATAAGTAGTAACAAATAAAACACAAAAAATAGTTCAACACCATATATAGAAAGAAAAATGGAAAATTTCAAGGAAAATATCTTTCTATTTTGTCACTTAATATTGTGATTCTGTCATATGTATACACATATTTATACTAATTGTAACTATTTAATAAAGAGTAACTAAAATAAAAATTCTCTTTGTTGACCTAAGTAGGAATTGATTTAATTTTTTTATTATTATTATGTTTGGTCATGGATGAAATGCAATCGAAATTATTCCAGAACTCAGTAAAAGATGCATAAAAATAAATATTTTTCGTGTGTGTTTGATGTAAATGTTAATATAATATTAAAGTAAAAGGCTACAAAATGAGTTTTAATATTTTGATTTATTTTGCTTTGTCCAATGTTGCTTTGGTCTTATAGCGTTTTCTTTTCTATTATCCTCGCTTGAAATACCTGTCATATGTATGTGGCCCGGAAGGAAAAAAGGTTGAGTACACCTGATCTAACCAATAAAAAATTTTTAGAATGTTACTATCGTTCATACGGATTACATGCCCAGTTCAATCGAGGTGGCTGATTTTAATGTAATGAACTATAGCTTTCTCTTTGAACATTCGATACAATTCTATGTTGCCTGAACGCCAGATACAAATTTTCTGAACTCCTCCGAAAACACTTATCAGGACCTTGCGTTCAAAAGCATGCAAAATCCCTTCCTCCTTCATGGCCATAACCCAAGACTCCCAAGCGTAAGTCGGGACAGGGTCTTTTAGAGTAATAGCTTTGTCGTTCTGAATAAAAATCCAGATCTAAGTAAATGCTTCAATCCATAAAAAACTTTATTAATAGCAACAATTCGTCTCCATTTTAGGTAGGAAATGATTGTTTTTAGTAAACATTGATCCCAGATAAATGAATTCTGTCACCATTTCATATAAATTTACCTATCGATAAATTTTAATTACTGTATTATGTCCGTTGAAAAACGATTAAATTTTAAATTAAAAAGTAACTTACATTTTAAAAAAATCTACATCATGTCAATATAATTTCTGGGTATCATGTATAGTTAGATATCTTCTAAAATTTGTAAATGCCAAATATAATATTTGAAAGTTCTTACTTAAGATATCAAACTATGTTCGGAACCATGATTTTGCAAAAGCGTATAAATGGATAATATTTATGATATTTAGTGTCACTAAACTTAGATTACATGTATAAAATTGTTTTAAGAATATTATTACTAGAAAAAATTATTTAAATTATAATTATTATTTTGGCAGAAAATGAACCTAGAATTACCTATTTTCAAAAAGTTCTCTTTTTATGAAACATTCTTTATAATAATAATATTTGTGCTTATATAAATTAAAGACTTCTGCAGAAGGCCTGAACTAGGATTTTTGAAATATATAACTTAGAAGTGAATTTATCCATATTTTAATACCACAGACGGGAGAAATTTAAAGAAAAAAACGTCGATAATTTTTTCAATTGGTAGTAACTCTGAAAATAATGTGAATTTTTCAAAAATTCTAGTTCAGGCACTCTGGATAAGTCTTAACTTTATATAAGCAAAATATTATTATTATAGAATAATTTTTCATAAAAGGAGAACTTTTTGAAAATAGGTCATTCTAAGTTCATATCTGTTCATTTTCAGAAAAGCACATTTTCTTACAAAATGTTAAGCTCACATCCAATGGAGATTAATTTTTAAGTTTCGGATTGAATGTAAGTCAAAGTTTTTGAGTCTATTTAATAAAATGTAAACAAGCATTCAACCATGCTTACATGCGTTAAAACTAGTTAAGCATTAAATTCAACTGTACTTTCCCCAAATATTTTCAAAAATGCAATTTTCCATTTTTATGTTGCACACATACCTGTTTGCATTCAAAATCGTACTATTTTTTAAATGGATGCTTTAGAGCTATTCATATCGTTTCGTATTTTTACGAGTAATACAACTAACTCAAACTCAGTGGCGCAACAGTCCATGAGGTCCAGGGCCTACTGTGTCCATCCCAGTATCCGTGACCAATGGGCGCTGAGGTGTATGAGCAGATGTCCCGATCAGGTGTTCAATCTGAAGCGAAACCCCTAGTGTTTTAGTCTCCAAGCAAGCTTGATACTCATTTATCGACCCACTGCAGTAGGGATGAAAGGCTGAGTTGACCTTGCCCAGCCCGGGGATAGAACCCGGACCTGTGGTGTAGAAGCGCGATACGCTACCACTCAAACACTGGGCATAATAAAATAATACAAATAACAAATCCAAAATTAATGGGTTTTTAAAAAAAAAATTTTTTTTGATAATGATGTTTTTATGGTTTTTTTAATTTCATAAGGAATCATTCAATCAAAATTAATGAAGTTTCACAAAAAGATAACACTAACGCATTTTAATAAAAGGTTTTTCTAATATATTCTGTTTAAAAACTATAACCTGGTACATCAACTTCTCCCCCTTTTTTTTTCAAAAATTAACACTTAAATATTATTGAGTTTTTTAAGTGACAGTAAAAAGTATCTTTCACTAATTAGTGTTTTTACAAAAATTTGATAAACGTGCTCAATGAACGGGTAAGGAATATCTACTTGTAGATGGCACTTTAATGCATGTGACTCTTCCTTTCAAAATAATTTGCAAAAGTCAAAAGAATTTTTGGAATACCATTCATACATCATGCAATGCATGCTGTACTACCAAATAAATTTAAATACAATTCTCAAATTTAAAAAAATTAAAATATACAGTCTAGGTCTTTATTTTCAAAATTCTAAAATGATTTAAAAACTACTTTTTCCAAGAACTTACAAAAATTGGAGCATGATTACCAGCTTCAAAGAAAAAAAATCCTGTATATTGTTATCTTTTTTCAACAAAAATTTACGCATGTCAAAGTAACCTTTATTTTTCAATTCACTCTCACTGAAATAATTACTAAATTTTAATTTTAAAAAAAAGGAAAAAAAAAAAAATCTTGAAAAAACTTTTTTATTTGTTTCAGTTGTTTTCTTTTTGTAAAAAAGCAATTTCTAGTAAAATTGTGAGTGATGGGCTTTTAAGATGCTCTACTGACAATAAAATTATAGCACAAGAATTGAAAAATTGATTAGAGTTTTCTTTTAAATTATTAATATTTTATATTTAAAATTTTTGTAGGAAAAAAAATACTTTGAGGAATTATTTGTGTTAAATACCCTTTTTTATATTTATTTATTTTTCATTATGAATAATGTAAGAATAAAAATTAAAACTACAAAAAAAAACTGGTAAAAAGTAACAGATTACCCCACAAACATAATTTTACATAATATGAAAAAAATTATTTTAATTTCAAAAAAATATTGTAAAAGAAATTGTGTAGATTAATAATTAAATAATTTCCCCCAAATGGGGAAAAAAATTTAAAACAATTTTTAAAATTAAACTCAAAATTTACAAAATTTAAAAAAATTTCCCTTAAAAATTAATTTTATTAATTTCAATCTAAGTTTTTTTTTATTTAAAAAAAAAATTTCATGCCACTTTTTCATAAAAATTTTAATAAAATCCCTCAAAAAAAACTTTTTTATTTTTTTCAAATGCCCAAACCCCAAAACTTTTTTTTTAACCCCTTCTTTTCCCTAACCAACACTTTTTTTGGCCCAAAAAAACCACAAAAGAACTGGGGGGGGAAAGGTCTAAATAAAGCGATTAGTATTATCCCCATGGTTAAGTCAATACAAAACAAATCAATTACACTCAAAACCAAACCATCACTTCATAGATCCTTTTCAATTTAGTGCAACTAACCGCAAATTGATGTTCGTAAACACCTTACACTGCGGTTTATTCGCCTAATCTATATCTATTAAGAGGCATTAATTATGTCACCAAAAGTATACCCAAACTAATCTATAATATTCTTTTCCCCTCCCCTTGAAAGTTTGTAAATAATAGAGTAACACACAAAGTAGCCATAAAAAAAGGTTACTCGATGCTCTGCGGTTACTCCGAAACCACAAACTAATATCGGTGAATGCGTGCTGAGAGCCAGAAATACGAGTGCAAAGCGGGCACGCATGGCCAGGCACGATCGGTTAAGATAACTACCAAAACGTGAGATTGATCGAGAAAATAAAACAATACAATAATTATCGAAGCTTGAACTCTAAACTATTAATGGCCCTTTCTTCGTCTGCTTTGCGCTGAAAGTTTTGAGAAACCGCGCCCCAAACTCCCGGATTTTTGGCTCCAGTAAAAAATGTCGCGTGTACGCTTTATAATTTATTCAGAAGGCTTTTTTTTTTCTTTCAAGGGGGGACCCCCATTTCCCAAAAATTATACCGGGAAATCTTCCCGGAAAAAGATGTTCTCGCGTGATCTCAGCCCGTCGTCGCCAGCTACAAGCAGTTTTTTGGGGGGAAATTTTCGGTAGATCCCCAAAACCTTTACGTTGTTGAAAATAAGCACAGTAAAATATTCATGGGTGAACACTTGTTTTATTCAATGTGCTAGCCTTTGGGGTTTTCCCCTAATATTAAAAAATGTGTTGATGACAAAAAGAGTTTCATCCTTCTCATTAAAGTTAACAAGTCTGATAAAAAAAAAATTCTATTATTACATTTTTTGTGTGTGTGTGTTATTTATTAAACTACCCCTTCTTTTTCTTACATTTTGCAAAATTTTAATTTTAAATTTTTTTTATATACAGTGTAATTAAAATTGATTTCATATTTACTAAAATGAAAAATTTATGATAGAAACCCCAAATTTAGTTTTCATTGTGATGCTCAATATAGGTTTGGGTTGGTTTAAGGGACTGGCGTAGCTAGTCTTGTGTGTGAGTGGGCCTTGTATTTAAATTCCTTAGGGGGTCCCTCTTTCGGACAGTTTCCCCTCGGTCCCTCTTTACAATTTGTTCTTATACATTTTGAGTCCCCTAAGGCTTGGGGGCCCTGTATCATAATTAAACGGCCCGATGAAAATGACCAAATTCGATCAAGACAGATATTTTTGTTTTCTACTTTATTGAACAGAACTATTTTTTTGGTTTTTTACAAAACATCCTTTTTTTGCTGCTACCTAGAGATCAAGCTACAATCAATTTTATTAAATTAGAAAAACCGGAAGGGGGTTTCTTTGATCTTACCAGAAGTGGGCTTTTAAAATTGTTCGAAATCATAAGCGGTCTGATTCCCTAAAAATATTACAAATGTATTTCTATAAAAATTTTTTTGAGCCTGATATTTATGCTTTTTTCGGGAGAATGTCCAAAATATTTCTTTGTATGAATTTTTTTTTGAGTTAGGGCTTATTATTTAAATAATGGTCTCAAAAAAGAACGTGTTTTTAAACTTATAAATGTTTACCCCTAATCTTTTAAAAATTTTCAAATTTTAAAAAAACTTTAAAAATTTTTGTACATTTTTAAAAATTCATGGGGGTTGTTTTGGAAATATTTTTAAATAAAGTTTATTCTTTTTTTTTAATTGCTTTGAAGTTTTACAAAAATATTGCTAAAATTTCACTTATAATTGTGATTGTTGTGAATTTAAGTAATTTAATTTATTTTTTGTAGGTTAAATATTAGTATGTATTGGTATTGAGTCCTAAAAAGCCTTTATAATGCTTAAACATGTTATTTTGACAAAAAGTAATCCGAACGTGTTCGGATACCTTTAAAATTATTCATTTCAAAACTTAATATTATCCAAAAAAGGGGGTTAAAATTTTTCAAAAAAAATAAAAAAAGGGCCCCGGTTTTTGGGGGAATTTAGACTCAAAATAATTATTTTCTACAATATACATAATAAAAAAATGATGATTACTGATTGGTGAGTATTGAGTAGCGAGTTGCACAGTGAAGCATTACAACATTTCATAGCCCAGCTCTGTTTCCCCAGCCCCCAAAATTTCAGCTACCAACCTTTTTTTCCCAGTTGTTTTTAAAATGCTTTCGCGGTTTTTTTTAAAAATTAAAAATTAAAAATTACCGGGCCTGAAAAAGGGGCCCCCTTAATTCAAAATCGGGGGGCCCAAAAATTTCCCTTTTACGGGAAAAATTTTTTGGGGGAAATTTTTTTCATTTTTCCACTAAAAAATTTTTAAATTTTTATAAACACTATTTTTTAAAAAAAATAAACCCAAACCTTTTTTTTAATATTGTTTATTTTTCCCTCTTATCCATCAAAAAAAAGAAAAAAAAACTGAAAGAAAAGAATGTAAAAAAGAATTCACTGTGTTTTTTTTCCTAAAAAAAAATAATTTTCTACAAAAATTTAATGAATTTTAAAAAATTTTTATAAGTTAAAACACAAAGTAATATTAAACATACCTTTTTTTTATAACTAGAACACTGGGACCGGGACAACTCCACGGGAGTGGGGAAAGGGGGTATTGAAAATATTTTTGGGGGGAACTGGACAAGGGGGGAAACGTCCAGAACCCCCTTTTGCTCTCGGCTGGTTGGGATCTAAAAAAAAACCAGTTCAAGATTTAAGACCACCATAAAATGTTTTAAAAAGAAAAATAACTGGGAAATGTTCGAAATACAAAAATAAGAAAAAAAAACCCCCGAAAGTTCTTATTTTGTTTTTCCCAAAAGGGGTTTAATTTTCAAAAAAATTAAATTTAAAAATTTTCTGGGGAAAAAAATTTCCCTTGTTAGAAAATTCGCAATATAGGGGTTCGTTATATAGAGGGTTTATTTTATTCAGTATGGGTCCTCACATCGCAAATAAATGTTAAAAAATACTAAAAGTTTTTTCACTTTTTACAAAACTACTTTTCCGTATATAATAAAAAAAAAATGAAAAAAAATTAAAAATTTAAAAAAAACCCCAAATATCTTAACTTTACTTCCTTCGTGGGAGTACTGAATATAAAAACCAATTCTTTATTTTATTTCTCCCTTTACTTATAAACCACAAGTCAATTTTTTTTGCATAAGTAGGTTTTGAAATTTTGAAATAAAATTTTTTGATCCTCCCTATTGTACAAGTTACTAATGTGTGCATTAATCTTGACCACAATTCTCACATTTTAAAAAAAATAATATGTATTTAATAAACTGCTTTTTTGAGAAGAGAGACTGCGTTTTAAAAAAAGATTTTTTTGGGCAGCCTTTTTGGTTATTTTTCTCTTATATTTTTCAGGTTTTAGGGGTAACTTTCGACTTCGAAGCGTTTTTCAAAAATGTATTTCAAATTGTGAGTATGAACTGTGCAAGAATTTTTCGAAATTGGGATATCCAAAATTTTTAAATTTTTTGTTTCTTGAAATTAAATTTAATTTTTGAAAAAAGTTAAAGTTTTTTCCAAAAAAACTTTGGGGTTCCAGGGCATTCCTTTATTTTATACGGGTAAAAAAATTTTAATAAATTAATAAAAATTTTTTTATATTTTTTTGTTTTGATCCCACCTAATATGTTTGAAGAATAACAATAAAAATTAAGTGTTAAACATGTATTCTAATCTCTGGGCATATCAAACCCTTTTAATGATAAAAGTAATTTTTATTTTGCATTTTTGAAGGAATTCTAAATAAAACTGCAGTGAAAAGCTTGTCTGAATATTATATTGAATACAATTCGACTCCTCTTTAAAAGTTGTTAAGAAAAAGAGTTTTTTTTTTACGAAGACATTTTGTTAAGATGAGTTAAGTCCTTTTTTAAATGGTACCAGCAAACTTTAAGTTAGTTACCGCAGCTCTTCTTTTTAAGCAAGAAACAATTATAAAAATTGAGACATAAATTATAGTTACGGAACTATGTAACCTTCAAAACTAAATGATAGTTTAATGATTAGTTAAAACAAAATATTTTAATTAATCATCAAAATGATGTTTTAATAATTTATTAAAATTAAAGAAAATTTTTCAATTTAAAATTTTAAAGGATTTAATTTTTCCCAAAAATTAAATGTTATTTTAAGACTTTTTAAATTTTTTAATGCATCAAAGGGGAAATTTTTTGGGGGGGGGGGTCGAAAAGGCCCCTTATTGTAAAACCCCCTATTGGGTCCAATGGTTTTTTTGATTTTTTTGATTTTGAGGGCAAAAAACGGGAAAAAATTAAATTTTTGAATAAAAAAATTTGGGCTTAATTAATAAAAAGAATTATTAATAACAAATTCTTTTGAATTTTCGGGATTATGTATAAGAAATTTTAAATTAATCCCCAAAAAAAACAGGAACCCTTTTTCCCGCGTGCGTGCCCTTTTATTATGAAATAAATGAAAGCAAATAAGAGTTAAAATTAGATATTAAAATAATTTATAAAATTTTTTTTTTAATTATTCATTACGTTTTAAAATTCAATTCAACTGTGAAAAAAAACGTTTTATTATTTTTAAAAGTATCTTAAAATTTCAAACCCGTAAATTATCATTAAGTCAATTTCAAAATTTTTTGATTTAAAAAAAAAAAAACTTTTGGGAAAAAAATAATTAAAAAATCCCCTATAATATCCATTCCTATATAGAAGGAAAGTTATCTTTTATTGCATTTTATGGACATGAAAAAAAATAGAGATTAACCAGAGTTCATAGACAAAAAAGGTTTAATAATCATTGATATCTATAAAATTTGATTATGCTCTTGTTGAGTGTCTATCCAAAAGATGTTTTGCTTAAATAAATAAAAGTAAAACGCACGCAAAGTTCCCAAAAAAAAAGGTGTGTATTTTTTCCCTTTTTTTCCAAAAAATTTAAAAAAAATTAAAATTTACTTTCCCCTTATAAATAGAGTTTCCATCACTAATTATGGTATTTTTTATGTAGTCTATTTCATTCGATTTTTTTAAAAACCTTTAATTCACCTTTTTTTCAAAATTCTAATTTTAGGGGGATGACATTTAGCTGGCACACAAACTCCATTCTTCAAATGTCCTCCCACCCCAAGGTGGGCTTTCCCAGTTTGGTTGGGCCCCTTTGCGTGGAGGGTCTTCAACACTACCAAGACTTGAATCCCGAAACTCGAAATGGGTCATTCACCTCCATCCCACCTTTTTCCTCATGGGAATGCCAAAAAAAGGTTTCTTAAAAAAAATTTGGGTTTCTTGTTTCCTTTAAAAACTGCACTACCTAACATTTTTTTAAATTTGGGTGGGGGTGAATGATTTTGGGGAATTATTTTTCCCCTTTTTGGGTTGCTTTTTCAATTTTTTAACTCTTCATTTAAACAAAATCAAAATCCCCCCTTGGTTTTGGGGCCCCCTTGTAACGGAAATCGCTAAATCCGGAAAAAATTTCGTTCATGGAAAAATTGTAAAAAAAGGGGTTTCCCCTCCCAAAATTAATTTTTCCCATAAAAAAATTTTTTTTTAAAAAATAAAAAGTAAAATTTTTTTTAAAAATTCTTTTTTAAAAATAATTTTTACTTCCCCTTTAAAAAAAGAAAGAAAAAAGCTAAAGGAAAACAAGGCCAAACGGGCCCGCCTTTAAAATTAAAAATTTTATTAAACTTAATTAAATTAAAAATTTTTTAATTCATTGGCCCCAAAATTTAAAAAATTTTTTATAACTGAACCCAAATGAATTTTTAAAACCCAAAAAAAAATTAAAAAAATGAAAAGGGTTTTTTTAAATGAAAATATTAATTGCCTAACCCCGGGGTTAGTTTTTTTGAAAATTTTTCCTTCGGTATTAGGGTAAATAAAAGAAAATTTTTCCCAAAAAAGTTTAAAAAAGGGGTTTAAAGAAATTCGCTTAAAAATGAAAAAAAAAAGAATAAAAGAAAATTGGGTTTTAAAAGAAAAAATTTTTGCTTAAATTTTTTTTTTAAAAATTTTAAAAATTTAACCTTTTTTAAAATTTCCCATTAGAAAAGGCCAAAATTGAATTTTGGGGATTAATTTTTTGGGAAAAAATTCCCCCTTATTGCCTCAATTTTCGATTAAATAGTTGTTTTGGTGTGAATTTTCCTCGGGTTTTTTCTCCCCGGATCACATAACCCTCTTTTGGGGCCCCGGGCCCGGCCGCAAAAAGTTTTTGGGCCCCTCCAATTTTTTCCGGGACCCTTTTCCCCCTTGGTTCCCCCAACTTTAAAAGTGGAAACAAGGGGCCCTTTTTTTTGGGCCCCCTTAAAATTTTTTGGGCCCCCCCATTTTTCCAACCCCCCTTTCCGCCTTCCCGGACCTTCCCAAACCCGCCCTGGGGAGAAGATTTTTTCAATCCTTATTCTTTTTTTTTCCTTTTTTTTTACACTGGAACCCCTTTTTTCCCCCCCCTTCCCCCTCCATTTTGAAAAAAAATTTTTAAAAAAATTAATTTCCAATCCCTGGAATTTACCCCCTTTTGTAAAAACTTAAAATTTAAAACAAACCAAAAAATTGGGGAACTTTTTTCCAATTTTAAATTTTCTTTTTCCCCTCCAAGTAGAGTTATCATGCCCCCTTTTAGTGGGTGGGGGCGCCCCCCAGTTTAAAACCCCCGCTATAGAGGTTTTATTTTTTTGGTTTTTAGAACAATTTAATAACCAACTAAAAAAAATATTTGGGAAAAAATCCCAAAGGATTTTTCAAATTTGGCCGATAGCGAAACGAAAAAGTTGATAATTTAGATATAAAAAAGAAAGAGAATAATTGGGTTTTTTTAAAAAACACTAGGCGGGGTGTACGCCCCTGTAATTTTAATTTTTTTTTTCCCCCCCAACTTTTTTCCCCCCAAAACTCATGTGCCTAAGCGGAAAAAAAAAGGGCCCGGTGGGTAGACTAAACCAAAGAGAGAGGGTAGTGAGAATGAAACGGCCACTGACTCTTCGCTTACTTCTCAAGAACTGTACTCAAATAAAAGATTTAAATTCAATTTAATATGACGTATTCCATCTACGTACCAATGGTACACAAGAACATCCACTGGTTCAGTGCTGGAAATCAAATGTCACCAGGTGCCCCGCTTGGCTGAGAAAAGTAGCCACCTAAAATGTCTTTCCTTTGATAGTGACAGAAAACTTGACATTTCTTGTAAAAAAGGGCCATGGCCATCTAGCTTCACCCAATTACATTCTGGGATGCATCGGACTTTTTAAGGGGGACTTAACATTCGATCCCCTTATTATTATTATAGATTTTAAGGCGGTTAACAACCATCTGGATCTGATCCGACATATATCAGAACTTTCGATGATAAGCGAAATTAAATAAGTACTTTTAATCATTATTAATAGGATTAAAATATGGAAAGTATCAACTTTTGATTCCTTCCTGAAATCTGAAAACTTATATGTTCATTATAACCAGGAGAAAAAAAAGATGGTAATAATTTCGATATAAAATTGGCTAAATCCTCAACTGAATTTATAGATTTGATGTTTCAATATAAGGCAGTTTTTCTGAGGGCATTTATTAAAAACATTTTAAGATGTGTGTGTGCATTAGTTTTTAAATTTTTTTATTTATATATTTTTAACACATTTAAGAATTGTTCTGGTTTTGGAAGAATTTACTCTGACAAATTGATAACTTCTTCGAACCGTACTTTATATTCAGTGGCACTGCAGTATAAAAAGAAATAAAATGTTTTCAGGACAATGATGTTAATACTATGCTTTCCTGTTTCTGATAAATAATGCAGGTTAAATTTCATATCTGAAGGAAATGTGTATTTTATTTCGAATGGTTTTACTTAACTCTGTTGCCAAAAAGTTTAACAAATTTGTAATTTTTTTTCTTCATTTTTCAAAATTAAATATTTGACAAATCAATCAATGAATGCAAAATTTCTAAATCTATTTTTTGTATTAACAATTTTGCGTTTAAGAGATTTCAAAATGAAATATCGTATTTATTCGAATCTAAGCCGCTCTTTTTTCCCCAGTGCTAATACTATTAAAATCGGGTACGGCTTGAAATTGAAGGCAGAAAAAATCGTTGGATGGGTGAAATAAATCGTGGTACCAACGGTTTGAACAATGCGAGTTCATGTATGTTTTCAAAAGTTTTTATTACTGGTAAAACAAATTAATTATTCACTTCTTATTAGTTCTCAATTGAATTTTGTTTTTTACTTTGTCACAAAAACATGTCGAGAGTTTGGTGTGCGGCTTAAAATCGATTGCGGTTTAAATTCGAATAAATACGGTAATCAAAAATAGTAAGCATAATTTAAAGAAGTTAAATGTTCTAACGATAGAAAAGGATAAAATAGTTATATAATAATGTTTTCATGATTTTTCAAATTTAGTCTTCTTACGGGTTTTATTGTATATATTTCTAATGCTTTTTTTTTAAACATGAAATGGATATGTAGGGAAATGGCTTAGTTACTTATACTATCAAAAAAGGATAAACATTTTTTTAATATACATTTCTAATGGGCTGCGGATTGGTGTTTTACCATTGCAGATCTAATACATTCCCGGGAGCTGGTATCTCTTTTTAGTGGGGCATTATATAGGTGGATACCAACTACCGCAATGTATAAACATAGTTTTATACAATTTTTACTGTTACAATCTTTTGAAAAACTTAGAGTGTGATTTACGTACACAAATAAAATTATATATAATGATTAATGTAAGTCATAATGAATATCAAACAATTCCGCAAAAATGCTAGAAAATTAGAAATAAAATTTGCACTATGGTTTTTAAAATCATTTCACTTAGAGAGAAGAAATTTAATTACAATTTATGTACTTTTCTATGATTTGCGAGAGAAATTTTTTAATACTTATAATCGCTATCTAAAAATTAAATATCATTAAAGTTTATCAGGTTTATTTTTTAAAAATTATGTAAAAATAGAATTTTTAACAGGATTAAAAGGGGAAAAAGGTGGGGAATCGTTCCAAAACCATTTTTTGATTATTATTTCACTAATTTACTTTTAAGGTACCGACTACATTCGGAACCGTGATTTTGCAAAAGCGTGTAAATGGATATTTTTTATGATATTTAGAGTCATTTAGATTAGAAAACGTATATAAAATTGTTTTAAGAATAGTATTACAATGAAAAGTTATTTAAGTACAACATTTTCACAAAAAAATGAACATAGAATGACCAACTTTCAAAAGATTCTCCTTTTATAAAAAAGGCTTTTATTATGATAATATTTTGCCTGTAGATAGTTCAGACCTCTGTATAGAGGCTGAACAAGAATTTTTGAAATATATAACTTAGAAGTGAATTTATCCATATTTAACTACAACACAGGGGAAAATTTTAAGGAAAAAACGCTGATAATTATTTCAGTTGGTGCTAACTCTGAAAATAATGTGAATTTTTCAAAAATCCTAGTTCGGACTCTCTGGAGAAGTATTTGCTTTACATAAGCACACACACACACACAAAATATTATTATTATAGAAGCATTTCTTATAAAAGGAGAACGTTTTGAAAAAAAGGGTTATTCTAAGTTAATTTTTTGCCAAAATATTGTATTTAAATAATTTTTTTGCCATAATGTCCTTAAAACAATTTTATACATGCATTCTAATTTAAGTGACACTAAATATCATAAAAATTATCCATTTATGCGTTTTTTAAAAATACGATTCCAAACGTAGTCGGATACCTTAAATAGGAATATATTTAATTTTATATTCTAATATATATACCTATATATTCTCCTTCTTATATATTCTAATCCTTGACAATTTCCAGATTTGTTCCATCTAGAAGCACACACACTAAAAAATTCTTTTTAATGTTACATTTAAATTGCAAAATTTTCTCAAAGATCATCAGTATCATGTAAAAAAAAGAAAAGAAATAATTCGTACACGCAAGGATAGGAGAGGAAGGGGTTATATTATATGTCATATTTTGTATATTGCAAAGTTATACACAGCGGTTTCAGACTATGATACTTTTTAAGGGAATATGGTACGATTTATAAAAAAAGTCTTTGACTTAATGTCTTTTACAATTTTTTAGACAGTAATCAATATACAGTAGAACCTCTATATTACGAATTTTTCTATGTAGCGAACTTTTTCCTGGAACCTTGAACATTTCATGATTTTTTTCGTAAAATAACCTCTCTTTAGCGAAGTGCATTTTATATATAACGAACTTTTTCTTCTGTGATTCAATTTTTGTTCTCCCTTTTTTAAAAGTATTTCTGAAAAAAAATTTCAAGTTATTATTTTTTAACACATTTTATGGCGTGGTCATAAATCTTGAACTTGTTTTATTGGATCCTAGCTCGCCGAGAGCAATAGAGTTCTGGACGTTTCATGCAAGTGCAATATTTAACCCCCATTGCCCAGTTCATTAGAAACATCTTCGATATCCTCTTTCACCCTCAGTGGAATTGTCAAATGTCCTCGCTTTCTAATTATAAAATTATGTATTTTTAATATTACTTGTATGCTTTAAATTTTAAAATGTCCTTAAAATTCATTAATTTTAGTATAAAATTATTTTCTTAATATTGAAAATACAGTAAATTCTTCGACATTCTTTTTTCTTGTTTACCTTGTAGTTTTTCTTTCTTTCTTTTTTGATGGATAAGGTACATAAAATAAACATACAATAATTTTAAAAAAGGTGTGACTAATTACTTTTTTTAATATATAGTGTTTATGAATTTAAAATTTGCTTCATGTGGTTTATAAAATATATTAAAAGATGAGGCTCTATATACGAATTTTCCATATAACGAATTTTTTCCGGGATTTAGTGACTTCGTTATATAGAGATCCGACTGTATATGGATTACGTAAAACAGTTTTTGTGCTCAAAATGCTACAAATGATTAACCATTTAATTTTTTAAAGAAAACTTTTATGGAGGGATTATAAAATCCTAGTCCTCCTACAATAATTGACGCACACACATAAATTTCGATGTACAAATTAGTCAAGCTATGTGTAGCAAAAGTTGGCATGGGGTTTCTGCTAGCATGATTGATATGCGTAAAAAATACTTTGTTTTCTGATTCTTTATTGAAAATTCCTTAAAAAATGAGTAAATTCTAAATTCAACTATTTTCTAAAAAATAAGTATTCTCCTTTGATTCAAAAATTCATACCAACTTTTGTTGCGTGTACTAACGGCAATAAGGAAACAAATTTCAAAGCAATTGGCACAATAGAAAAAAACCCTTAAGATTTTAAATGAAGTATTGGAATTATTTTGTCTAAAAGTTGATGTTCAGTGTGATTCTAATTTCGTATAAAATACAAAAAGATAATTTTACAGCATAGATTTATTAAATAAGTAAATATCTAATTTTTCTATGAATTTAAATTTATAGAAAATTTTCATTATATATATATATTAACTTGCAAATGAAGGTAGAATCATTTGTTTATTTTACGGTATATTGAAAAATGTATTTAAAATAATTTAAAAAGTTCAATTAAATCCTCTGTATTTATAGGATATTTTTCGTAGAATATTATTCAAACAACAAAAATGAACAAAAATATTTCTCTGTACATTTTACAGTTTTATTAGGGTATAACATATTCGACTATTTCGAAAATATATCCCTAATAATTATAAAAAGAAAAACAAAGGTTCTATTATATAAAAGTCTTTTAAGATCAGTATTAACTTATGCATGTGAAACTTGGTCCATGTCTCGAACAGATGAGAATATAAGTATCTACGAAAGGAAGATTTTAAGAGGAATTCAGGAAAATGGAACATGGCGAAGAAGATCAAATTTAGAGCTCTATCGATCATATAAGAAATCTGACATTGTCAACTTCATCAAAATACAGCGAATTAATTGGGAAGGTCATGTTATCAGAATGAACGAAGACCGCACCACTAAAAAAGTCTTCAATGCTCAACCAATCACCACACAAAGAAAGGGTAGGCGAAATCTCAGATGGATTGATGGCCTAGAAAAAGATCTCCTAGTTTTGAGAACTAGGAATTGGAGAACACTGGCAGGAAGAAGGCTGGCCTGGAAAAGGCTTTTTGAGAAGTTCAAGGCCCACCCTGGGCTGTCGTGCCACTGAGGAAGGAAGAAATAATTATAAAATAAAGCTAAAATTTCACTCTGAAATTTATGTAAACTATATTAATTAAAAGGAAAGAATGTCATGAAAATCTGATAATTAACAGCTAGTTAAAATAAATGTCAATAATATACATGTTAATCATTTTAATTTTTATTACGAATTAAATTTAGACACACCTTGTTAAAAAATATTTTCTAGTATAAACTCTGTTTAATATGTGTTTCTAAAAGTAAGCAATCTGCTCAAATATATGTATTGTTTTTCCTTATTAAAAAATTGCGTGCAGTAATCTATATATTCTGCGTTAGATTGCGAATGTATATTTCACGTGATCTCAATTCTCAGATCGAGAACATCTTTGGATAGTTATCTCCTCCGCCTGTGCTCCTTGGCTGCCCATAAAAAAGTCAACGTCAGCCGAGAGAAGCTACTTATCCTCTTGTCAAGGAAAAAGTTCACCGCTCGCATTTTAAAAATGTTTGCGTGACACCGCACGACTTGGCACAAACTTTATCCGCCCACAAATATCCGCCTTCTCTCAAAGTTAACGAATCGTGGAGCTGGTTAAGGATTTTTGTTTTGAAATGTGTTGAATTTCAAATGGTGAATGTCATTTAATTTCACCATGTGACTCTCGGCGACGCATTGGGACAGCCAACGAGATGAAACTGTTTCAAATGATTGACGTTCGAAAAAACTCAGGGGTTCTTAACCTTTTTGGATGACGTCCCGGTTC
Source organism: Trichonephila inaurata madagascariensis (assembly GCA_019973955.1). Taxonomy (NCBI): domain Eukaryota; kingdom Metazoa; phylum Arthropoda; class Arachnida; order Araneae; family Nephilidae; genus Trichonephila; species Trichonephila inaurata. Next base: position 20,200 of record BMAV01013684.1, on the reverse strand, counting down.
TGTCGGGAATGACTTGCGTTTAAACATCAAAATAGCTTAAGTAGTTAGGGTAATTAACACCGTGTAAACGCTGGCTGTGCAGAAGTATCAGGCTTAAAGATCCAAGGAAGGAAAAGATCATTGAAAAGAAAATACACAATATTCTTAAGAATATTTATGTATATCACGTAAAAATAATTAACTTGATTTTAAATTATTCATAAAATTATTCAAAAACGAAATTTGTTTGAAGGAATAAAGAATAATCATTAGCAAAATGAGTTACACATTTTGCATTCCAAATCAATGAAAATATACCATATAATATACCATATATACCATAAAATCGGGCGTATAACGCGCACTTTTAACACAAAAAATAAGATCTAAATTTAAGGGTGCGCGTTATACGCCGGGTATAAAAACGATAGCTTTAAAAATAAAAGAGATGAGCTTAAAAAAATTTTCTTCTACACATATCGAAATTTGTAAAAGAAATGACATGCCTTATGAATTAAAACAATTGTTATTCAGAAGTATACTATTGTTTCAAAAGTCTGCGATAATACCTCGAATAAATGACTTCAAAACGTAAGACCACTGTATACTAACATTTCAGATTTCTTCTTAAAAAAGAGGGTACGCATTATACGACGAATATACCTAAAAATTAAAAATGGAGCTTGAAAGTATAGGTGCGCGTTATACACTGGATTTTACGGTAAATGTACAAATGCATTAGCGTACGTAGGCCATTTTTAGCACACTTTTATAAGCTTCACTTGTATGCGACGAAATCTTTGAACTCAATTTTTACCCACTTTAAAAGGTCAGATTAGTTCAAAATTTTGCTCTCCAGGACTGATGACAATACAATAATTTTTTTCCCCCATAGTCCTGATCAGGATCATCAGGGTTAACGATTTCCCATTTTTAGATCCATTCCGCATGTGGCGACTAATTTCGGATCCCATTTCCAGATTTGGTGACAAAAAGATTTTGTTACAACTTAGTTCGATTAACTATAAAAGGGTATTTTTTAGTTTTTTAAACTATAATTTATTATGGAAGGGGTTCACATTTTAAAAAACACTTTGATTAAAGCACCGAAAGGTGTAATATTTACGTTTAAAATTTAAAAACCAGCTGCTCTATAGCAGTGATCTTCAAGCCTTTTCGACACACGCAACCCTTAGAAATATAAGGTATTTTCGGGAATTCCCATTTCAAACACACTTAGAACATATCTCAAAATAATATTTAAAATAGATTAACATATTTATACTTTATGTAAAGACAATTTTTTTTTTAAAAAGAAGTATTTTATTTATTATTAAAAAGTTGAATTGTAATTTTAATATAATTAAAAATATTACTTTTTGTGATCCACGTACCACTTTCTCATGCATTATCTTTAGTAACTGGGATATATGTTTGCATTTTTTTTTTTTAATACTAACTGTCGAAATTTGGGTCTACTGAAACTTTCTGCAGTCGCATTTCATATTATGCATTTAATTTGTTTTTGTAGCCACTCATATTGAGAAATATTTTTCATTTTAATACATTACCCTGAATGATGTTAAATCCTTATAGCTGTGGGAGAAATCCTGTGTATTTTGTATGAATTTGCAACCCAAACTTATTAGCTGCTCTTCCTTTAAATTTAAATTCTGACATCAAATATGTTCATATGTCGATAAGATTTTCCCTTTCCTTCATTATAGATGTTTTTTTCTATGCATGAGAAAGGTACCTTTCCCATTAGAAAAGTATTTAGTTTTGCAAAAAAAACATTGTTCTAACGAATATAAAATTAGTTCGTAGAACCTGGATGGTAAACAATGGAACAGTTGTTATATTCTTTTAGTATATTATAGTAAAAGTTAAAAAATATTACAAAATAAAGTGATGTATACACAAATTTTCAGTTTTAATGATAGGGATGAGCTTTAGATACCACTGGTTACACGAACTTCATAGAGAACGTGAATCCATTTTGCATACTTATTTATAATTTTCAGTTCATACAATGACTCGTGGAAACTCTGGGATTCTTTGTGAAACCCCAGGGCTCGGTGTAACTGTGTAACATAGTTTGAAGACCACTTGTCACTTAGAAAAGGGTTTGACCCCCCACTTCCTCCCAAACTCCACCCTTGAATACAATCTTGTACAGATGTACATGAATACAAAATTACAAAGTAAAAATAATGAAAATTATAGATTCAAATTATAAATAAAGTACCAAAATATTTAACTAATCAAAGTACCTGAAAAACAAATCACAAAAAGGAACAATTCAGGGAAATATTTCAGAAAATGATTCTTGAGACGTGTGAAAAAATATGCCAACGATTATTCATATACGTTGGTTTTTGAGATATATTTTGGAAAATGATATACTAATAATGAGAGATGGAGCTTATACAAAAATTCGATAAAATTTCTACCAGTCTTCAACAAATTTAAAATAAATAAAATGAATTATTACAGGTGTTTAAAAATTGCAAAATTATATGTATTTTCATGTTACAGAGTCCTTTTTATTTTATTTTATTTATTTATTTTAATTACCATAGGAACTGCAAATTTTGAAACAATTGACAAAAGTAAACTTCAAGATTCTCTATTTGTTTATAAATCAGACTTAAAAAAAAATTAAATTTTGCCCAAAAGTCCGAATACTTAGCACACAATATATAATTTTTTATTTTAAAAACCTTAATGAGAATTTATAATATTAAAATTATAGTTTTTTAAATAAAAAAAACTAAAAAAAAACACCAATTTTGAAAACAAAGGGAATTAAAAAGTTATTAAAATTATTTTATGTCTTATTTTTTCAATATAACATATTTAAGTATTTCAAAGATATGATTTCTCAATAAAAATAGTTTTATCTTCAATTAATTTATAATGAGCTAAAGTTTAAAAATTCAAATTCGAAATTTATTCAAATTCCAACTAGTTTTCCAATAACATGATTCTGAAATTCTTCAGACGCGTATAAAATAAATTTTACAAAAATAATCATTTAAAGGGGGAAGAGGGTCGAATAACGTTAACGGATAGGCATAACGTTGGAATACTTTTTCAGAGTGAAAATTGTGCCAAAATTAATATTCCATTTTGGCTTCGCTATACTATAAGAAACAGCCCATGCTATTATGCTTTTCACTTCTAACTGAAAGAACCATTTTTCGAGCCTATAATGTATTCAAACATTTCATTTTACCAAATATATAATACTAAATAGATTTAACTTTCACACGCTAAAATAAATAACTTCGAATTTTTGGAAAATTCTTCTGAATTTTAAAAACGAAATTTTATTAATATGCATGTGTGTTAAAACATCACAAATTTGTGAGATTTATTATAAATTTATGTGGAAATAACTATGGATTTATGTGAATAATGAATTTTTGGCATGAAAATGTATTCCGAATTTTCTTCCAAGCCTTTCAACTGTAATGGACGGCCCGTGAAATCCAATAGTGTGAGAGGGTCAGAAGGAAGATTAGATATAGTCAATGTAAACTCTATTTATTAAGGGGTGCTGGAAAGCTAAAATGTTATTTTTTTGACAGTTTGAGATTTTTACATTTTCAAATTTTTAACTTTTCTAAAAATACCTTACTTTAACCTCTAGGGTAATTAGAATCCCTTAAAACCTATTTTTAAATAATTGTTGAAACTGGTCCACGCCCATTTGAATGGCGAAAAATGTGAACAAAGTACTTCGCTTTTGCTTAAAAGTTGAACGTCTGATATAAACCAAAACAAGTATCTTTTATTGTAAACTAAGCCTTTTATTTTTTATTTCTAGCCGATTAGAAGCCTCACTGTATACATTAAAATCAATTTTTCACAAAATATAAATTTTAAAGGTTCGATGTACTTTTTCTGAGAAAACTACTGTTCACAGGTATGTAAATTTTTTATGATATATTTATAATGAAGGCTGATATATACTAAAATGGGCTTTTTGTAAAAAACACAAAAATTTATTTTTTACAATTTTTTTTATGTGACAAATGGATCAAATTTCACTATGTTTGATAAAATATTTTATAAATTATGTAAAAAATCAAAATTAGCTAAAAGCTCATTTCAGTATAATGAGAAAGGTGTACTTTAGTTGCATAAAAAAATTTCAAACATGTACATATAACAGATTTTAAGAAAAGGTACATCGAAAACATCCAATTTAACATTGTCGATATAGAGGTTTCCTTCTCTCCTTAATAATCCTCAACAAAGACACAAATACAATAACCCAAGTTAAGAAATGCACCGATTGTTAAATATGGGAAGCAATAGCGAGGAGACGAGATACTAGAAGAATTAATAATAAACCGGATCACTTACGTCCAGCCAATACGCCTTCTAATTCAAATCGACCTAACCAATTTAACCACTAATTGACCAAATGGTCAATCTTAATATTAATCAAATAAGCTACGTATTGCTCTCACCTAGCTTTACATTAATCAATCACTGCTATCCTTTAGCAGTCTAACCCCCCCTCTTCGAGCTTGAAAGTTAATCTTTATATACAAGCCTTGATTTGCATAATCACATCTTCTTCGGAGGAGGAAAGTTTTCAATAGAATAATTTTTAAAGACCCATTATTCCCCAAGAGGACTTGGGGAATAATGGGTAAGAACGCGAGTAGACCCGTTACACAACATTAGATGAGGACAAGCTTAAAATCATTTACAAGACAACAGTATAAGATAAAGGAACCTAATTTGGTGCTGTAAATGATTTTTAGTGCAAAGGTAGGAATGTTCACATAAAATTGAATGTAACTATTTTCTCTCATTCTCTTCTCTCTGTAATTTTTACAAAGTAATTTATTCCAATTGATCAAACAACAGTAGTTTATTTTCTTAGAATGAATACATTTTCCTATTGATGCGAAAATTTTCATATTTATTTTTGAAAAATCACAAATACGAGCTACGTAGAAGTTGCTACTGTTAATTGTAAACCGATACATCTATACTGAAATATTTTTCTTTAAAAAATAATTGATAAAGTGTTTTTACTTTAATTTTTGTGTTTGATATTAAATGAAAATTTGTATTTTATCTTTTAGAACTCAAAATATTGCTAAGATACAACATAATTTAGTGAATGGACAGTAATAATCATAAGCAAACTATAGGAAAAAAGTAACTAAGAAGCTCTAATAAAATAAGTACACAAAAGAAAAGACTGATAATCGTATTCGATATAATTTTGGTCCATATAAATATAAATTTTTTTTAAAAAAAAAAAAACCTTAGATAAATCCCATTATTTAAAAATCGTAATTGAAACTCAATGTGGAAAAAGTATTTTAGATTTGAAAATTTTTGTAAATTAATTTTTATAGCCTATTTCATTGTTTATAATTTTTCAAATAACTCATTTCAGAGGAAAAAGACAGCCTACTACTTTTAGACTTGCAAAATTTGGTTAAATATCTGGATGAAAATTTGAAACATATTCTTTTTTTAAAATTGAATAAAACTTACGAGTGAGAATAAAATATAGTTTTAATTTTCTACGAAGTTGGATATGGCAATGGAAACACAAATTCATACGATTATAATTAAGCTTGTTTAATGATAATTTTCCCTCATAGTTTTTATCTGTCAAACCAGATTAAAATACAGTAAATATGAAACATTAAACAATTTTCTTTAATTTTAGAAGTTGTGTAAATTTATTTGTGCGCTGCATATTTTATAATACGACTTTAGTAAATTCCCGAAATAAATGCTTTCATCTGTCTGCTATATAATATAATTTATTCTTTTTTTATTTGCTCTTCAAATTTTAAATTTATTTAAAAATAAAAATTGCATTAAAATACATAAAATTGGGATCGTATATATATTTGACTTTTAGTAACAGAATTCCAAATTTTTTAATTATTTATGAAAAAATAAATTATTTTGAATTTTACTCAATAAGAATTTATTTTCAGCAGTATTTGAAGATTAAATCAGTCCTAGCAGTCTTTATTTCCGTTACTTTTTGAATATCACATAACAGCATATCTTATAAACGAGTACCAATAAAAACGAATATTAGGATCACAACATAAGAATATTGACCTTAATCATTGCTTTTAAAAGGTATTTTGGGATAGTTATGATAAAATGATTATAAAAAACTGACCAAAATTCTATACTTCAACGAGAGAAAATAAATCAGTATGTCCAAATCATAATTTACAAAATTTAACAATCAGAATCATTATTTAAAATTTTACTAGATCCATAGTACAAAAACATAGGGATAAACTACATAATAATTTATTATAAGTGATACAGGACATAGTATCAGATCATTTATGGCATATTTCAAACATCGAGTAAAAAATCAATGAATTTGTCCCAGGCTGGCGGGTAAGCTCATTACGGTCTTTTCTCAATGGTGAAGTGAACTAAAGCGTAACCATTAAACATGCAATCAATCAGACATAATCACACAATGCAATCAATCACAGTTAATAGAGGCAAGAAACGGCACAATTTCTTTAAAAAGTTAGGTAAAATATTCAAAATTTTATTTGAAGAAATACATTACATGAATTAAGTAAATGTAATTTTACTATACATTTATTTATTTTTTTTAACAGACTTTAAAGAGTTTCACTTCTGTTTAATTTTATTTTTTATAGATAAAGAATAATTCTTTTTATTATATGTTATAATACGGATTTGAATGGAATGATTACAGAATTTGTAGACAACAACTGATGGAAAATAAGCGAATATTAATACAAAAGTGTATGCATTGCTGTAAAAAATATTTTAGCGTTATTGTAGATATTGAGTTCGGATAAGACATTTTTAAAAAACACATTTAAAGAAGTATTTTTGTCATTTATTCAAAAAAAGGATAAAGAATTCTTAATTATTAAATCGAAGTTTTAAAATTAAAAAAGTAACAATAAATATTACTCTAAATAGGTGCAATCGAAGAAATAGCTCCTGTTGCTTAAATTTATAGACTGGAAAGAACGAACAGAATCCTATGATTTTCCACTCAAATTTAAGTTTATAATAGTGTTAAAAAGAGAATTTTTTTAGAAATAAAAAATACCCATTATCAAAAAAAAAAAAAATACCCGTATAACTTTCTCAGTTAATTCAACCATTCCACTATCAAAAATGAGTAAATAATTTACGTATTGAATGTGTGATTCATTATTTATAAAAAACCGCAATTCGATATTCAGTCTTTTTTATGCATTTAATAATCATGAATTTAATAAAAAAAATTGGGAACAAAAAAAGATGAGATATTTTTACAATACACATCAAATAAACATTACATTAAATTTTCTTTACTTTAAAAAACATTCAATAAATATGTTAAATTTTTAAAGTTTCGAAACACAAAAAAAAAGATTTGATGTTGAATAATTTTAAAGTTATTTCACCGCAAATGTGTACAGTAGATACATATTTCTAACAGATCATGATTACTTTGTTTTAATTTTGATATTATGAAAACAGCTGCCGTTCGCGTATTAAACACAAGGCCAACTTTTTTAGTTCTTTTAAAATTCTTTTTAATAGCAAGAGCAAGCAGCTGTGTCATGTAAATAAATGTTTTAATTAAAATATGCAGTGAATGTGTTTACTGAAATATTATGCTGTGTGCAGTAAGACCATTTGAATATACATATATATATTAATCATTTCATTTCCTGTCCAGTTCAACATGACTGCTGAAATCATTTATTAATTAAAATAGATTTATATGTTTATTTTTTTTAATGAAAAGCCCCTAAGCTGTGCACATTGGTTGATGATGCATGATTGTTGATAGAATATTCACAATTTATAAAAATGTGTCACTCACATCAAAAGATATAATAGACAGAGGCAAAAATAAATTAAAAATTATGAGGATAGAAATATAATTAATTAACAGTAATGTATGACTATTTAATCATTGATTAGAAATATATAATTTCGGTTAAAATACTTTATTCAATTACAGTTATATAAATTAATACATATGCTTGAGTACTATAGTCTACATTAGGTGTTCTTAAATTTTTCGGGGTGGTAACTCCATTTTTTTGTGCAAAAATTTTGTGCTACGCCATAAGCATTGCTCAAAGTCTACACGCGCTTTGGTACTTCTTTATGTTTTTTATTTGTAGTTTTTTATTGTTTTGAAGTAATAAGCAACCGGAATGAGTTTTTACTTTGAATATAACGATTCAGAAATTTTAATTAACAAAATAAAAAAATTTAAAAAAAAAACGTTACATAATACAGTCGAACCTATATATTCCGAATTTTTCTATACGGCGAACTTTTTCCTGGAACCTTGAACATTTCACGATTTTCTTCGTAAAATAACCTCTTCATAGCGAAGTGCATTTTCTATATAACGAACTTTTTCTTTTGTGATTCAATTTTTATTCTCTCTTTTTTTAAAGTATTTCTGAAAAAATTTCAAGTTATTCTCTCTTTAATACATTTTATGTTGGTCATAAATCTTGAACTGGTTTTATTACATCCTAGCTCGCCGAGAGCAATAGAGATCTGGACGTTTCATCCAAGAAGTGCAACCTTTAACCCCCACTGTCTAGTTCACTAGAAACATCTTCGATATCCTCTTTCACCCTCAGTGAAGTTGTCCTGAGTCTCCGTGTTTTAATTATAAAATAATGTATGTTTAATATTACTTGTATGCTTTAACTTATAAAATGTCCTTAAAATTCATTAACTTTAGTATAAAATTATTTTTTAGTATAAGAAAATATACAGGAATTCTTCGACATTCTTTTTCCTTTTGTTTTCCTTGCAGTTTTTCTTTCTTTCTTTCTTTTTTGATGGGTATATATATAAGATATATAAAATAAACATATATTAATTTTAAAAAAAGGTGTGAATTATTACTTTTTTTAATATATAGTATTTATGTGTTAAAATTTGTTTAATGTGGTTTATAAAGTATATTAAAAGATGAACCTCTATATAACGAACTTTTTTCCGGGATTTAGCAACTTCGTTATATAAAGGTTCGACTGTATAAATAAATTACACAATAAATTTGATATAAACTGCAATCTCTTTAAATGTAGTAATTTGGAGCTCACTTCAGAGATCATCACCTTTTATTATCAACGGTATATGCAAGATTTAAGTATCAACGTGGGAAGGATGTGCTGGATTATTTTTAGTTATGTTATTAAATCTTGGAATAATAGACGATATACTGCCGGACGAAGTACTTCCTCATTATTCTTTAAATTGATCGATACTTTAATAAGATTCTAACAATTAAATTATCTAATGGCTTTCTCCAATAAGAATCTAAATAAATAATTAAATTATTATTATTAATAACGGCGAACTCGTTATTTTATGCAAAAAGATATATCAAACATTTTAAAATTTTTGGCGACCTGATCAGTAAGCCACGGGTAAAATACATGGATCTACACAAACGATAGAAAACATAGTTTATACTTATTAGTACAGAAAATCACGTGTATTTGGGTAGATCAAGTTTATATGGGAGGGGTAGGATTATTATGAATCGAAGCCAACGTATGTGGGAAAGTTGTTCTGTGGTTTGGAAATTAAGAGAAAAATAATTTTAAAAAAATAATTTCAAAATTTAATATTGTCACGGAGGTTGAATTTTTGGAAAAAAAATAATAAAAAAAAAGGGTTTATTTTTGGTTAAATAGTTTTAGACTCAAAATAATTATTTTGTTACAATATAAATAACGAATAGTGATGATTACTGATAAATGGATTTATTTTGTTGATAAATTTTTCTCCACGTAAATTACATCCGTTATTTCGTCTTCTATAACTTTTCTTAGTTATTATGACGATTAGTTATTGAGTGCCTAAATTGTCAAATTTTTTTTTATTGCAAAAATCAAACGTTTAGTACAAAATAAAATATATTTAGTAGTTAAAAATTGATGTTTTCAATTTCATGTATATAATTTTTAAGGTTTTGTAGCAACTACATATTCATTTGAGGTGGATGTACACAACATGATAGAGATAAAATTCGCTTATAATGGAGCCTTATTTTCCAAAATAATAATAATAATAATAAATAAATAAATATGAATACCTTACAGTAGCTCAGTATTACATTTTTGCGTGGTTTTGTGAGCCCAAATTAAATTTTTCTTACATAGATTTGGGTTTGACAAAGAGATGAAGCCGAAATAAACTTCTCCCGATATGTATTCGGGTATAACAATAATATGCACTCGAAATAAAAATTACCTAGTATAATACTCTGTTGCGACATTTTGGAGTACAAGTGCGGTGCCCGAGACAATCTCGGGCACGACATTTTGGAGCACTAGTGCCGTGCCCGAGATAATCTCGGGCGTGACAGTTAAAAGGTTAAATAAATTTTTAGTTTCAAATGTTAAATTGAAATTTTACGTTTACATATCATGTTTCTAATTCTTTAGAAAATGTTATGATAAATGGGTATGTTAAGTATTTAATCATCGTAGAATCTGAAGTTTAACAGAATGCCAATGGCAACAAACTGTTTGGTTGTCACTGATTCGGCTGTGAGCAACATGGCGTTCATTACACTGTAACACATCTCATAACTCAATCTGCATCATTTATTATTCCTCATATTCATAACATTATGTTTTATATAAATCCTATTTAACCGGCTCGGTTTTACTTTAAAAAATCCCATCACACTCAACAGGGTACATTATAACCACTCTAACACATGTGTTGGTGATTTTCTTTTATTTGAAAAAAATTGAACACAATTTGTTCATTACCTATCAGTATATCCTAAGAATATTATCTCATCAATACATTAGACGAAAATACACAAGAAGCAGAAATGCCACAACTTTTAATGGTTGATGCTAATGATAAAAATATGATTCAGGTTGGTTGAGTAAAATTTTAAATTAAAAAAAAATTTCTAATAAGCCTCAAAATAAGTCAAATAAGTGATTGGAGTAAGAAAATAGAAAAAAAATATTCCTCGAACATAACACGAGATGAAAAATTTCATAAACATTACTCTTACATTTTTTTACTAAAAACTGAATAAAAACGAAACAATTAATTTTGAAGGAAATAATAATCACTAATGATAACGAGCTGTACAATTTCGCCTTGTTGAAGTAGAGTAGTAGTTTTATTTCTGTTGTTAGTAACTTTTTTTTTTCTTTGGAATCCTTAAAACACAAGAATCTCTTCACAAAACCCTGAAAAGTTCCTAATTATAACCATAGAGTTAGGGCTCGGCGACACAGCAGAAGATTATGTCATCATTATCTAAACAGGATGCACGATTATTTATAACAAACAGTCGCCTAAACCTAAGGATGTTCTCCGGAGATGGTTCGTTCACCGTCTTGAATTAGAATACGTGGAATTAAGAAAATTCCGAATATTCTGTGGTGTCCTTGGAAATTAGTCACGAAGCTCCGGGGTGCCACTTGGAAAACCACTGACTTCGGAAGAAACGGAACTGTTACCCTGTTACATAATTGGTAGTTGGCTGAGCTTCAGTTGCTTCAGGAATTTGAGCTTCATCCAGGGAATTCGTCGCTGTTGTTATGATTCAGCCATGCTGACATTAGGGTAAAGATTCGAAGAACCTTTTCTGAATTTCGGCTTCGTAATAAAAAAAGAAAATAGAGTCGAGTTACCTTTTTTTAATGAATATGTCTTCCAGGGAACGATATTAGCCTTATGTTTATTCCACCAAATGATCATGAAAATGAGCCCAATTAAATGTATCTCGCTCACTGTTCACTGATGGATATCAGCATTGAAATCAGACTTTATGTGAAACAATGTACTCTCGCGTAAAAAAATAATCAAAATGTATACATAAAAGTTAGATTAGAGCTTACTTATTGCTAGGAAATTACAATATACAAGAAAAGAATCAAACGTTTTAAAAAGAATTTGATTAAAAAGCATGCATTATAAGCAGCTACTTATTCTATATAAAAAAAAAGTGTTCAAACAGATTTTTTTTAATTTTTTTACGTGTTAATACTTTTTTTTTTTGTGGCTTTTCATTCGAATTAAATTCATTTTGTTCAAACTTTTACAAAAAATACGCGTGGGAGTGTAAGTGTATTCCAAATGCTTGAAAAACACGAAGACTTAAAATTGGTGGCTTACAGTGGCGCACACAAGGGGAGGGTCCTGGGGTCCGGACCCTCCCACCCCAAAAGCCTTGATTTTTTTTTCCGATTGACTACAATTCTAAGTATATAGTATGTAAAAATTTAATTAAATATTTGTTATTAATGATTAATTTTATTAATTAATGCTAATTATTTATTCAGTAATTAGTTTTTTATTGTGTTTTGTTCCCGAAAATCGACAAAATCAAAAGGAGACCGATACAAGAATAGTGAACTTTCGACCCCGGATCCCCCCCCCTTGAAAAATTCCTGTGTGCGCTACTGGGGCTTACATACTAAAAGTAAAGCTACTATAGTGATAAGTAATATTATACTATAATAAAAAGATTTATACATAAGGTTTTGATTATTTTGATGTTATTTTTAAATAAATTAAAACTATGGAATGATTTTTTTTTATTGAACACAGATAAATATAACTCTCATGCACCACAAGTATCACGCGAAGAAACAGAAGTAAAACAGATTTGATTCTTAATTTACGTCACATTCTAAAACAACACAAAGGTTATTGAAGATGGACCTCGGAAATTTGAGCTACGCTCAAATGACGAGGACAATACCTTCTTCGACCTATACACGACAGGTCTTCAGTGGTACAAGGACTCGAAATCATGTGACTCGATAATGCCAGCCACGAGTTTGCGACCATGACTATTCGGCTACAGATGCACAAATAAAACACACAAAATAAAAGACAAATTAAAAGGCAAGAGTTACTGATGAAGTTTCAAAATTAAAACAATGAAGTTTAAAAGCAAATCAGTGAAGTTATAAAATAAAATTACTGAAAAAGTCACAAAATCAAAACGATGAAGTTAAAAGACTAATCGATAAAATTACAAATAACGTGGATGTGCTGCTTTAGTGGAGCAACTGGAAAAAATTAAGAAGCCAGTTGATTTTAAGAGCATGCGATTTGACTTTCAAAAATGTTCTTTCTTTAATTTTGAACAAAAAAGGATAAGATGTTCAATGCATTACTCGCCACCAGCATTGCAGTCATAAAGTTTGGAAAAGCACATGTTAAATCTATTGAGGTACATTCAGGGACGTCTTAAGACACACAAATGTAGGCCCCACCTAAGGTCCATAAAAGAAGACAAAGGTAGAAAAGTAGTATATAGCATACGTTGTCAAATACTCGTACAAACAATAATCCGAAACAAATAAGTGTGTATGACTAAAATCACACAAACCGGCTAGATCGACTGCCCATTTTTGACTGAATGAGTAATGATGGTGTATGGTGGTAAACCTAGGCCTATACAGTAAGATCTCGCTTAACGCTGTTTCGATTTAACGCTCTTTTGTTTTAATTGTGGGATTCCCCGATTACGCAGAATTAGGCTTCCCAATATCCGAAGCAATTTATCTGTGTATCTTCTTTCCTGTGGTGTTATACGGACGTATTTTTATCGTTTCAAACATTTGTTGACGTTTTTTGAAAAATTTTTGAATTAAGTTATAGTGACGAATATTATGATTTTTAGTGTTTATCATGGGTGATAATAAAAATACGCAATAGAAAAACAAGAAAAAGCATTTTCACTTGAAATCAAAATACAAGTGATTAGAAGATTAGATACTGGTGAACGTCGATTTCAAATTGGTGCTGCATTGAATTTGGCAACTTCAGCAATAAGGACCATTCTTAAGAATAAAGAAAAAATACTGTCATCAGCAACTGCAACTACGACAAGCTCTGCAACTAGAAATAATAAAATAGAGGAAATGGAAAAAAAGACTTTCTATATGGACTGACGATGAAATTGAACGCAATATGCCGTTAAAACAAGACTTAGAACTTTATTTATTTATATATATATATATACTCGTTTATTATATTTCTATATTTGTAAAGAATAAATTTTTGTTTTATTGTTATAAAAACATAATTAATAAATTTAATGGTAAAATACCTGACCAATTTCCTACCTACCTTCCCCTAACCCCATTATTTACATGATGAGATAACCTCGTTTAACGCTGTTTCGCCTTACGCTCTACTTTGATGGAACGTATACCCCGCGTTCAGCGGGTCTTATGTACATGGACGACAATCATCCAATGTAGCTAGTTAACATATCGTCAAAAATTCACAGCTTTTCGGAGAATACACTAAGAAATTATAGTTGACTGTTAAAATTATTCGAATCCTGAAAGTAGCGCACACACAGGAATTTTTCAGGGGGTCCACGGTCGAAAGTCCTCTATTCTCGTAGCATGCTTCAATACGCCGCCTAACATTTTCTTTTGTCGATTTTCGGAAATAAAAAACAATGTTCATACTATATACATAGGATCATAATCAATCGGAGAAAAAATCATAGCTTTGGGGGGTCGGACCGGGACTCCTCCCTTGTTTGCGCCACAGAATCATGATATTATTAAGCCGAAGTCAAGAACGAAACGAGACCCCCTTGTGGTCGAAGTCCTTGGCATGGACCCAGTTGGCCCATGCTTTAAGACGTCCATGGGTACATTTCAGAATTGTCATGGCTAGGAAGAAATTGGGTTATTTGTAAAAGCATTTAAAATATTTTATTTCTGGAAATAAAATTACTAAAGTTCAAGCCTTTTTCATTTCGATAAATTATGCAGTTTTAAAACATATCGTGTCAATATATTTTACATATTTGAAAAACTCAAAAAGACACGAATGCATTGTTTTAAAAAAATAGTGCGCGATAAACCATATGTAATACAATATATTCGCGCTGGATTTCGTAAAAACGGTACAAAAGAATGGAGTTTTTCGTATGCTGTGACCCTTGGCCCTTTAAGATAATCCAAGAAAAGCATATTACAGATAACTAAAAGGAAAATACTTTTATCCTGCATTTTCAACAATAATTAAAATTGATCCATATAATCAAGGATTACAGATCTATATATTTTGTACATGAAAGAGTTTTAAGACAGGATTTCAAGAAAAGATTTTGAACAATTTTAAAATAAAGTATATGCGTTTGAGAAAAATATATACTATAATTTTTAAAATTAACACATAACATTTTATCAATAGCATAATTTTAATTTATTTATTGTAATTATTTTTTATTTTTGCTATTTTTTGCATATTTTATTTGATAATAAGTGTCTGTTTCGTATTAAAAAACCAAGTCTTCTTTTAAAGTTCTTAATCACATATAAATTAATAAAAACGTCATTACATGCTCAGGATAAAATATTCGAATAATACTCTGTTGAGCATATTTTAAAGTTATAATAAAAAAAAGAAATTACTACACTGTGTTTGAAAATAGTTTTACCAATATTGTTGATATGATCGTTATGTTAAACATACTAATAAGTACAGTTTTTCACCATATTTTTAATAATTATGCTGACTAAAAGGAAAACTTTATAGTATTCTTAGATGAAAAATATAATTACATCATAAGATTTGGTATAGTACTCAATGCTGAGGTCGAGGTGAAGTCACTGTAACCATGTGAACTACAGATAGTTGAATTAATTCCGCGAACTAGAAATAAAGTAAATTAAATCACTTGGAATTTCTCATTATGAAAATTTTAAATTATAAAAAGAATTATATTAACTTGATACTAAGATTGGTTTTTTTCATTCTATATATATATCACCTACAATTCATATTTTTTAAAAATTTTACTAAATTCCAGATTCCACACCAAAATTAAAAATAGTCGAAATTGATTGATTTTTAGTTCGAGTTACGTAAGCGGAAATATATTTTTTGTGTATTCCAGCTTAAGTCACACACACACATTTTCATAACAACCAAACATATTTTTATACATATATTCGTTTTACTAATTAAAGGTACGTCTTACAAAATGTAACTGTACGTGAAACATTAAACTGAATGAAGAAAAGGTAAGATTTACAAAGTATTGACATGCAAAAAAAAAATTATTTCGGAGTGATAAAATTTTTACATCGATTTGCTTATTTTGCTTAAGTAAGAAAATGTTACTTGGGTGATTTGATTTGGTTTTAATTTAGGTCGCACTGTGAAGCAACGCGAGTGTAACTAGTTATGGACAAGCGACCAGGACGGCATCCCCCCTTTCCAAACTCACATCACACCAAATGAAAAAACTATATACCACAGTATAAACCCATAGTATATAAATGTGTACCAAACTATTTTAAAATATACATCATTTCTACCATAGTTTCTCTCGGTAAAATATCATGACAATAGATGGTCACTTAAAAGAGTTAACTCGAATTATATAGAATCCACTATATATTTTACAAAGGGAAGAAAAAAATCACAGAAGCGTAAACAAATATTCACAGTACCACAGTATGTTTTGAGTTAGAGGTCATGGAACGCGGGGCTACAAATGGCGCGTTGATGGCATTTTAGTGGCCCTTCATTCAAATTTGAGGCAATTGCAAAAAAAAAAAAGTATTCTTGTCTGCTTTTTGTCGTAAAAAACGCCATTTTCTGTTATTCTTAATATTTAAAACATTTCACCAGTGGCGCACACAAGGGGGGTGTTCTAGGGGCCCGACCCCCTTAAAGCCCTTGATTTTTTCCGATTGATTATAATTTTAAGTATATAATACGTAAAATTTAATCAAATATTTGTTTTTAATGATTAATTTTATTAATTAATACTAATTATTTATTCAATAATTAGTTTTTTACTGTTTTTGTTCCCCAAAATCGGCAAAATCAAAAAGAGCATGATACCAGAATGGTGGACTTCAGACCCTGGATCCCCTCCCCCCCTTGGAAAACTTCTGTGTGCGCTACTGCATTTCACTGACGTGTTTGATATCCATTTGGGATAAAATTTTCTGGAAATGACGAATTTTTCAAAAATTTCACAGTACCATAAATGTAAAAAAGTCTACTATGTATCAAATCTCAGAAATTTTCGGAAAAAAAGATACTCTTATCTTTAACAAATTTCCAGAGTATTTTAATTCGACTTCCATTTTACTTCTTTGAAACCGATATATATATATATATACAAATCTATAAACACCATCTCCTCCAGTTGTAAAACAAACCTCCCTTATTTTATACAAGTTTCCTGACTACAATATATTTTTTTACAGTCGTGTGGCCTGAGAATTAATTAATATGACCCGCGGATCATTGCAAATTTTTAATTTGGCCCTCGAGTGTGAAAGGATGAAGATACCTATTTTAAGTAAGCAAATGTAGAATGCAAC
The DNA here is from genome assembly GCA_019973955.1 of Trichonephila inaurata madagascariensis. NCBI lineage: Eukaryota > Metazoa > Arthropoda > Arachnida > Araneae > Nephilidae > Trichonephila > Trichonephila inaurata. The sequence continues at coordinate 2,840 of BMAV01013684.1, read as the reverse complement.
TCTAAATATAAATATCTTTTAAGAATTAAGAGCTACATTTTAGAAGAAATTAATAATTAGAATGGATTATACACTTCTCCAGTTGATTACCCATACTGGACATAGGCAAAGATCGTGTCTACCGTAGCTTACAAAAAGCTGCCTTTCATACACCTAAATACTTCATAAACCAATTCCTGTAGTTTAAAATTCCCGCAACATTGAAAAAGAACCAGTAATTTATGGAGATTTTGTATTTATGGTTTACAAAATGTATCTACATTAAAATGGTGTTGATGAACAAGGCTGCCAACTCCTTTTGTTGGAGGAGGAGGTTCCACTGAATCATCTGTTACACGTGATGCAGATGAAATGCTTCGTGATGGAATCGCGTGAGACCGACCAGAGGAAGGTGTAACATTCAAGAAAAGTACCAAGGAACCAATTTATTTAACTGATTTACCATTCTCGAGCACGCAATTCTTTCAGTGCACTACTTATTAATTGGCGAACGATCAAGTCAGCAGAACTGGCACGAATATCAGATGAAAAATCGGGAAAAATAGTTTATTTAGAATGTTATGCTAGGTTAATATCTTGGTTTACAAAATAGCTGTCACGATTTTTTAAAATCATGTCATTATGTTATGAACAGGATATGGGTAGAAATGAATTAAAATTAATATAAATGATCTAAGTATGATAAAAAGTATAAAAAGCTAAAATTCATTTAAACCATCCTGTCTAACGTTTTAAAAAAAAGATAATAATCAGAGCGAACTCTTTTTCAAATAAAAAATAATTATTGATTGCTATCGCTAAAATATTTTAATATTGTCACACACACACACACACACACACACATATATATATATATATATATATATAGGCCAGGAGTTTGTTATTGTACTACTCTGAGGCTAATATTTCCTACTTTCTTGACTGGTTATACTTAGGTTTTATAGCTATTTTTAGGAATTATATATATATATGTATTTCATTTTGCTGATAATTTTTTTTGTGCATAAAACTTTTTTTCCCTACGAATGAGTGAGTGAGTGAATATTAACGTCACACTGTTCAACCACACGAGGGTTTTGGCGACGGACCTCGTAATTCTGAACTGCGGTCATGGACGACACCTGAGCTAATTTTTGTGTGCCTGGAAAGATTGACTTGAAAAACCAAGTTCAGTAACGATCATTTGAATACTGATATGTTGATAGTTCATTGTTTTTCAATCAAAGATTGAAAAAAAGAAAAGAAAAGAAAGATGAGGTACTACAGTACAATGGTCTTCAACATTGGCGTAGCTAGTTTTGAATGGGCTCTGCATCCAAGTACCTTGGGGGACCTTTCTAGGAGCCCTTAACAATTTGCGTTATTTTTGCTTACACGCTTTCTGGCCTCCAAGGCTTGGGGGCCCCGTATCATTGCTGATACAGCGGTCGCTACGCCCCTGGTCCCCAACCAAAAAGACACATAGGTAGAGTCAGTGGTGCACACAGGAATTTTTCAATGGTGGAAAGGTCCAGAGTTGGAAGGCCATCATTCTCATATCATGCTCCAGTACGCTGTCCAACATAATCATTTGATTTTGTCGATTTTCGGGAACGAAAAACAGTAAAAAATTAATTATTGAATAAATAATTAGCAGTAATTAATAAAATTAATTCTTAATAACAAATACTTATTTAAATTTTAGGTACTATATACATAGGATTGTTATCATTCGAAAAAAATCAAGGGCTTTGGGGAGGGAGTTCAGACCCACCCACCCCCACCCTCTGTTGTGCGCCACTGGATAGAGTCTTTCCCACCCTTTTTACTCAATAGATTTTTTGTCTCTACCAACTACATTTTTCTTTCTTTTACAGAACTCTAAAATTAAAATGCATTTTCGAATAGTTTAACAGCTTCTAAAAACAGTTATGAAACACATTTCAACACTTCAAAAACTGCTTTACAGTCGTGCAAGAAGTTGGGAATTAGCACAGACAAGTGTATAAATTAAAGCGAAGTTACGTGTTTTAAAGAATAAAAAGGAATGTTTATGTAAGAAAATATGTCTGTTTCATAATCGCTCTCTCAATATACTTCATCACATTCTAATATTTCAAAACTGTCACAGGGAAAATAAACTACTAAATAAAATAACTCTGGAGGAAAAATTAATTAAAAGTCATCAAAACAACTATTTATGCGTCAAACAAGATACATTAAGCAAAGAAGAACGAACAAATTATCTCATCGTCGTAAGAAAACTGGATTTTAAAAAACAGAAAAATACACTCATCGAGCAACTTTACACTAATAGTATTTAAATGTAACAATTTTCAAACATATCTCTTTAGGCATGAGAAATCCAAAACCGTCGTATAAGTGGTTTTTAGCTACAAAGTAACTAGAATGCTCTAATCACCTAAGCCTAAATGAAGAGAAAATTCGTTAGCGTAGAGGGAAAAAAACAACTCTACTCGTATTTCACTTCCAAAACAAAAAATATCTCGGGCAGATAATTAGGGTGTTCAGAAATGTAGTAATTGTCTTTACCATTTTTTTAAAACTATTCCTTTGACTTTAAAAAGCCGCTATTTTTCGAGAGCATATACACGCCCGCCATTCTTGAATTCTGAGCCCACTTACAATCATTGAGAAATGAAACTTAATACAGCCTTCAGACGGCACTTCAGATACGATCTCGAACTCGAGAATAATGAATTCAAATAGAGGAAACGTATTCTTGGATCTTTCTTTAACGGAAAGCCTTAAAGTTCATTATTTATTCCTGCTTAGCAAAAAAGCTTATTTATTCGTCTTTATAAATAGCTCTGACAAAGATACAATAGGGCCTGTATTTC